>JAVIWC010002711.1:0-406603 GCA_031894815.1 Creontiades dilutus | reverse complement strand
GGGGTATTACATTGTTGTGTGAAATACAAAATACTAAACAAAATTAATGTTATTGTCCTTTGAATAGAATGATTTCGTTATTTTTCGTTCATACGCGTTCTGTGTGCAAATCATCATTGAAGGTTTTCCAATGGTGGTGCATTCTAATTGTCAAATACATCTGACCAATTGCTTTGATAAGTGATGTATAATGTGTTTCTTCTGAAAAATGAGCTGTTATCAAAAACATTCTTCCCAATGCACTGTTTTAACAAAAGGACTGTAATTGCCGCCGAGTCCGCTGTTAATTCTTTCCCGGTCTGTTTGCACCTAAATATTTTTTCACCAATCGTTCAAATATTAATAACATCTTTATCTAGCGTAACTCATTCTCCACGGTCCTTTATTGCAACTAGTGTTAGGAGTAACTATAAATTTAGGGCTATACGAGGCACTTCAATAGTAACCGTGGAAGGATAAATAGTAATTAATCACATCAAACTGTAACTGTATTTAGGTAATTAATTACTGATTGTTATAATCATCAGATAGACACGTATTTGTGGAGAGTTATGAGAGGAACATCAGTCTTGTCCCATTCCATCGTGGTGCAACCGAATGCGGCGTAGCAAGGCATTTTTCAATTATACACACTGTTAATTTCTCGATAATATTAAAGGAAGGAACGAAACAATAATCACTTATAATAGTAACAAACGAAACTAAACGAAAGAAACGAAATTATGAACACTTTAGCAAGTAAATACAACCGGAAGTACGGGATGCAGCTAACACTTTTTAGCGATCTCGCTTGGAGCTGGGGTGCGTAGGAGTGGGGATGGAGCCCGGCAGTCGGTGCCACCCACCTCCCGACGCCTGCCGCTTCTACTTTACTCTATGTTCTGTGGGTTTGACCTACGGACCTGGGAAGGGGCTCATTCGATTCCTCATGGTATGTTCTTCAAATAGGTACAAATTTAGGCCGCTTCGACTTGTTTTGAAGTTTTTAGGGATTTTACAAAACTTTGACAGCCCTTAAAGGGCACTTTAAATTGAGTGAGAGAGCTGGCTCAAGAATTGGGGCGTCGTCGGACCAAGATGGATTTTTCCTGAAAATTCTTTTGCTCCAGCCGTTCGGGAGAAATCGTGCGTACGGCGGACGGACGGAACATTTTTCATTGCAGATTCGGATTCTACACCCTTTGAAACGTAAACCATGAAATTTTCAGGGGGGTTAGATTTTTTTTTTTCCAGAGCGATTACAATGGTTAATTATTGAATAATAAACCAAAATGTGTACTTTTAGTTGGGAGGATCAACAACTAATAAAATGTTAATCAAAACGAAACTTACCTCTTACTGGGTGAGCAGGAGAAGAGAAAAGTTGGGTAACTGATAAACCGGGTATAACTTTTAAGAGACAGCTTTATCAATAATGAGCACTGAAAGCAGAGGGAGCAGATCTACCACTTCATACTGCAGTGTTGTCTTGAATATCTGTGCCTTATTGTTCCAGATTGACTTCACAGAAAGGTGAAGTCACTTGTACACAATTCCCCCCCTTTTCACAATTATCCCGCCTGACTGGTTGTTATGTTCTATATAAAATATATAATAAATATAAGCTTAAAAAAAATGTATGCAATAAAAACTTATTGCAGCAATGCAGAAACCATTCGGAGGATCGCAGAGGTTTGGTCCCGCTAAATAGGGCGTTCGGACGACTGTGTGGATTGGAAAACGTGGTTCAATTTCGCCTTCATATTCCGTCCAAATCATATTCTGGTAGTCGCGTTCCGCCGACGTAGATCGAAAGTCTGCCGCCTCTCCGGATCACGAACCTGCCGTGATGTGATTCCGTGACGGGCCCGGGACAACCCTTCGGGTTTCCGGTATCAAATGGGACGTCCTCCCCCCCCTCCGAACCCGTCCGATATGCGGTCTTTTCCCCCTCGACCTTATTCCGAAGACGGGCGGAAAGTTATATGTAAATCGATCCGTAAGGTTTCTACTTGTGAGAGGAAAAGGGATAGAAGCGGTTTTTTTTTCGGTAGGAAAACCCCATGAATGTGAAGCCGCGTTACCTACACCAACGCCGAGGTAATGGAGACCGCCTTTCATATACGCGATATTCAATGGGGTCGCGGGAGAAGACGTTTCTTCCTTTTCTCTCTCTCGGCTGGAAGACTGCGGATTTGGTGCGTTTGAATCACATTCCTATATACAAGATAAGCTGCATCTCCGCACACCTTCCAGTCCGTCAGAGCCGTTGGTTTCACGATATTGGAAGGTGTAAAAAAATGCGATAGGTAAATCTAACATACTCGTACGCGTGTAAAGTTCTTTGAAAGAAAGGTATGGGACTCTTACCTCTATTCGTTTCTGTTGGAGAGAGGGACTTAAAATCCTTTAGCTTCATGACGCACCCCCATCGCCCAGCCTTAGTTGGTAACACTCGTGATGAATTTTTTTCCCAAACTTTGGGGACAAACCTATTTTCCTCTAGTTAACTCAAACGATTAGACATAATTAAAAAATAAAAAACCTCTGCCAAGTGGGTGTGGCACATAGCTTCCTCGTATCCATAACATGACTGTATAGATCATTGAAAATTATTATCGACTAAAGAACTTCGTTCAATTAGGCGAAGTAAATGTTGAATTAGGGTAAATTTATTGTTATGCAGGAGCGTAACTTGAGAAAATAAAGGTAGGCATGTTCAACTATTGAACAAACTATAAAATATACCTAATAAGTCCGAACAATCCCTGAAAATTTCATCGAAATCGGTCAAGAACTCCCGGTGTTATGCTTGTGGCAAGGATTTCACGTTTGCGCATGCGCACAGGCTGCTATTGATGCTAGGGTCACGAAACTTATAGGGGACCATCTATACCCTAACCCGCACAATCACTGAAAATTTCATCGAAATTGGTCAAGAACTCCCGGAGTTATGCCCGTAACAAAGATTTCACGTTTGCGCATGCGCAGAGGCTACCATTGATCCGGGGGTCACGAAACCTATAGGGGACCCCTAACCCGCACAATCCCTGAAAATGTCATCGAAATTGGTCGAGAACTCCCGCAGTTATGCACGTAACAAAGATTTCACGTTTGCGCATGCGCAGAGGCTGCTATTGATCCGGGGGTCATGAAACCCATAGGGGACCATCTACACCCCAACCCGAACAATCCCTGAGAATGTCATCAAAATTGGTCAAGAAAGTTATGCGCGTAACAAGGATTTCACGTTTGCGCATGCGCAGAGGCTACTATTAATTCGCGATCATGAAACTAACAAGGATTTCACGAAAATTTCATCGAAATTGATCAAGATGTTTGCGCATGCGCAGAGGCTACCATTGATCCGGGGGTCATGAAACTATAGGGGACCCCTAACCCGCACAATCCCTGAAAATTTCATTGAAATTGGTCAAGAACTCCCGGAGTTATGCCCGTAACAAAGATTTCACGTTTGCGCATGCGCAGAGACTACTATTGATCCGGGGGTCATGAAACTCATAGGGGACCATCTACACATCAAACCAAACAATCCCTGATAATTTCATCGAAATTGGTCGAGAACTCCCGGAGTTATGCACGTAACAAGGATTTCACGTTTGCGCATGCGCAGAGGCTACTATTGATCCGGGGGTCATGAAACTCATAGGGGACCATCTACACATCAAATAAAACAATCCCTGAAAATTTCATCGAAATTGGTCGAGAACTCCCAGAATTATGCGTGTAACAATGATTTCACGTTTGCGCATGCGTAGAGACTATTATTGATCCGGGGGTCATGAAACTCATAGGGGACCATGTACACATCAAACCGAGTAATCCCTGAAAGTTTCATCAAAATCGGACTTTAACTTCGTGTAGTTTTGCCCGTAACAAGGATTTGCTGACAGACAGACACGGAACCAAAATGGTTCAGAAAGGTCTAAAATTCAAAATGCGAGTGGAATTTTTGATTTTGGAGACAGAAAAATTTTCAATTTCCGAATGTGAAAAAAATGCTTCCGCTACCTTGGTAGACTAGGAAGCAAAAAGTAATCCTATCTACTTAAACAGAACCGAAAATAATCTTTGTGTTGATTTTTTGAACTTTTGAGAGGTAAGGTAACAGTAACAGTAGCTATAGCCTCCTACTGCTGACTTCCTACTTTTTCTTTCCCTGTTTTCCATCTAGTATTAAAGCCACAATTCCTTTACATTCCAGATTCCATTACAATTGAGAAATGGACCCAAAGATTTGTTGGTGAGTTCTTTGACTAGTAAGAAAATCGACCAAAGAAAAATATTAAAACCAATTTTTTTAAGCTAGTGAGAATACATTTTCCGATATTTCGAAATATCGGAATTGAAGTATCGATACTGTTTATTTTTGAAGGGCCCAGAATCGATACTCAACGCTAAAATATTGGGTATCGATACCCATACCTACGCGCCCGTCACCGAACGTGATCTGACGTTCCTAGGGATATTCCGATATTATCGATATCAATAAATATCGATATTTCTCTTTCGATATTTTCGATATCGAAAGATTTAGGTGAATATCGGATTTCGATATTGCATTATTTTGAGTTAGCTATTTTAATAAAAATTCGGGTTTTCAATCGCAAATGGCAATGATATTAGTTTGATCCAAATACATTTTTTTAAATAAAGAAACTAAAATTTCATTCTGCCCATGTATGCATGTAAGTTTTGCTAAATATTATCTTTGGGTGAAAAGGTTTGTGTTTCAGTTATGCCTATTCCAACAGCACATTTGCAATATAAAGTTTTAAAAAATGTACCAGAATTATATTGCTCAAATGATTATTTCTGTTTTCGTACTGGAAATTCACTGTGTGATTGTTTTGGGTAACTTATATTAGCTAAACTAAAAAAAAATGTTTTCAACCAAATTTTACAGTAAGGAATGAAAATTGCTTCCAATTTATATCAATTTACCCAATTTTCTACATTATAATTCATTATAAAATCAGTTTAAGATTGTAGTAATATAATCACGTGAATACAAAGAGTTTTGTCATAAAATTGTGAGCAATCATAAAAATTGCGTAATATCATTCGATATTGCTGATATCGATATTTTGTTGCGATATTATCGGTGTATCGATGTTGATGGTTAATATCGTTATCGATATCGAATATCGGAAGACCCTCGATATCGGAACAACCCTAGACGTTCCCGCTACCGCGAGTGTGAATCGAAAACAGGAACGGCACCGAGGCGACCGCCTGTGGGTCCCTCCGCCTACCTGCTCGTATCGGAGAGCGGCATGTCTCGACCTGTCTTCTCCGGTCCTTGTTCGGGCGGGCGGTCTCGACCAGTCTTCGCTCCGCGTTCGGGCGTGGCGGTCTCCGGCCGTCTACTCCGTTCCGTGTTTCGCGCGAAAAGTGTTTCATCTTCATCTTCCATCTATTCGGAACATGAATCTTCGTGGATTGGTACAACGGAATGCGGGAACATGCAAATACATCGGTAAGTACCAAGTTTTTCCTACAAAATCTCTAATAACAAGTCATATAGGTCGAGATTAGGTAGGTGCCGCATGTTTAGGAAGGGTGGGGGCAAAGGTTTGCAGTTTCGAGTTTTCGATTTTTTACGGACCACCATTAGGTCCTTTTCTCACCAAAAGTGGCTTATTTTGTAGCTAGGTATCTCCCCCACCTTCAGTGAAAAGAATGAATTTTTTCCTGAAAGATTTAGTTTCGAATTTTCCATTTTAACTCCCCACCTTTTTGCGAACTTTTACCCCCGTCAGTGGGGTAAAGGTTTGCACCAGGTTGGCCCTGCAAGCCTTTGCCCCACTTGTAACTTCAGAGCTGGGTAAGCACAGAACATCACAAATTTTACTGTATAAAAGTTTTATTAGGTTCCAAAATTAAAAGTAACCATGTTTAAAGCCAAACTAGGCTTATCACATCTCAAAAATCACATAATATTCAACAAATATTTCAGGCTTTAGCTCAATAAATCTAACGAAAGTAGCAAAATGAAAGGTTTTGTTCAGAAATTATGATTAATTGCTTTGCACGAATTTCTACCACTTCCAGTCGATTTCAAATCCGAAAATACTGAAAAAATGCCTATCTATACCTAAGCATAGGAAAATCAATTTTAGACCAGAAATCACGATTATTTCATTTGGATGAATTTTTACGGATCTGAAACCCGTCCCAATCGATTTCGCGTCCAAAATTACTAGGAAAATTATACCAAACATGCCTTTTTCAGCAATACCTTGAAAAAACACGTTTTTGAGAAGTTTTTCGCACATAGCATCTTTGCATGAGAAGCGATCGGGTTGGCTGGAAGTTAGGACCAACTAGACCCGAAGTAGAGTCCATGAGCGAAAGAACGGGTTTTTTAAACCAATTTAAAGGGCATTTACGGCGGATGCTGGACGGACATTGCAGATTTTGAATCTACGCACCTTGAAACGTGAAACAACAAATTTTGAGGGGGGGTTGTAAAAAATTTTTCCTATACGATTACAAAGGCTTATTATTGAAAATAATAAACCAAAAATGAGAATTCCTGTTATAGAGCATAAGGAATAAATAATACTAGGAAGAGGGGCGAAGGTTTGCAGATGGGGTAAAAGTTCGCTGTGCAAACCTTTACCCCGTAATACCTGCGAACTTATGCCCCATCACAGCAGGTTTCGTTGTACAATGGATCGTCGACATTGTTGTTGAGTGAACCGTGGAACAAATTACAGAATCTGAAAGCTTATTAACCGCTCTTGCACCCAAAAATAAGCCCAATGCTGTTTGCGCCTTTGGGTGCTGCTGAAAAATCCTCAAAAGTTCTGAAAAATTACATCAAAAATGACAAAAATACACTTACCTCATTTTCTTGGCGTGAGGAGTTCAGGCCGCCATGAGCTTTCACGAGGTGACTGACGGAAAGTAAACAAATGCGCTGCTTGCCCATTTCCCGCCAATACTCTTCCCGATCATTTTCAAACTTCATTGAGAACCTTTGCCCCATGCAAACCTTTGCCCCCACCTACCCTATATTTGCCAAATAGAGCCTCAACGAGCAAACTCGTTCTTAAATATTTATTATGCACGTATAAATTCAATAGCGTGATTGTTGCTTACACTTTATATATCGTATATTGATACGATATTTGGTATCGAATCAATGGCATCGATTCGATACAGTATCGAAAGAAATGTATCGATATGGGTAGTATCGAATGACAAAGTAAATTTAATTGACTCGGAACCTCGAAAGCAAACAATTCCAGACAAAACTAGACTTAGTGATCACACAAGAGTATAACAATACATAAGGAAATAATATAATAATAAAATGATACATATAATATATACAGGAAAATAATATAGGTAATACAAAAATAAAAAACGTAATAGTATAAGTAGGTAATATAAAAAGGGTCTGAATAAAAGATTGATCCTACCTATTGCTTCCGAGTCTACTAAAGTAGCGGAAGCATTGTTTTCACTTTCGGAATGTGAAAATTTTTTTGTCTCCAAACTCAAAAATTCCACTCGCATTTTGCGTTTTAGACCTTTCCGAACAATTTTGGTTCCGTGTCTGTCTGTGTGTCTGTCTGTCTGTCTGTCAGCAAATCCTTGTTACGGGCAAAACTACACGAAGTTATTGTCCGATTTTTATGAAATTTTCAGGGATTGTGCGGGTTGGGGTGTAGATGGTCCCCTATAGATTTCATGACCCCCGGATCAATAGTAGCCTCTGCGTAGGCGCAAACGTGAAATCCTTGTTACGCGCATAACTCCGGGAGTTCTTGACCAATTTCGATGAAATTTTCAGGGATTGTTTGGTTTGATGTGTAGATGGTCCCCTATGAGTTTCATGATCTCCGGATTAATAGTAGCCTCTGCGCATGCGCAAACGTGAAATCCTTGTTACGCGCATAACTCTGAGAGTTCTTGACCAATTTTGATGACATTTTCAGGGATTGTTCGGGTTGGGGTGTAGATGGTCCCCTATAGGTTTCATGACCCCCGGATCAATATTAGTCTCTGCGCATGCGCAAACGTGAAATCTTTGTTACGCGCATAACTGCGGGAGTTCTTGACCAATTTCAATGAAATTTTCAGGGATTGTGCGGGTTAGGGGTCCCCTATAGGTTTCATGACCCCCGGATCAATGGTAGCCTCTGCGCATGCGCAAACGTGAAATCTTTGTTACGCGCATAACTCCGGGAGTTCTTGACCAATTTCGATGGAATTTTCAGGGATTGTGCGGGTTAGGGTATAGATGGTCCCCTATGAGTTTCACGACCCCCGGATCAATAGCAGCCTCTGCGCATGCGTAAACGTGAAATCCTTGTTACGCGCATAACACCGGGAGTTCTTGACCGATTTCGATGAAATTTTCAGGGATTGTTCGGACTTATTAGGTATATTTCATAGTTTGTTCAATAGTTGAACATGCCTACCTTTATTTTCTCAAGTTACGCTCCTGCATAACAATAAATTTACCCTAATTCAACATTTACTTCGCCTAATTGAACGAAGTTCTTAAGTCAATAATAATTTTCAATGATCTATACAGTCATGTTATGGATACGAGGAAGCTATGTGCCCCTCCCACTTGGCAGAGGTTTTTATTAAGATTTCGGTTTAATCGTTTTTCACCAGCTGAAAAAGAGGAGGAAGTGCCGGTTATACATCTAATGGGTCGGGTAATTAGTTTTAGCCCTGTCATGGATTGGAAAGGTACAAACTGCGACTAGAGAATTTCGCTAAACTACATAAAAACGACAGATCGTAAAAGTGCTATGGGTACTTTCAAATGCGCTAAATCAAAAAGCCTGATCCAGAAGCTCTACCTAAACCCGAGGAAAAAACATATTGGATCGTTTTCTTCGTTTGATAGTCATTTTGTACCGATGGATATAGATTCCGTAATGTAGTGCGCGAAGGTTAAGAATAAGTAAATGAGCGGCTTCGTCGCATCAGACGTCTAGCGATAAATTGCATGTTTTTGACAAATTTATACCCATGTACAAGTGCTTGTTCCAGTCCTGTTCCAATACAACAAGTACATATGTACTTTAATCTACAATGTTGTGAAGAATGATGGGGAACGATTTAATTTCTTCTTCCCTTATTATCCTTCTTTCTTTCTACTGGTTTCCTCGACTTCGGTAAAATTTTGGTAAATTCTCTCAAGTATTTGAAGAAAAGCACTGAAAGCAACAATGTAATTGGGTTTCTCAACCTAGAATCAATGTAAAAATTTTCCCGAGCAATTAATTTTCAGCGGAGTTTCGCTTGATAGTTTCAGGGCTGATGATGGCGAACTGAAAATTGTAGATGCGTCTTTTTTGAGGATTGAAGAGCGTTTAAAGAAGAAGATAAATAAATAAAAGTAAATAAATAAAAACTTCGACGGGAGAAAAACCGTTTGGCGACAAAGAGCCCACGTTTGCCGGGTCGGTTGAAAACGGAGGCAATTGACAGAGGCATCAATTGCGGTGCCAATTGTTCAGTTGTCTCCCTTCAATGCTTGTCCTAACAGACGACTAAGGCTGTCGTTAATTAATCTACTTTCACCCGATGCCGACTATTGTTAGTTTGTACAATACCTCAAACTAAACTCTGCCGTGGGTTAAACAAGAGAAAAAAGACAAAAAAAAGTGTGTTTTTTATGTGGCTTTCAGTAGGAATTACGGTATTGAGTCTTAAGCCAAAAACGGTCCGTTTCAACTGATAACACTTTTTTAACCAATAGGTGCCACTTTTCTTCGCGAAATAGATATATCATAGTTGCAATACTTTTCAGCGAGTTTTCATAGGAAATGAAGCCATGGCAAAGGCTCCAAAAATTTTAAACTAGAACATTTCGAAAGAATTTCTTCATCGAAATTCGTTTTATAATATTCTGAAATGATTCCTGGATGGAATCATATGCTGTGATGGGGCTTTGAAAAAGCGAAAAGGACGAAAATATGTACTCACAAAATGTAGAGACTGGAACATAAAACGTTGAAGAAATTTTCGAAGAAATGTTTCAGAAATGAAGTTTCAGTGCTACTGCACTATATAATACTTGGGCAACTGGTTAGCTGTTCTTCTAATTTAACGTTTGTTAATTAAATAGTAAAAATGTAACAGATGAAGGCGAAAGAATTTGCTTGTATTTCGAAAGAATCTTTGTCAAAAATTAGAAGAAAAGTGATTTTTGGTTTTGGGATCGGGCTTGCATCTTGTTGTCGTGTCAGTGTCTTGTTGTCAATATGGAGTTGGCTCACTCATTGATGTTGAGTATGGGTGGACGATTTGCTACCAATAGCAAAAGGCGTGCTCGTTCCAACTGTTGTAAAAGTCGATCGTTTGTAGGCTGGGTCATCTTTTTTAAAACTTTAACGAAACGTTAATTGAAAGCGGTTGAGGGTCCGTGTGATAGTGTGTGGAGCTTTACTAGCCGTGATTGTGATTGGTGCATTGATGCTCTATGATTGTTCATTCGCAGGTTAAATTGTGCAGCTTTTCCAAAACAGAAGCACCCTGGATGTTCTCCTGTGTAGTTTCTACAAATCAATTAGTAACACACATACGCGGTTGACAATCAGCAGCACCCTGGCGTCTGTATGAATGAGTGTTCCATGGTGAGTGGATTTATAAATGTATAAATCTCAATTTTTCTTATTGTTATTTTGTATTGTTAATTTAATTTATTGGTGACGAAGTGAGAAGTGTTTGGAATTTAGCTTGTGTGAAGTCACAGAAGACGTCATGGATGAACCGTGTCTACGCGTAGTCGGTAGAGTTGGAGTAAAAAACCACCACTTTCGAAAATACACACTTGAGAATACTTCATTTGAATTATCACACTATTTGATTCAAGGGAATTGAAACAAGGAATAAAAAAAGGTTTGATCTGATGATGCTAGGAAGTAAGTTCACCAATTATTACTTCACTATTGGTAACGCCCCCAAAAAGGTACAAGAGAAGGGTTGAGAAGAGGGGACAGTTGACGGTAAATGGGGAGCCAGTAGAAAATCGTAATGCACGAGGGCAAGATCCAGCCAATTTTCACAGGGGAAAACGTAGAGTTCATTGGACTTTTGGTTTCCCAAAAAAATAATGAGGAAGGAGTGGTTTCGACTGAATGCAGGGAATTTCCAAGTGCGTAAATAGGATGTGGAGTTGGTATAAGTGGTAAAACGATTAATAAAAAGTTGACCTGGTAATCGGGAAGAAAAATGAGTGCCCAGTAACAGTTCTCACGCTACTTTTTTTCTGGGTTACTTGTATTCGTTTATGTGGGTTCCTGCAGCAGAACCCCAGTGGCCGCACGAATAATTCCAAATCGGACGAAGTGCCAATTGTTATTCCAAGTAACTTAACACTGTAGTTGATTGGAATACTTTCACCATTGTAGCTTGGAGGATGTCGATTAGTATTCCGCTTCAGTGTAAATGGAACAATTGTTGACTTTTGGGCATTTAGTTTTACCCTCCATTTATCACTTCACCTATAGATTTGTTGAAGACCCTGAGGTCAGAGGTCATGAGCATATATCAAGTACGGTAACGGTCCGATTACACTTCCTTGAGGAACCCCAAAATTTATAGCTTTGGAGAGCGAGACTTGGGTTTCGTATTTTACGGAAAAGGTTCGCCTAGTCAAGTAAGATTGCAGGAGTCGGTAGTAAGTGTCAGTTGAGTGATGTTTTACTTTACTTACTTCTCCTGCTGATTGGTAACTGGGTTTGGCATGGATTGATCCTCAAGTAACTGAGCAAAAAGGTCAGCTTTCTCTTTCATGGCGCAATACCAACGATTTCCTGTCTTTAGTGGGTGTATATCATTCCATTCCTTCGTGAGATATTTTGTTTTATGCCTTAGAGATCCATCAAACGCATTTAGGGAGCGTAATTTATTGTGGTTAGCAATATCACGGTCTTCTTTTAGAGCATTCTTCAAATTTCTAGTCGCTTTATTATAAATAATTTTCTCTCGTGGATATCTCGTTAACTCCCATTGGTTTCGTCAGTACTGCTTCTCACGTAGGAGGGTTTCAATGTTTGGAGATAGTCTCTGAGTAAAGGATCGTTTAATTGTGGGGGATAGGGATGAAGCTGAACCTGCAGCTGTTTGTATAATGCTTGTGGATTGAGCAACGGCTGAGTCGATTCCTGAGGGTTTTTTCTTATAGGTACCTGAAGTTCTATAAGTTCCTCTATACTTGTTTCATATATATTTCAATCAAAAGAGTATCTGATTAGTCCATTGTGATATGGAGAAAGAATGGGGTTTGTTGAAATCCTGCAGAATCGGTTAGTGATCCGAGCTTAGTTCTTCAAGTACCCTAGCTATGCTCACAAGTTGAGTAATACCATTGCAAATGTATAAGTCCAAAATGTCGGGGGTCGATCCTGAATCGGGACTGACTTCCAATGAGTTGCAGGATCACTTCGTTCAGTAGTCTTCCTCTCGGATTTGACGTTGGGCAACCGAATCTAGGATGTTTGGAGTTTAAGTCTCTACCGATCAAGAAGGATGATCGTAGCTCATGAATTAGAGATAGTAAGTCTCCTCTCGTTATTCTTTTTTCCGGGGCCGAGTAGATTGACGCCACTTTGAGTTCATTCAGGGTCGCGTGATGCAGTACAATTTGACACACTTGCATTTCATCTTCAATAATTGCAGATAGTTCATCATGGCCAATAGAGGTTCTAATTAGTAAAGCAGATCCTCCCTTTCGTCTACCAGAAGGATGATCGGATCGGTAGATTTTATAGCCAGGGATATGAAAATGTATAGGTGGAGCAAGTTTGGTTTCTGTAAAAAGGAGTTTATCTATATGATGATTATTAAGAAATAAAAGTAGTTCAGGATATTTATTTGTAATACCACGACAGTTCCATGTGCTGATTTTGGTTTTGTCATTATTTATTGTGTTCATCTCAAATTTTCCAATAATGCGGGGAGTACATGGGACAGCATTTCAATAGGTGGCGATATGTTGTCTATTTTTTGACATAGAGTCTCCGTCAGGGACCCGTTGGTTACTTCGGCATATGTTTGTTGAGGGGTTGTTTGAGGCAATATTCGCTTCGTCGTTTTACGTGAAAGGATAGGGGTTATTTTCGCTCGCTTGGTTTGAGAATTTTAAACGTAGGTGTGTTACTTCCGGTGGTGATTGCGCAATAGTTTCCCCCTTTGAATAGTTCATTTGTAGTTGCTAATGCATAGGACAACCTTTGTAGTTGGCGGTGTGAGGTCCTTTGCAATTGACACAGATCGGCGGAACATTTATTGGTTTATCGCATTTATCTGAGGGATGATGTTTATCACATTTAACACATTTTGGTTCATTACCTACATTACATCACTCTACGTAGTATTGGAAACCTAACATTGAGCGAAAAATATGGAGTTTCAACTGGGTTAGCCCTGGTTCGAACATCTTCCCCTCCATTCCAATTATCTAACATCTGAAGGTCATCAGGCAAGGGGAATAGTTTGTGTGGTGGTCTTGTCAATGGTCCGGAGGCGGTGGTGAATTCGATAGCTAAACCATCCGCCCCATAGGTAAGACAAACGATTCTTCCTACGAGAATTCTTCCTCGTAGTTTCCAAGACAAGGGACGTAGACTTTCATCCATAATTATGACTATTTCACTTCCATTTGGGGGACGGGTTTGAGAATTCAATTTATCTTTACCTTGAAGTGTTAACAAATACTCCCTTTGCCTTTCAAGAAACCATCAACGTCAGGGGCCAAATAATAAAATCATTGAAAGTTCACGACTTCGAACTTATAAAGTGGGTTTCTAGTCACCCAGATATTCTGAAGGGAGTACCTTCAGAGCACATTCTTCCTGCCTCTCAATATTTCCAATATGCTGTAGAACTCGATACTCCTTGAAAGTTTTAGGTATTGTCTGGGTTAACCAGCGAGACATATTTACTCATACTATCTCACCTACACCTGCCGTTCAGACAAAAAATTAATTAGCTTCACAAATCTGTCAACTCCATGACCATCTAGGATGGCATATCCCCATCTCTGTATATGTTGGGTTGCTACAACGGAAAGTTGTTTTACAAAAATGCGATTGGGTTACTCCACCATCTGAAAGCTATCAGCTCATCGCTCCAAATTCACCAGCAACCTTAATTACATCACTTACATTTCCGTCCCAAGATATACTCAAATCAAACCTCCTTAATTCTCAATAGTAGCCTTCGCTGACGCTAGTAAAAAAGCATACGCTGAGATTATTTATTTAATTTGTCACAATTCAGAAATAATTTCTTCGCATTTGTTAGTGGCCAAGGCTCGGATGGCTCCTATTTAGGTTAAAACTGTCTCTAGAATGGAATTACTTGCTTCATAATTTAGAAACGTTATCAAAAAACTCAAACGCCGAATACCTCAAATTAACAAAAAATAAATTTTTGCTTTCTTCGACTTCACTATAGTACTCTCGTGGCTAACTGCCGACCCGCACTAGTCTGGAAACTAAGTGGCCAAAACTCCTACCGAAATACCCGCAAATAGATGGTTTCACGTAGCTTCCAAATAAAACCCCGCGGATATAGCTTCTAGGGATACCTATCCCAAAAATCTGCCAAATTACTAAATGTGGTGGCAAGGGCCTCCATGGCTATTACAACAGACAACGCGATGGACTCTTGCGCGAGTTAGATCAAATTAGGCAATCCAACGGTGCTTTCCGAACAACGTCAATATTGGGTTCTAATTTCTCCAAACAATAAACTAGATCTATCTGAAATCCCAGAGAATAGATATTCTTCCTTGTCAAAACAGCTATCTCTTGTAGCTTACCTCCTCAGATTGATGGCCCACTCCAACCACCGGAAATAAAAGCTGCTCTTATTTGCAGAAGTTCTCAACTGTTTGTCTCTTGCTGATGAATATGCGACGCTAACCAAGATAAGCCTAAACTCCGTATATCTAAGGTATTATGATTATTCGTGGATCCCAATGGAGTGTTAAGAGTTTTGGGGCGCCTGCTGTACGCCCAACTCCCTTTTGAATCAGGACATCCGGCACTCCTACACCCTATTATTAATTGATAAAACTCAAAAAGACAGTCTACATGAAGGACCTTGGACTACGAACGCCAAATTTCTATCGAACTTTTGGATTACCAACGGTTAATTTGTCAGCAGCAATTGCCTGGTTTCAAAGATCTGAAAATCCTAGACCTTTCAAGTCTCCAATGGGAAAGCTGACAACAGAACGAACAGAGTTAATACACGCATTTAATCAGACGGGTATAGATTACGCCTAACTCTTTCTTCTCTCATTGACGGAGAAAAGGGGTTCTACAATAGTAGAAACACCTTTGTATTTTTATTTGCACGTCCACTAAAGCAATCTACCTTGAACTCGTTCTCGACCTCACTTGTGACAGTTTTCTTCAAGCTTACGATAGATTTGCTAGTCCCAGAAGTTACGCATCAATAAAATGGACTGATAATGGCAAAAAATTCGTTGAAGCTTAGGCAGTTAAAATCTGTTCTTTCGGATCACTCTTTCAATCTGAGCAACACTCGGAGTACATCACCATCCGCTGGATTGTAATCAACGTAAGGGGGAATAATTGTCCTTTCCAACAATGCTTTGGGGTATCATCTTGAAAATAATTTTTCGGACCAAGTTGCCAAGTATACCACTTCGCTTCGGCGGTCGCTACAGATCCCATGACCGCTAACTGACAGTGCTCTTGGTATTACTCGTTTCGTATGGCGGGGGTGGTTACTATCATGGTGTAGATGCAACTGCTTGTGTGCACTGAAGGTATGAGCATATCATTGATCAATGTGATACCGATATCGAGAAATGTTGCCACTGAGTTTGAGTATATCTCACTGTAGGGCAATTCAATCCCCATAATACAGAGGTTCATTGCACAACTTCGTTCCAAACAACTCTGTCTGTAAATTCTGCGTCAACTAATTTTTAAACCGTTTTTTACTCTTTATATTTTTCCATTAATGGTCAAGTAATACGTTATGGAATCTATCCCAGTTTGGTTCAGAAACATCGATTTCTACGCGAGGAAAGTTGCCCGCTGCTCTACGCACATTGATTTTTCCCACTAATGTTTGAAGATGGGTGTGATCCCAAATGAATTCTGTTTAAAGCTGCCAATACATGCTACCCTCCCCCCACCTATTCGAGGTTGACTGTATGTAACGCAAAAAAATATCTAGTTTCTTGCAAAATATTTGCATTTAATACCTTTGATCAATGTTGTGTCATTAGCATATCAAAGGCTTCTTAGCAAAAAAATTTAATTCTCAATAAATCAAACTGTGAACTTTGGAAAACCTACGTCAACACCATGTGTCTAAGTTATCACCATTATACCTTAGTTACCTGAGTAATGGAATATCCTTCCCAGCACCTAGAATGTCAACAGATGTGCAACATACTACACTACCAACTCTAGGCGTTGCCGACTCCGCACGTTGCGAAGTAACTAGGGACGCTTCAAGACCTCCAGCAGAGGGCTCTAGGACATACGTTCGAAAGGACATTAAAAGTTTCACAAATAATTAAAAACAGCCACTATACTAACACTTTCCTACAATAACTCCATAGCCCCTTATTTCAAACTCCACCCGTTCCCGAAATATGATTTTTTTACAGTTTTTTTTTGTTAAGGAAACCACGTTTTGTGCCATAAAAACCCACATTCCTTCTCTTGAAAACTACTTTTTCCAACTTTTGACCACATATTTCCAGCTTGTTGACAAACAGAATTGTTTCTGAAGTAACACTTTCCTACAATAACTCTATAGCCCCTTATTTCAAACTCCACCCGTTCCCGAAATATGATTTTTTTACAGTTTTTTTGTTTGTTAAGGAAACCACGTTTTGTGCCATAAAAACCCACATTCCTTCTCTTGAAAACTACTTTTCCCAACTTTTGACCACATATTTCCAGCTTGTTGACAAACAGAATTGTTTCTAAAGTGGCAAATGGTTTGGCAAGGCTGTTTATAAACAGTAAAAAAACAAAACTGTTGCGATTCCATAGAGAAATTCCAGTTTTCTGGTAAACTTTGCGACCTTAAGTATTTGTTGGGTTTGGCTGCTCTATGATGCTACATCACGAAGTTAGTACTTAAATATTTGGTACAAATGTTTAGTAGGTACTTTTTGTAAACCATATGAGATTTTAGGAACAATTTCCCGGATATTATTTACCTGATTTGAACCGCTTGAACCTTTACTCCTTTTATCCCCCAGGTTCCTCGTTAGCTGTTCAAAACGCCCTTGACGTTTTTTCAACTTCAAACTGGAGTTTCATCAAGATATTGATTTGGAATCGTATAGTTGACCATACCGTTGGAAAGCTGATTTAATTCGCAAGTTTTTTTTTTCTTGGAATCTAACGGCTTTGAGCGAGAGTTGAAGTTCAACTACTTTCAACAACTTAATTGTTTTTCAATGTTGAACGTTTGAACTGAAATTTGGGTCTTCAGAAGTATCCTTCTTATTATGACAGCGCAGTAAGCGTGTTGAAAATCCTGGTTCTCGACCCCCTGACATGTAGTTTATTCCTAAACTGTCGGTTCTATTTACATTTTCTATAGTTTCATCACGTCTCTACCAGTAAAAAGAACTCGGTGACGACTTTAAGCGCCATCTGGTACACAAAACTTCTTTGTAGCTCCTTTTGGAATGACCTCATTCACAGTTTTGTAGGTTGATTTTTCTCGAGGTGAACTTCTCAAGAAAGAGGAAACTGGAAAAATTAGAAGAAAAAAGAAAATAAATAAAGGATGATGAAGTACTATGCAATATTTCGGTCTGGCGGGGTTCAGGGTAGGCAGATCTTTTTCGGGCAAGGTCTTTCCCTGCACATACGAGTAGTGGCTGATTAAAAAAAGGCTTTGATCTCAGTGATGATAAATTTCAGTCATGCACTTGATGCTTTTGACGACAAGCTGCTTTTTAATCAGCTTTGTAGAGACGAGGTTCCTTCCTGGAAACCGAGACTGATATTCTATGATGATTTAAATTGGCTGAAATATGTGGAGCTAGTTCCCTAGAATAGATCGTGTACATTGCTCACCCAGGTTATATCTGGGTATTTGATGACACTGGCTACTGGTAGTCTCCAAGTCTGTCGTTGTAGTGCTCCCTGTTAAAATAAAAACGATTTTGAAGAATGGAAGAAACGGAGAAACGGTACTACTTTCTTTCAAACAAATTCTGGAGATCGCCATACATCAATACCAGTATGTTGACGATTGGTATGGTCTGACGATGTTACTCACTTTGCAATTTTGTTTCAGTTTGTTGACAAAATAAAGTTGGGACATGAAAAAGTTAGAGTTGGTGAGAGGAAGATTGAAAGATTCGATTCTAAGGCTTAAGGCGTCAATTTCTCTATCAAATCTATTCCGTTTTCTAAATGTTAATTAAGTTTTGGTATTTCAGATTATTTATCGTAACGCAACAGGAAATTATCAATTCACATTATGGATCGCACATTTATTTTTGAATTACAATATTGGTCTACACGAAGACACTACAACATAGAATCGAGGACAAGAATCAATTACTTACCACGATTCAAATACGACCTCATATATTTGCTATGAGAGGAAGTTGCATAAAAGCCATTCTAAGATTCATGAGAAAGGAGGATGCATATTTCTACCGGACGAATTGAATCCATTGATCTGTCGAAGGTGGTGAAGTTATATCACTGTTATCTTCCAAATGGCCTCCGACCCTCTTATCATCGAGAGGCTGGTTCCATGTTCGAGACGAGAGAATCTGTAAAGAGTCGGTGATAGAAAAGGGTGAAGAGGAGAAACAATATCCCTGGGGAGTTAATAAAGAAGAAGTGTTGTTTTGAAGGTGGGTTGAGAAGGCAGGGGTGGTGGTGAAGGGCCGGGTATAATGCAATCCGCTCGGCTCCGGTATGAACAAGACCGTTCTGTGGTGAATGTTGGGAGGCAAACTGCTTGAGATGAGATGAAGTGATCGGCCAAGATGAGTTTGTTCCTAAGTTGTTCTTACGATGTTAGCAAAATGAAAAACAGGAGGGTTCCTGGCGAGGTTTTGAGCTGAGTTATGACGGATTGTTACCACCGTTGTTCGACCAAGCTTTTTTCCCCTCGGTGACTGGATACACATGAGAATGTTGAAAAGTGGTGGATACGAACACCATCATCCATATTACTCTTCGAATGAGAAAGAATCAGTACTTCTTCCCTCTTTTAGTGATAAACGTTCTTAGCTTATTCATGACAAAATCAAACAAACACATACAACATGTAGTCACCAAAATCATGCATCTCTTCAATTCATCAATCTCTCTCGAAAAAATACCACTTTCATTTCCAAGAAATTGCATTGCTCGAGCGGGGTTCCATTCCCCCTCTTCTCTGACTCTTTCTCCCTTTCTCTACAAATCACCAAAAGGTTTGAACAATTTGGAGAGCACTTTAAAATCAAACGAAAAGAAGAAGATTCATTCCTTTCATATCAAACAAAAATGAACGTGTAGTCGCCAAAGTAAGCAAATAGCCAATAGAATCAAATTCAAATAGTGTGAAGAACTTTTGAGATTAAACTCCCTTTTCATATCCCTTGTTAATTTTGGAATCCACCAAGGTTGTGTACGACTATTTTAATTCCAAAGTTCAACAAATAAAAATTCATGGACGCGTTTTAGTTTAATATAACAACCTGGAGAAAAGGAACATACTTTAAAAAATGATTGAAGAGAAGTCTTGAAAAAATTGCTCGATCCTCAAATTTGAAATTCTCGCGACATACTGTACTACCAGAGAGCTTTATTAGTCGAACGGAAAATAACCACGTAATTCGTGAGGAAATGTAGATTGGAGAAGCCTGAACAACGATCAAGTCAATAAACACGTTCGTTGGCGTTAAGTTCCTCGTATTGTTTTAGAAAGTCAAAATGCAAAACCGTAGCACATCAGAGATAATCCAGGGGTGCCCACAAGGGGGGTTTGACGCAGGCCGCGTCATCAAGCTTGAGCGTGGGGGTGGCGCCTATAGGGATTCCCCTGCAATCACCTACCGTAAGTAATTTGAGTCATAATTATTCGTTTTAGATAACCAGGTGTTCTCCATGTACAAACTGTTACTTCCAGGATTATGGCTGACGCAAAAGGGTTAAGGATACATTTTCTGTCTTCCTGCCCTTGCTTCAATATGGTACAATCTTTTCCATTCCACGAGCGGGCGATCTTAAGCTTCTATTGGATTGAACGTATTGAGAATATTCACCAATGAATTTGAAAAAGTGCTGTTTCAGATTTAGAACTGAAGGACTAAAGCGCAATTCGTCTAAAAGACAAGAGTACTTCTTGACTGTTAACTCACTTTTTGCGATAGAATTTTCTCCAATTCTGAGGTTAATCAGGTGACATACACAATGGTTTGATTGTATACCAGTTCCAGTCCAACTTCATGAGATATTGGTGCTTAAAAGTGTAACTTGGAGTACGCTATGGTGGTTCACACCCCATGTTACATGTGAATCGCAGTACAGACCATGCCCATCGTAGAGAACTCAATTACAGTGTATGCAGAATCCGTGATTTTAAGCGATCTTTATGATTTCAATCAAGAAAAAAGTAAAATAGCCAAACCTAAAATGCTTTGTTAAATCCTATATCCCGTCAATATTTGGGTGACCTGACATTCTTCTCCAGGGTGTTCGTGGTTTTGGTGGAATTGTAAAGAAACACTTTTACGCTCTGGAAACCTTTTGTTCCCGACTCTTCTCAGCTCCTAATTAATTACCTGTATCAACTCCCACCGTATAAACTTCCTTGACTAATGGATGGCACCAGCGACGGAAACCTGATGTTAAGATCTTTCATCAACCTCCTTTACTTATTAAGCTCAGTGCTCTGAAAATTTGAATTGAAAATTGAACTCACTTCACCCAAGCAGTTTTGTATATTATTGAATTGTTTCAGACAGGAATGGTCGCATGAATATTTTATGTTTTGTACTTTCGATAACATTATCAGAACTAATGTGATACTTTCACAATCATAGTTAGTTTTCTTCTAGTGTAGATTGTTGATTGAGGGCAGTCAATCAAGATTTGATTGAATTAATAATTAATGATAATTTCAACATGTTGTCCGCTCCAACTGCAGCATGTAATGGCCACCCCATTAACATAATTACATGCTTATTAAGCTTACAACTAGACGAGAAGTTCCTATCACTACTACATCTTCTGAACTTGTCTGTATCAATTATCACTAACTATTATATTGAACTCGACCAATCGGAAGAAAGTTTCGTCATTCTGACAGAATGAAATAGAAATACTGATAGTGGTGGACGAGAATAATCAAAAGCATTTTGCAGTTTGTATGGCGATTGGTTTCATTGGCTCTCTTGAATCTATCACAATTCGTCCTTAGTTGTGATATTATTCAGTACTGCAATACTATTTAGTACCACAATGAACATTTGTACTTGCCCTCATGAATACCGTCCCAATTTCAAGACATCCCTCTGAAGCATGGATTCGTCAATATAGAGGATGCCTAGTAGAATTGATCCAGGGAAGAGAAGTCTAAGACCGATTCCGTGAGAAAAATATAGGAGTATGTTTGTCGACTCTGGCATACCTGCAACTCTTAACTGATTTTCGTCATTCTGATTTTGCAACAAACCCCGGAAATTTTGAATTTTCTGAATTTTCTTGAGTTTAGGATGGAGGAGGAAATGGACAATACATTCAAGCGCTTCGCATACAGCTTATGGTGTCAAATCTTTTTTTTTTTGTTCAATTAAGAGTTTTCAGATATATTTGTTCAAACACAGATACATCCCTGAAATGCACGCATACTTTCCAATTTCATCAATGGCAGAACTAATTTTGTGAAAAAAAAAGTACATATAAGAAAATAAGGATTAGGTTCCTCTTGCAACGACCGGTGTTGTTTGGAGGTCTGATATGTGTCACTAGTAATGCCTCCGAAGTCAAAACAAAATTAATGACGTGGGACCCCCAGATTTTCCCTGTATATGTAATAAAAAACCTTCAAAAGAGGGGAAGCTTCGTTTGTTCAATTAGCAAACTTCGATGAAATTTTATGGAATTTCGACGCGAGATTTAATCTCGATGAAGCCCCATAAAAATCAGCTACTAAGGATAAATTGTAATCATAGCTGCAATTGCAGTTAACGAACTAATTGTTTACAGCATATCTTTGCCAACCTTCACTGAAATGTTATGGATCGTGTTCAGACAAGCAGCAACAATTTTCGCCGGGATGTTTCTGTAAAGTAGGAGGTACAGATTCATACGAATGTAAGACGAAAAGATTGCGGCAAATCCACGAATGGAACAACTAAAATTTAACGGCTTTCATTAAAACTTGTACCTTCACGTGACCTGTCAGCAAATATTTAACACATGATATGAAAAACTAGATTTAAAAAGGATCGTTTGAAAACAAAATTCCGTTGCAATAATACCAGCTGATTTGGTCGTCTCTTTTTACCAGGCTATTTTCACTTGTTTATATACGTTCATATTCACATTCGCGTTCAGTTCCTTTTTTTCTGTCAATGTTTTAGCCCTCAGTAAATATTTTATTGCCTCATCCGAATTCAAATGGATCACAACACAAAAGCAATCAACATGAAGGATCAAAAACATTACTGCCGCGATATGGTCTCCGAAACTGGATATTTTGTGGCCAGACCTAAAAAAATGGCATATTCACCTGCAAAATTTCACTTGGAACGAGAGACAATAAGACAACAACGAGGCACCACTTTTGTGTTCCAGTTTAGGAGACCATATCGCGACACTAATGTTTCGATCCTTCGTATTTCTTTCTTTTGCGATGTAATTGATATATTTAATTAGTTTAATAATTAATTTGAAATAGCATGAGTCAATTCTTTTTTTTTAGTTGTAATTAATCCCAGTTGGACTGTTCTACGTTCATCCTTTCGCATTTACTAAGTGCTAGAACTTTTACAGAAAAAAGAACCTAACACGAATGCCTAGAACTTCTACTGAAAAAAGTAACTCAACACGAATGTGAATGAGAACGTTTCTGAACAATGTAAAAATTGCCTAATAAATTATGACGGTCAAATTAACTGATACGGATTTTTTTTCCTTCAAAAGTTCCTTCTGAAATCTAGTTTTTCATAACAAGTGTTATATGTTTGCGGACAAGTGAGGCGTAGGCACAAGTTTTAATACATCTAGTTAAATGTCAGTAGTTCCATTCGTGTTTTTCAAAGTCCGTGTTGATCTAGAGTATATTGCACCGTTGTAGGTATTTAGAAAGCAGCTTGTGTTTGATGTAAAAGGGTTATCTAGTACAGAAATTATGTATCATTTTGTAAAAATTAGGAGCGTTTTTCAACGGGATATAAAAGCGCCTCTAAATAAATGTGCTCTAATCTACTCCTATTACACACGTATGAACGTACTCCAAAAACAGTAGGATATTCGTTTCAATCTTTCCGCCCTTATTCTCCCTCAATTGACAAAACCCCGCAGCAGAGTCCATCTCTTATAACCCCTCGGAAAACGGATGATCTTCTGGGTTTGAAAAATCAAATGCTACCTGCTTTTGCGTGATCGCGCGCTTTACGTCCGTAGTTCGATGAGCCTATTGGATTAACTTCTTCTGACCGTCCAACGAGGATCAAGGATAAAAGATTTATTTCTGAAAAAGATAATACAGTTCCATGAACGCGATTCTGCTTTGGACGAAAAAGGCAATGTTGGAAGATTATTGCTGCTGTGGGCTGTAGTGAGCCATGTGACGCTTCGTGATTACCGAAGAATGATGATGGTACTCAAATTATCCAGATGAATATTTCTCACATCGAATACCATTTTTTTTTTTATTGTAGTATCTGGTGTAACGTTGATTTTTGGTCTTAGCAAATCACCTCACCGTTTAATTATGCGCATTTAAATGGAGTTGTGATTTTAAAACGTTGCCTTTATAAATACACCTCAGAATACCTTGAATGTATCTGAGACATGCATACTGTCAGTCACTCGGTGGTCACGGGGTACACTGTGTTCGAGAACGTGAATATATTCGAGCGACTAAGAAACACATGTAAAATGCTTAAATACAAAAGTAAGCGCCTTCGACGATGACCTCGGTAAAAATGCAATTGTTGAAAGTTGATATTTTTCCATCTAAGACCTTGTATTTACTTTCCTGGCGGTCCAAGAAATTGTCGTTACCGAATATTCATTTTTTTAATGCTTAATACATGCTTTTACGCTTTAATTTATCAAGATCGAAATATTGTAAGAAGAGATACGAAATTCAGTCAATTAAAAATTTAATTCAAAGTATTTACACCCAAAACACAACCGAAGAGATATTTCTAAGCTGTTGTAGAGATATTTCCAGTAAGCATCAATTAGTGGTTAGAAGACACGGCAGGCTGAGGTTAGGGGAGGACTGTAACAATATAGTCGGGTATTAATAATAAATTGCAATATGGTGGAGTTGAGTAGAAAGTGAACTCTTCTTTCTCCGATGAGTTCGAAAGTTCCGAGAAACAAAGCATAAGATCAATATACAGCGTGTCCCTCGAGTCGGGGAATAACGGTGGAATAATGACCAAAATTTGTTTATTTCGCGTGAAATTTTTGCATTTTAGGCGCCTGTCTTCAAATTTTACGGGGATTAATTTTTGAGGTCTGGTTTAAAAATGTAAAAATAGACCTTCTTCAGAGATCAAGTGAAAAATCATCTTAGTCTGAGAGTTGAAGGTCGGCATACATGATGATTTTTCACAAGAGATAAACAATTTTTCGTCATTATTGAGCGAAAATTGAGTCGAATGAAGAAACGGATGCTATTTCGTGAAGCAGCGTGAAAAAAACAATGAAAATTCATGTGAAACACTTTATAGTTCCCCATCATCCACTTTCTGACAATTTTGGGGCTGCAAAACTTTGTGTGCTTGCTGAACCGGTTGCACGCATTAAAAAATTGGTTGAGGGACCAAATTTTCATGAAACTTTTAGTAAAATCCGCATTTGCAATAAAAAGTTTGGGTTCTCATTTAAAATAAGAAAGTTAGTGTCACTTGCGCATAGTTGCGCTGTCGTGCTGGGTGCGCAAGTATGATATTTGAAATCGTAGCCAAAAAATATTATTATTAATCGGCGCTGAGGTCCATGTAGGACAAGGGCCATCTCAGCTACAGATTTCCACTCTTTCCGATGATGAGCGAATCTCCTTCAACTTCGGACCCCAAGCACTGCTTGATTCTCCTCCACATCGTCCAACCACCGTTTCCGAGGTCTCCCTCTCAACCTCTTTCCTCCTGGGGTACCATAAAGTAGTCTACGAGGGTTTTGTTTTTCTGGCATTCACTCTACGTGCCCCTGCCATCTCAGCCGCCCTAGCCGAATGAAAACCACAATGTCTGGCTGTCAATAAAGACTTCTTAGCTCTTCATTATTCCGAACTCTTCATCTTTCATTCTCACAGATGGGCCAAAAATCTTCCGGAGAATCTTTCGCTCCCAGCAGTTCAGCAGGCGCTCACTTGTAGTGGTAAAATTTTTTTTGTTTACTCCCATCTGGACGATTTTGGATGGGAGGGGGGGTTGGGGGACAGCTTCTGGGACGCCTCGACAATAACCAACTCTCCTGAGCACATAGGGATATCATTCACATTTCCAGCATCTCTTGCAGTTAGGACAATATCGTTTGCCCAAGTAATCATCATATTTTATTGTTTTTTTTTTTTTTTAGTAGGGTATTGAATAACTAAATGCTACGTTGTTATTCATCGAGATATGAATATTGTAAGAGTTCTCTCGAACTGTCACGAGAACCGTTTTATTGAACGGAGGCAGAGTCATTGAGGACACTGCGGCATTGACTTCATACCGTTCCCAGCTTTTTGCAAGATTATCTTGTCTCTCTTTTGTACGTAAAGATATCATATGAACGATTGGTTATATATACCGTTACCCAATGCTATTGGTATTCTCAAAGACCTCAGTGCAGTATTGAGTGTATTTAAGAACATTCCCTGAGCATAGGTTAGTCAGATTTCCTCTCGTAATACCTTTGTATTGTAGCACAATAAAATAAATCGGTATTGAAATGTTTATGGTGATTGATTTCTCAGCCGTACTTATTAACCTTTATCCCAAATAATATTTAAATATGTCAAACTATAGTAGAACATAGTAAAAGAAAGCAGTTGACAAATTAATCACAACAGTTACCAAATCGTAACATGCTGTTCGGAAAATCTTGTGAGGGGTCTCAGATCGACTGAATACATTTGCAGAGCAGCTACATGCATGACTTGTTGGGTCTGTGCCCCTCTCCTCATCGGTTCACCAACACTAAGTGTAGCTACATGGTGGTGGGTCACCGAGTATTAGTCAATTGAAACGCTTGGTGCATTAGAGTAATTGGTCTCTCACAGAGGAATTTACCAACAGGAATAATTAGAATTCCACCCATCACCCCATTCAACTAAGCTCAGTTGTGTGATAAGTTAATCTGTCCTCGTTTCATAATAGTGAAATTTCATAAAAGTAATTCACTTTGACTCACTCTGCAAATTCACTTTTAATTAATTAATTGTTGTTGAAATATCATTCGGTTACGTATAGTTGTCTTTTGATGGACTATTCGCTCAGATTGATGAAATATTTCGGTCAGCAGTGTCAACTGAAACAAGACAGTAATGTATTTCGGAGAGAGAATAAACACTACCAACTCATTTCACAGACGATTTTTCATTTCTTATGGTACACCCATAAATAGGACCGTCACCAAATGGGATAAAACTTTTTCATGAAAAGCCGTTGTCACTAATAAATTGAGGTGACAGAATAAGAAGATCTAGGGCCTGGATATGACGTCCGTTAGGTGCAGTAGAGCCACACTTCAAAACGAAAACGAATTTTTATGATGGGAGGAATATTTAAATGGCCGCACCATACCTCCGATCTCCTTTCATATGCCGAAAGGGCGGTGAGTGGGAATGAATGCACTTCAGGAAGTCGAGAGGTGGTGCTTGCCATTGATGGATACCCAAGGATGGGAGGCTCACAAATCTTCAGTGCATCCATGATTCTTTTTCTTCTTTATTCCGACGACAGAAGTGGTTTTTTTTATTAGTTTTTCTCAATTTTTCATGATGATATATAAATAAACTCAATTTTAGCTGATTTTATCTGGCTATGAAGCAATTGTGAATTGTATTTAGCAGGGGTACACTAGAGTTCTCATTCCGAAATTTTCCCACTCGCATATATTGTCGCAGAGTTGCGAAGCCACCACGAATTTAATTAGGTTCAGTTGTGTGATTAATAATTTGAGATATTAATGGTACAAATGATTAATAACTCGGTATTTGATGAAACTGTTCAAATTAGTTTGAATAAACCAGTTTTGTTACAGACAGCAAAGAGTTAATTGCTCTCGAGATACAAAATGAGTATCTACCATCACAGGAAATTTTAACAATGGAAGTTTGGAGAACAAAAGTACAACACAAATATATTGTAATATTAATCGTTTGAGCAGATGGAACGTAGGGAAACAGCGCTTTAGAAACATTATTTGATAGAATACCGGATGACATAGAAATGAACTAACATGTAGATATCCCTTCCATATTCCTGATTGCTTTAAATATGTAGTAGGTAAGTAAATATTTGGCTGGAATTCAATCTATGGGCTGTTTGCTGGGTAGAGTAATTTATAGTCGTAAGGTATGATAACTTTCTCTGTAAATTGTGGAGAAGTATGGTACAGGTCACGTTATTGGAAAAATGTTCTCCGATCCAATTTATGAGTATTAATCGTTGGAGAATAACCGCAGGACGAATTCAACTAATTGCTGCTACCTCTCATTCATCTTCGACAATATTGAAACTCCTACCCAGTTAAAATCAGTTTGTGAGACCTCATGTTACATCGCTGCTCCCTAACAAATCTTATTTTGGTATCTGAGGAGTTTTTAACTTAAAAACGTCGCAAATGATTACCCAAACGTTTATAATTTCTGAACCTCTACCCAGATCACCGGACTATGTAGACGGAAACGGTGCTCCTATTATGTATACATCCAATTTCAACGGTCCTTTCGGTACTATGGCCAGACGCTCGTCTTCGAGCGTCCGTTTCTATGAAATGGGTACTTCTGAACCGACTGAGCGAATGGATGACGTACACAAACACCAATGGTTTCAATGATTTTTAACGAAAGTATGTGTTTCGTCAATAATTATCCAAATATTATTTGAGTATCACCAAACTAAAACATTGTGTATAAATGTATTTGTAGAAGTAGAGCTGAAGATTGTAAGTCGGCCACTACAGTTGAATGATACTACACTCATGAGATTAATCATCTGTAATCGTCTTAATTTCCGGTTTATAGTAAAAAGAACTCGGCCAATTCTGACACACGGATTTTTTGTTTCGTTCGTTCGTGTCATCATGAAGTAGGAGGAGCGACTTTTATTATTAAAAACCATCGCACATGAGGCGTTAGGTTCAGTTGCCCCTCTTTCATTTGGTTAGCTAATCATCGGCTCCTAGGATGGCTTGGACTTTTCGACTATCAAATCAATATTTGTTAAGATAGAAAAATTTCCCCGATTCAGAACCGTATTATTTACTTCCAACCCTCAGAGGTGAAACATTTCTAACATTTCACTCAATTGAGTTCATTTCTCCAGGTCAACTCGGGTTAGATCACTCCATTTTTTAATACCAGGTACTCGGATGAGGTATGAAGAGAATCCCACGTGAGATTAGATTTCCCTATTTAGAAAAACTTGGAACCAAGTTCCAGATTTTACGGTACCTGTTGAAAAGTATATGGTGGATTTATTTTTGAAAAATGAAAGGGAGATAGAAAATACTTTCCAAATTGTTCATTCAATGTAACGTAAACTCTTCAGCACAGGAATTCGGGTAGACGAATAAAACTTGTGTTTTTGCTGGTATTAGCTTTTTCGTTGCTGTTTAGAATTTATCTTTTCCATTCACTTAATCTTTGAGCCTCCGTGCTGGAACGCTTCCTTTAGGACGGTTGATCGTGAGAAATCCTTTTCGCCTCGGAAAAATAGGAGGAGTAGGATGTGTACAGCCTAATACCATTGTGACTCTTGAATAAAACAGTAGACATGCTGTTGACATTTCATTTCTCCTTACATAATTACCATCTATTCGCATACTGGAGAATCTATTACGATGTCCATGACTTCCTAAAGTTTGAATTAGTCTCCACTTCACTTTTAATTTCAGTTGTTGGTTTACGCGTTTCCTTCATAAAACCATGTTTATACATTAGAACTCTACCAAAAAGGGGCCTTAATCGGTGTATTTTGTAAATTATCAACAAAATAATTTTTTCTTCAAATAGTGATTTTTGAATAAATTCTAGATAATGTTTATACCATTTTCTTTTTGAACTAATGGTTTACTTAATTAGGTACGCATTTATTCAGTATCCCGTTCCTCCCCATCAGTATCCCATCCTATTTAGTACCCCATTTATTAAGTTCCCTATTACGTATTGTAAACAGATAGTACAATTAATTCGATACAGTAATGCCTATCAATTATATGAAAACCATTAACGTGCAGAACTTCGATGATTTAAACTGGTCCAAACGGCCCAAGATAATTACAATAGTTTAAGAAAACATTGTGCAGGAAAAAAAATAATTCTTATTTCTATGGTTCCACAGCCATGAGGAATTTTCAGTAAAATAATACAATATACTAATGTTGCATTTCAATAACATTTACAGAATTCCATTTATTTACAGAATTTATGTAAGAATTTAGGCAATTTCATCAGAAACAAGTTGTATTCAGAAATCTGGTCACGACTTACAAGTAGTAAATGGGAAAATTTCAGTGGCTACAAATTTTAAAGTATTTGGTTGTAGAATGGTTCAGAAGGATCAATTTAGAAGGATAAGACTCGTGAGAAAAAGATGGCGCTTTTTGTATCAGAGACCCATTATATACACTTCAGAAAAAGCTGATTGAAATAATAGCGAGCACCCAGTTTTAGAATTAGCACTACCTAGTCTATCTTTGAAGGAAAATATAAAATTAAGAAACAACAATTCTTTAAGAATGTGGCTCCCGCAAAAAGATTCGTACGTGTATGTGTGTACCATGATTTCATTTCCATAGACATTTTGATCAATGAGCAATGAAAGTCATAAGAGACCATATAGGTACAGCCTTTCCTTCATAGTTCCTAACAATTTCATCCAAAACAGATGATAGCTGTAGAAACGAAGCTCACACATACACACAGCCACGTAACGACAGTCGTTCAGAATGCCTAAAATACAAAATGGGAATCTAGAATTAAGTTTTGAAGAATAATAATGAAATCGAATATATTGCCTCCCCTGAATATAGGTACAATTAAGGGTAGTAGACTGTAGCAGGTAGGGTCCGCGAAAGTTGACGGTGGGGAATCCCAAGAGTCGTTACGTCATCCGGTACCCATGTGAGAACCTCCTCCTTTCTTGCAGCCTTGAAGAAGAGTTCATTGAGTTTATCAACCAGTTTTCTTACAAGTAAGTGCTGTTCGATTTTTAATTCCCTACCCCTTTTTGTCAATGACCGGTCTCCTGGCGCCTCTCATCATGGTTACTTGTGCCATTTTTGGTTGCAATAACCATTAAAGGAAAAACGTAGAATTCAGGTTCCACCTATTTCGGTTCCCCAAGGAAAAGTGACTTCAACAAGAAACATGTTTTTTTGTGTGTGAGGAAGGAAGGATGCTTTCCAATTATAACATAACCTACAATCGAAGCACTAGCGGACCAGTACTATTTGTTTCAATGATGAAAGCACGAATATTCGACAATATATCACTGAACATTTATTTAATATCGAAAGAATCATTACCCTAATCGCCACAACTATCGTTGCTATAAACAATTGAAACCAAATTCACTTTTCACTTCACTTCATACTTGATGAAAATATGTAAATGTATTATTGGGAAGCAGCTGTCTACGCCGACGTATCGCTCACTCAAGTAGGAGAGACAGATGTCGAACGCTGCCGAACGAGGCCGATTGTGTCTCTTTTTCGTTCGTTGAGAGCTCTCGCTTGCACTTCAAGCCTTAATGGAACCCCTCAGAGCGAGGTAACGCCGCTTGTTTTTTGTGCGTGCAGCCGGCTCCATCGAATTATAAGACGTTGTCACGTCAAAAATGCTTGAATCATTTGATTATTGTGAACATTGTAATAATTTTCCAATTTATTCCTATCATAGGCAAAAATAGTTACTCAAGTAAGTGGGGTTGTATCTCATCCTTGAATCACGATGAAAGACAGAATGCCGTGGCGTTGCATGGGAAGGTAAGGGCACAGAGTCGGGCGGTGGTTACCGAATGACGTCATCGTCCTAACCTCCGCGGAGGACCTTGTAGTCCACTACCCTTGGGCACAATGTTCCAAGCTTGGAGGTCCGGGTCGGAAAGGGGCCAGACCTACCCCTCCTTCAAGACCGAGCGGTCCTGCGGGTCAGGTATAACCGTTGCGCCGTCCTGATCACAATAGTTTCCAAGTCTACCTGTATGAAACGGAAGCGTTGGTTCCCGTTTCGGGAAAGGAAATTACTTTTCTCTCAAATCGAAATTTCGATTTGGATTTTGGGTTTCAATGAACTGATGAATACCAATAATATACCAATCAATATCAATAATATTCCCACATCAGCACTCGGTGATGTAGAACTTTGAGCAACAAAAAATCGCGCTTGATGATATCACCAACATTTCAGAATACGAATAATAAAACACTCACTCTTTCTACAATAGAAAATCATATGATTAGAGAGCAAAACGTTCAAAAAATCCTCTCACCTAACTCTTTAGAATATATTGGCAAAAAGTAAATCTTTTTGATGTAGGTACTTGAAAATACTGGTTAACGACATTTTGTTCTAAAAAAAGTTGAAGACAATTTATCTGGCAACGAAGAGATTAATTTTAGATAGATAAAATTGAAACAGTTGGACTCTCGAAATAAATGTAATATCTCTCCTCAAACATGTCGAGGAAACGAGAATAAAAGCAATAGTAGCTGTCAATATAACTAAATCGATTACCGGAGGGAGCTAAGGAGGAAATCCTGTAAACTTATTGAAGGCATAAGTATAGTAAAACAGCAAATACAAAGGTAAAGTTCGTTCTTTATTTGACTATGTTCGACAGGTTACCCATAAAATTCTCCTACAACCATGCTCTCTCTCCAAACTGGGTGTCACGAACAGTTTTTTTCTTGATCCTTTGGGGAGTTACGACGAGCTGTCTTCTGAACCTCATCATTGTACCTAGTCACTCATATATTTTTGTGTTGAAGTTCACCGAAACGAATCGAATGTCAAGAATCTAAAGTAGTCAGGGGTCAGTCCCAACCACTGGAGTCGAGTCCGTCCAGCTCTTGAATTTTGGTTTATTATTTTCAATAATAAAAAACCCTTCGTAATCATATGGCAAACATTTGTTTAAACCACACTTCCTCACACACACTCAGTAACACTCAGTAACTTTACTTTTCAAGGTGCGTCGATTCGAAATGTCCGGTCGCTGTTGGGGCCTTGGAATTGATGTGAAAAATCCGTTCTTTCGGACATGGACTCCTCTTGGGGTCAAGTCAGTCCTAACCTTTAGTCAGCCCGATTGCCCCCGCGCTTAAAACTGAGCCAAAAACTGACCAGAACGTGTTTTTTTTTAAAGGACATAGGCAAGCGATGTGCCATTTACCAGTAATTTTTGAAGAAACATCGACTGCACTTTCCTGGTCATCACGACCAATAACATTTTCTTGCTCTTAGATCTATAGAAAATTCCTTGCTGAACCAAAATGTGACCCTATTTTTTCTTTCAATTGATCCAAACAAAACCAATCGACCAAAATCCACTGGAAAATTTTTTAGTGTTACATGGGCTCACCATGTTAACCTGTATTATCAATAATATTTGGAATGTTTGGACCCTCAAACCCACTGCATCGTTTATCATCAGGGCTTGTAACCCCTGTCGGTCGACAGGTTTCGTTTGAAATACGAAATGAGGAGTTTGCATTACAAAAAGTACTATATCCATTTGAGTGAATTTTACAGGAACCGCAAAAAACTGTAGCAAATTCATTATACCTCATATTTTCAAACTTTTTTTTTATATTGACTCGTTTTTTCTCCTTTATTGATTGGAAAAACAGTTTGATATTCGATTAAAAACTTGATTTTTTACGCAAAATTTTAAATTTTGAAGCCGAGGATATAGTACGTTTTGATGATACATATGGATAGAGTACTTTTTGGGTGCAACACTTTTGGATAGAGTAGCTTTTGACTGAAACCATCCACTGAAAGCGGATCCGCCTAATGAATATACGGGAATTCGATTACCACAGTTACAGTTACTATTGATTAAATTTAAATCAATTTTCCCAAGTATCGAGGTCAGTCTGATGTTGGTAAAATTTTCCTTATGCACTTTCAAGATGCGGGGAATGGTGAACAAAGCGAAGAGAGATACCTAATATTATTATTAATAATATTTTGTATTTTGGTAGCAATTGAAAAATATTTGAAAAACTGCTTCTTCGTATTCTTATGAGAGGTTGTGTTCCATGTGTAGGTCGGTTTCACTGCTACCGTTCCCGGATTCTTGATGTTATAGGATAAAACTCTGCAATCTGTAATCTGTTGATAATGTGTGGGCAATCCACTACCATTTCTTTTTCAGCCAACTCAACACGTTTCATTTTTTTGAGCTTAACTTACCATTTCGGGCTCTTTTGCGAGTTTTACCTGGGCTCTTCACAGTCGGTTCTGTCCACTCATCGCCAAAAAGGAGGTCAACATTATAACCACTTTCAATTGGCTTTAAGCCCCCGATTACGGCGGAGTTTTTTGATCCCTCGGGTTCCATGGTAACAATTCTGCCAAATTTAAAAGAAGAGTCATGCGCGCTACATATACTTTCGCGGAAAATAACGAAGTAAAACACCAAATTCAAAAGAATGACTCACGCTTTTCAGCATAGGGAGATAATCAAAATAGACAGTCGGAAGGTGTTGTAGTTGCACTTCTTTTTTGAGGCCACTGTTACCGACACAACCCTAGGAAGGTGCTGGTGGGTAGTATTATTATAAAATTATCATAATTAAAAAAAGACAAAAATGAAGCCCGAACATGAGAACTCGTCTCGATTTAAAGATGGAGTACCTTTTGTTTGAAAACAGTTATGACGGACTTGGTTTTAGTACTTTCTGACTGATAAATGGAGAGAGTACGTTTTGCTTGAAAAATACGTCAGGGATGTAGTACCTTTTGGGTGAAAACACGATTTTGCAACGCTAATTTTTAATGGAAAGAGTACGTTTTGAGGTGAAACAACTTCATTTTTGTGAAGAAACAGTCCCCAAAACCCCTTAGAAACCATTAGTCAGAAATTGGAAAACTTGGCGTTTAGTACCTTTTGTGATGCAACCTCCTCAAATGTTGTTTTGTTTCCAAACCAACATTCGTAATTGTCAAGTCAATCTTTTCGGCATCACTAAATTCATTTATAATTTTGTGAGCCTTATAAATTTCATTTACGTATTGCCAGAAAGATTCCGCGTGACGTTGGGGTTTCGATATAAATTGCGCGACTAATCTATGTTTCATAGTTTTCGGTAGCAATTCATGTGTCATTATTTGCCGTACCATTTCGAAACATAGTTTTATGTCCCTATTTCCTGCGATCATCTATTAAAATTTGGAATATAATGCTAACGAATGTATAATCGCGGGTATTCATTCCGGGACTACGTCATTCAAGTAACTTAATGCCATTAAAAATTTGATTACCGTTTGGAGGTTATCAGTGTAAAACGATGGCGAATTGCCGACATGTTTGCCAATCCGTTGTGGCACGTGTACAAAGGACTGAGATGAGGGTGGTGGTGTAGCTACACCGTCAGCAGCTGCATTCCCGTTTAGGCTTGATGCCATTACTTATGGCCCCCTGAAATATATTCTATCCCCTGCCCTACTTATTGCGAGACCCCCCTCCGCCGTGAATGTGATTCATTCCTCTATTCAGCCCCCTCCCTTTTCTCAGAGCCCAGGGAGTGTGATGGATATGGTTAGTTGCCCCTTCCCGATTTCAGAATCCGTCGCCTTGGGAGACGAATCAGACGTTCTCAAGCGTCTGGGTCATCCTCTGAGCGTGGGGGAGCATTAATATTCGCATCCACCTCAATGGCAGGGGAAACTATAACATTTTATCACCTCACAAACCGACTCTCAGATTAAATACAGATACACTCTTCAGAAGCTAGTTCTACAAATCATAACCAGGAAGAGCGGTAGGTCTCCTTCTGCAGGTCTGTTTGATTTCCGCTCCTAACAAGAAAAATTTGACAACTTTTGAGAAGCGGCAGCGCATTTAAGACCGGATATTTTTAGATTAATGCTGTCATCACTAAACTATGAAAAACAACATTTCTCTAAACGCAAAAGGAAAGGAGATGAGCGATAAGTAGTGGCATGTATCAAAGCATCAGAGAGTCCACATTACTATCATTATGTAGAAGAACATTGGACACATACTATATGAAGAGGAATGCCAGGAATATGGCATACTTCTTAATAAGCAAGACTTCTGATCTATCTTCGAAAAAGCCTTACTTGTCCTCCAGACTTTGTAAATTTCATTAAACTTTTGCGCTTATGACACTTATTTCATTGTCATCACTACCCTTGTTTCAACCCCTCAGTGATGTCCGCGTTTTCAGGAATTCCGTGCTCCACTGAAGTTTTTTTAACGCTCTAACTACTGCCGTTCGATTAGTTTTGGAAGTAGGATGAAACCCTATCACACAGGTGTTAGGCACTGTAGTAAGAATCTGTTTGTATAGAGTAGTACGGAACCACACCGGAATGTGAAGGAAGCCGTGATAGGCAAATCCGTGACAAACTGTTAGAAGACCATGCCACACCACTGGTGAAGTTCCAGGACTATACTCTTCTTATCGGCTTTTTCCATACAAACCTCCATGGGGGGTATTATATATATAACCGCACCTCCTAATTGTCTCAGATTAATGTGAAGATAAGAAACAAATAAGAAAAAAATATTTTTAAAAGTGAAAGATTCACTTGCCATGCGTCTTTCAGTTATTCCACGAACGAACTCTTGCCAGTGGAAGCCAACATCATACTGAAGTCAAAAACACGCCGGCGGTCCCTGTGAAACTTTTGTATCCTCTCGTACCCCTCCTCAAACGAACCCGACCATGTAAACACTTGAAGTTGTTCGGGAGCATGTCAGTAGGAGTTAGTGGATGCGTCCGTTCAGGAACAACCTCATTGAGAGTGTTAACCTTATTTTAAGAATACGCAATTTTTAATCAAATATTTTATTCAAGATTGAAAATCAAAATGATTCTGCAACCTGGCATTACATAACCGTTTCAACTAATCTTTCTTTTGAAGGGGGTTGTGATGAAGGGGGAGAACTGAGATGTTGAGAAATACTAAAAGCTTTCCCCGCAAATGCCTAAACTGGGCCAAAAGCGATGCCGGCAAAAACATCATTATCTGCCGTTTTTCTCGATCAAAAACTGAAAAGATATAATAATGATGCTCTCATTTTATACCCGCTAATTTGAGACATGTGACAAGAACCTTATAGCAAACGTTTTAGTATTTAATAAAAATACAAATTTTTTAACCGTATATTTAAGTTTTTTTTCGTTTAATAGCAATAGACGCTAACCGATTTGAAACAAATACACCCTCCGTTACCATCACTCGGCTATAGACCCCTTCAGGTGACCAGGGAGGGCAGTGGTTCCTTAACCATCTGCCACCGACAGTTCCGATATAACCGCTATCTTGATACATCAACTGACTATGAACATATGTGTTCCACGAATCCAACAAAATATAGTCTTGTAACATCAATCAGAACGATAGGATCGTGGAAGGATGTATTTGTTTGATAAGGATGTATTTGTTTGATAAGAAAAATCAATCCAGTCAAATTTATTCGCAGTTGAGAAAACTTAAATTGTTCCTCCTGAACGCAAAAGATCTAAGAAAGCAAACATTTCCATATATTTCAAACAGATAAACCCATCACACAAAGAAAAATGAGCAAAAATTTGGAACAAATGTAAACATTTCTAACTCACCTTCAAACATCCTCGATGGAGATGTCAAGCGCGAAGTAATTTCTGTTGCATATAAAGATAAAGCGATTGATAAAATAACAGAAAGCTGATGGAAATTTGGGAGTAATACGGGTGAATTCCGTGAAGCCGGTCAATTACTGCCATTTAACGTAAATTCAGCACCCCCTGAGCAAAACTCAAATAGCAATGTTTACCTAGAAGGTGGGGAAAATGCGATTTCAACAACACTTATTAACAGCTACTTTCAACGTTTGAATTAACGAGCAATTAGAGTGAGCAGGTCATTATGTTCATGTTCCGAAATCGGCGAGGTTTATCTTTCACCGAAAATTGCTTGTTACATTGTTCGTAATAGCTTGACGTTTGGACTATCGATGGTGTTTAGTTTAATTGCATAAACCTCGACGAATTGAGAGGTCACCGAATGATTACAACTTTATCGTCACTTGGTAGATTCCTAATTTTCTCGTTTCCACTGACAATTAATGAACTGTTTGATTACTTTGAAGTGCAGCATGAACAGACACAGTTGTGCTTGTACGACTGAAATGTGAATTGAATGTCATTTTCAATTTAACTCCAAACGGACTTCTTCAAGCTCCAAAAACAAAAAGAAATGGTTTCTCTCGATTTGTTTCGATAATTGTTTAGCGATTTTATTGAAGAAGTATTGAAGGATCAAACTCATCAAATGTATTACAGTTTTGGGATACAAGTAGAAACACAACTTTAAAACCGAGTAACCTCCAAATGTTTCATACGGCATTCAACAATTTTCATGGAAGCTACCACAATAGCAAACTAATAGAAACAACTTACCTTTACACTAGTAAATTCTAGAACAATTATTAGTATAGTGATAAATATAAATTATTTAATATTTTCAATCATGAAATAAATGTTGAAGAACATCTTGCAAAAATTTATTCTAGATGAAGCAAAAAACACTAAAACAGGATCTTTGGGATCTCAGCACCATGCTTGGACACGTTTCATCACGATCACGTGAATACGAAATTCAAGCCTGGCACAGCTAGGCACGACCTTCTAGGAACACTACACATTAGTTTAGGGAGAGGTGGCATCTTGATCCGCTCCGCGGTGCCCGAGGGATAATTTCTTGAAGGGAGATTAGCTTTGAAACGCATGGTTGTCACGATATCAGAGTAATTGAGAAGGAGGAATGATTTGACCCTCCATCTTTACCCCGGCCCGGCTTTACAAGAATTTAGATGTGAAGGCTTTTATCACTTCAAAAATACTTACCGTTTCATGGTTTGGTATAGCAATAACCTTTGTTTCGGTGAAGTTGTGGGTTAAGAATTATTTAATAAAGAGTGCTTATCATTTTAGGATCAATAAGCAGTATAGTTTGCATTTTATCTTAGAAATAGATTTAAAACACTTGCATATCCTCCAATAATCCCTACATTCATTATTATTTACAGTGATTCCAAACTGGTTCGAAGATGAAGCCTAGAGTTTTGTCCGTTTATGATCTCTTTGGTGTCTTCCATTTTTTATATTGTCGCCTATACACTCTAGTCTCAGGATGTGTTTTTTTAAATACAACTAAAGATGTAACTTTAATATTTGCAAGTCCACAATTTCAGTATTTCAAACATATTGTCCCTTGTACTAATAACTCATTTTCGGGTTTATCTGTGTTGGGGAAAATGGCGAAAATCAATCATAAAATTCTTTTTACACTCACAATGCTCACAATTCTCAATGAAACTCTCTTAATTTTCATAAGGCTTTGATTTAATGTTAGGAGTGTCCAACGTAAATTCATTTGCTTTTTGCATGAGCGTTAACATACACCTATCGAAGTTTAATTCAACTATTGAAGAGAGAGGATGAATTCAGTCAATCAGAGTGGACGAGTGATGGAGAAATATGGAATACCTAACACATTATTGGCTCATTTCTCCATTTCTGATGGTTATATCTGTGTTACATAAATATCTGGAGGTTTCGAGGAATGGCCAAATCAGTCAAACCTTACTGATGTAAATATTCCAAGATTACCTGAATGAACTACGTTTTTCCATTGCTTTGCTGTGACAACCCAATCACACGACCCAAACATGCTCAATCACCATGTCACAGGTTTGCTTATTATATAGGGTAATATCGAAAATATGGAAGGGAAACTAAATTATAGATTAGAGAGGGGAAAATTTATTAATCCAATAACAGAGAGAGAAGGAGTGGGTTTAGGGCTTTCGATGAATGTCATTGTGATCCTCTTAGAACGTGGCACTGTTGGAATGATAACATTTCAAAAGTTGCGTAGTTCCTTTCTTATCCACAAGACAAATACAAACGGCGTTTTGTCTATTCCCGAGTTGCACTAATTTAATAAGAGAGGCAAGCGGCCGTTGGAGAGGAAAGGGTCAAGTTGTATCACCCACTGTTTCGCGATTTCGCTCTTACTTGAATTATCGCTGTGAAGATGCTTCTCTTCAAGTTTACTTTATGACCTTCTCGCTTTCGATCCTCTTTGGGGCTTAAAGCACAGACTTAGTTGGGACTTAAGTCCGAAATGCTTGGGGGTTTCCCTATTCCTTTCCAAACAGAGGAACACGACCCAAAAACGAACACAGTGATACACAGCAGCTCTGGTTTACCCTTTCCGGCTCCTCTCCTCGACTCTAACCCATCTTTCTTCAACGTCTTTTTCTTCTTCTTCCTGCGACCCTTCTTTTACTCCTTAGCCTTTGGACCACCGATAAATCGTCCCGCAGTCCTATATAAATTGACTCAGCCGTTCGCCGCTTCTTTCCCTCCATCAGCCACCCGCAACGTTCTGATTTATTCATGTTGAGTAATTGAAGTTGCGAAACTAAATAATTTGAAGAGCTACTTCCTTGTTGAGTACTCTTTTGTTTCGGTTCGCGTTAATCAAAACTTCGTTCTTATTTGCCCAAACACTAACAAACTTAGCTCCATAATGAGGGACTCTTCTCCTCCAGATACAAATATAAACCTCTATCCCACTATTTGTACTAAGAAAAATCAACACTACTTATGGGTTTAAATAAATTATTTGAGATGTATATTAATCAAAATTAATCGCTTCCTCGCTAGTTGATTTATATGCACAGAAGGTACACATTTGTGTAACTTGACGCAGGATTTGAATTTGTTTGAACCTAATTTTATCAAAGACGTATCGATTTAATACATGTTCTAAACACCATCAGAATATTGATTGTCGAGCGGAGTCTGGGTAATTGCCGTTTCGAGAGCGAAGGAAAGGGGCACTAATCAATGGGCCCGGGGCGCTATGAGCGATAGGAAGGCTTTGGATTCAAACTAATGGCTCAAGCCAAAGGAACAGAGGAAGTGGCAGCTTCGCTGTTTAGGTAAGTTACCAACCAAGATATTTCACAATCAAGAGAACTGAAGGGAGCAGTAACAATTATCCAGCTTTCTCAAAATCAAAGTTATATGAGAGGAAAGTTCATTATTATATACCACTATCCTATGGTGAGACGCAAAGTGAAAACTTTCAAGGTAGATGGTGTTTGTGTAGATTAAGAAAAGAAAAAAAATCTTCCAACAATTTCTAAGCGTGAAGTGAAATTTCTGTTGCCAATAACTTCGTACCCCCTCCCCTGCTCATAAATCTACCTCAAAATTGATCAATCCACCAGAAAAGTTAATCTTTCAAGACGGAAAATGACAGAACTTATTACTTGCCCAATCCTTCGAACAGGATTCGAACGTTCGATGGGTACCATCTCGACAATTAAGAAATACCTACCTCCTTCTCGAAACAGATGGACGATTTTTAGGCAAAATATATTTTCAAAATCTCATCAGAGGGAGCAATGAATTTTACGACAAATCATCTGCATTTTCACCTTGTATCTAAATCTGCATCGGAAAATAAAATGCTGTTAAAATACAAGTCAGCATTTAAATGTCGAATTTTTGTAGTTTTTTACTCCCTGAGAATGTAAGAAACGACATTCCGTTCCTTACACCACTCTCATTTGTTGTGGGATTTCAGCTACCATAACTTTGTCTGCCACTTCAATTAGAAAGAATGTTGAATTTCACCTTATGAGTCCCTTATACTGAGGGAAATGGATAAATTCTGCTTCAAACCCTCATCAGGAATCAATCTTGTCAGACATAAATTCTGTCTGGTTAAAAACATGCCAGCAATTTACAATAACACTTTTGAACGTTTCTTACGTTCGTAAGAAAGACAAACATTTTAGAAGTAATTTTGTTTTTCGTACCCCCGTCAGTTGGAATCCATGCCAACAGATCAAATTCCAGCTGATGTAACTAAAGTTGACTCCTCTAATGAATGAAAAATGCCTCCATGTTATGAATACTTTTGGTTTATTTTCAATTTTAGACATTTGTGATCAACAAGAAAAAACTAACCCCTTCAACATTTGCAGGTTTACGTGTGACGATAGGTAATTTGACGACAGCCCATAATTTGATCGATTTTGGGAGAGTAAAATCAAATTATTTAGGCAGATCGTAATTTTGAGATAAGAGTCGCACAGTGGGGCCAACGAGACTGAAAGGTGGCGGAAATAAAAAAGAAAACGCTCCTTGCGAACAGCGTTTTTCATGAGAATATAAGTAATATAAAGGAGCACATCGTTCTCATTATCGTTTTGCTGCTGTCGGCCGTCTGGACCTACGGGGGGTCAACTCCTATCACTTCATGTCCTCTTCTTGAATGGACATGGTGTGATCTTCCTGTGCAGTTTGACCATTCTAATCGTGAGTGTGTGAGAAGTTCAAATAAAAACGGAGTAAGATGGAGCGTTGTCTATATTTCCACGAAAGTAAAGAGTTACACTGTTAAATCGATTTCGACGGTTAGGTCATCATCATTAACAAACATGAACTGAAAGTACATCACAGAAAGCATATCTTATATATGTACTTTAATCAACTGTGACCCAGCAACGTGACTATTTTTTCCATACTCTGTGGGAACTGTAGAATGTTAGCAAAAAGTAAAGTCCCTATTATGCTTTATGCTTATTGCCACCTAGTTTTTTCTAGCGTTCGGGAATTAGAAATATCGCGCACATACGAAAATCGTTTGAACACAGAAAGTTCGAATCGAATTAATAATTACTGGCGTGAAATAAAAATTGTACAAATACCGTTTTACCGGGAAAAACACTTTTTTTCAAACTTACCTATTGTTTTTTTCGTAAGGATCTGTGATATAACAAAACTGCTCTGCAATATCTCAACCATGCTCAACTAATATGAACTTTGTTCTTCCAAATACGAACCCTCATTTTGCTTCCGAGTCTACCAAGGTAGCAGAAGCGCTGTTTTCACATTCGGAATGTAAAAATTTTTTTGCTTCCAAAATCAAAAATTCCACTCGCATTTCGCGTTTTGGACCTTTCTGAACAATTTTGGTTCCGTGTCTGTCTGTGTGTCTGTCTGTCTGTCAGCAAATACTTGTTACGGGCAAAACTACACGAAGTTATAGTCCGATTTTGATGAAGTTTTCAGGGATTGTGCGGGTTGGGGTGTAGATAGTCCCCTATAGGTTTCATGACCCCGGGATCAATAGTTGCCTCTGCTCATGCGCAAACGTGAGATCCTTTTTAAGCGCATAACTCCGGGAGTTCTTTACCAATTTCGATGAAAATTTCAGGGATTGTTCGGCTAATTGAACGAAGTTCTTTAGTCAATAATAATTTTCAATGATCTATACAGTCATGTTATGGATACGAGGAAGCTATGTGCCACACCCACTTTTTTCCTTTAGATTCGGACCTTCCTCTAAATTTCATGAAAGTTGGACCAGAATTTTGTTAAGCTGAATCACTTGGCAACGGCTATTTTCTGATTTTACTGTATTTTAATAAAATTATGATTACGTTTTTTTGTATAATTAGGTTTTTTTAACACTCTAGAAATTAAAAGTAGAGAGCACGTAGATGGTGAATGATTATCCGATCTCTGTAACGGCCGAGGTCACATTAGGTCTCGGAAGTAGAGATTATGGGCACACATTCAGAACGTAATGAAATGGGCTCATTCAATCGTCACTTGTGTTAGTCGCGACATCCCGTGAATCCATATTCGAGAGACGAAAAGGAGAATTTACAGAAGAGGTTTTAAAGTATACTATTCAACGGTTTCATAAATAACTCAGGCGGGGGGAAGGGCGGATAGCTAGTGCTTGCCTTGAAATCCGAGGAGAATAAAGGTAGATTGCTCACTTTTGTGATCTGATCCAAAGAAGCGATGCTTTAAGGGATGATCTTGGGCAATAGGTTATATCCTAAAAGGAAATGAACTCGAACATAAAAGAACTCGACAAATGACTCCCCTGCAATGTTTCTTCAGTCTTATCTTTAGTTCTCATCTTTAGCTTCTACCCGTCCAACAACCCTTTCCTCACTTCAGCCTTTTTCTTCTCACTTCCTCTCGTATTTCTCTTGCTACTCTCTTTCCTACAGCATTTTTCTTATGCTCCTTTTTCAAAGGTCTTGTACATTATAGATCACCTCCGTGCGTTGTCAGGTTTTTACCACGATAGGTAACCACAACTCTCATCTCGTCCTGGGCATTCAATTCAATCTAGAATATAGTGCGAAAGGATGGACTAACAACGATACAATTGAATTTCCTCACCAAAAGAATTATGCAGGGTTGCCCTCTCAGTCCTATAGCCTTTGCATTGTTTTTGAACGACCTAGGAGAGGCAGTAGGTGTGCAGATTGGGGACGAACAGATAAATGAATTGATGATATGTGGACAATTGGAATTTGGATATTAACTTGTACAAGTCAAGCATTGTAGTTGTCAGAGAAAAATCGCCCAAGTTGGGAAGACTCGACAAATGGACCCTTGGGGATCAGCCTACTAGTATGGTTAGATCTTAAACATATCTGGACATTTCACTTTCCTACTATTTATTGAACACAACGGATCTGAAACCAAGTCGATTTTACGTCCAACATTTCTAGAAAATGACACTCTACTTACCTATATCAGTGAAAACCTCCAAAAAACATGATTTTGTCTCCTTTCTCAAAATTTGTTGGCCCAAGGCATTTATGAATGTCACTGAATGTGGCTGACGGGAGTCTCCATTTGAGCCCATGTACAAAAAATGGGATTTCATTACATCAATTCTGAGACCTTTTATGAACCACCTTTTGCTGTTAGTTAGCTTCAGTACCGATCCAAAGAAGATTCAGAAACAAGAGTGACGGTGTTTCTATTTTCTTTAATTAAACTGAAACTCATAAAAATGTGATGTACCTATTATGGATGATATAAACGTTTTTCGGGGAAATAGAAAGAATGATTTTGATTACTATTGAAATTGGAAGACTTCACTCCGCTAAAGAAAATAGACAAAATGACCGGGATGGTGAAGAGAATGAAAAAAGGATATGGACCGACAAATCACAAGTGGAATGTAAACAATTTGTTTCATCTCGGCTTGGATCGCCCATCTCGACTGCGTGCCGATACTTGGTAAAGATCCTGTGAAAAGTTCCACGCGTTCCGTGACGGGGGAAATGCGAAATTAAGTAAATGGTTGAGTAATGAGAATGAGTAGAGAACGGCAGCTGTAGAGATGTGTGATCAAGTATCTGATGACACTCAGTGAACAGATTTTACATAAATTGTGGGTATGAATGTAGAAGTATAACACCCTCTTAGTTGTTCTTTTCATGTAGCTTTATTACATCCCTCACGACCTGTTTTAGCTCGTTACCTTTGATTAATGTACTAGCCTATCAATGAGGATATAATACATGGAGCGACTGATATCAAAACATATAGGTATAGGAAATTAATAACATTATATCAATATTAATAACCTGATGATTCCCAATTGAAGAGGAACATGACCATGAGAACAGTAATAAAACTACATAAAAATGACTGGTAATTATTCTTTTTCCGTCGAATCCAAATGAAATTTAGAAGAAATAAAATACCTAATAACACACTGAAAAAATGAAATACCTATCCACTCGTGCGAATATATAAGTAAGTAATGAACAACTCAATCGACAAGTTTGTCCCCAGCCACAATTAGTATCCATGGATTTAAATACGGACCTATGATTTACGAGCGAACGGATAATCGTACAACAACCGTAGGGGTCTCATTCGATTCAGGGAAACAATTTCTATCTGAATCATAAGGTTTATGCGTTTTATTGTCAAAAGGTGAGAAAACGTCACCGAATGATTATTCTTGACAAAATCAGGTCTATGACTCTGGGCGTCTATGGATATCTAAAAAAATTAAGATTTGACCAACTTTGATGTTGGAGGTGTTTTCTCTCTCAGCGTCAGTGTCTAATTCCAAATGAATCTACATTGCTGGAGTGTAAATTAAACTCATTTTAAGGCATCTAGATCGAAATTACAAGGTATAGAGGCCCGAGTTTACCGTGAACTAACGTACCAATCAATATGGACCAGCGATATACGTAGAAAGTCTATCTAATAAAGAAATAATTAACCTTTGAAAGATAATTTGTAGTGTTTGAAACGGTCACCTCCTCATCATGATTGGTAGACTGTCGTTTCTATTTAGACCCGGATCGTATTCAAATGTTGTTCGAGATTTCGTCCCCTTTTCGAGGGGCCTTTAGGGTTCGTTAAGAACCGAACAGTCAATGATTGGAGGGGATTAAGGGTCGGATTTCAAAATCAGTTGATGTGACCCCGCTTCCAAGTTTGTTACTAACTAACCCTTTGCCCTCACGATGACCCGTTTCAGAGCGAACGATTCAGTAGGATGCAGAAACCAGGTAGGTACCTACTGATATTGCTCAAGTTTTTATTTTTCCGATTCCATGGAAATGGAAGCAGTTCATTTTGGAACAAAAATGTTTTACAATCATAATTTTCCTGGTGCCTATTTGAGAGGTTGGCAGTAAAACACTATGTAGAGAAAAATAGTACCCCCACACAATTTGGACACCCAAGACATAGGTATACTCCACTTAAAAAGTACAAGTACAATTACTTGTAACTGCAATGCCACTTTTTCTAAGTTTTATGTACGATTTTTTTTAAGCTCACGTGCAGCGAATTTGGAATTTTATTCAGATGATTAGGAAAGTATTTTCACATGAATTTTCAAGTACAGGTATTTTCACAAGAATTGTCAAACGAAGAATTATATATATTTCGGTTTGACGGCATGAAATATGGAAAACAGAAATATAATAAGTTAAATATATGACGTTTTTAATAATTGCTTTTGTAAAAAGCGTTAACTGACTCGTCTCCGTTGTGAACCGCCCAAATATAAGGGAAGTGGAGGTGGTCGTTACCAAATCCCTCTTGAAGGTGAAGCCGGTGTGTATGGGATGTTCTTGGAGCAGACCTGGAGGGGGCTTAGAAAAGTAAATATGATTGGAAAGACCTGCAGCAAGCGGTAACTGAGCTAAAAGGAGTGGCGCCTAACAACATCAAGGTTTTGGCTGCAACCGTGTCATGGCGAAGAGTGTAGTGAAGGAAAAGTGCCACGGAGTTACTTGAGCTGGACATCTCGTCAGAAGTACTTCGCGGTATCACCACCCACGTCTTTCGGGGATCGTATTTAAATTAGTAGTTACTTTGTAGAGGCACTTCCTTTCATCGCTGTCTTCCTCCTCCATCATACTTGACTTCCAAAATCCCAAGGGCCGGCGTCGGGTAAACTTGGGCGTCCTCCCCACTTTTATTTTGTGTATTTTCTTCGTTTCTATGTAAAGGTGTGCCCCTCCGCCTTCGACTGGATATAATTAGGAAAAAACAAATTGTGTGTGTGTGCGTGTGAAAGTGTGAAGAATATTATGCCGCTAGTTATTTGCAATACTCCAATGCAAAGCTTGTTGGTTTACATTTAAAAATAAGTTAACTCCAAAACCGCTAAAACATATACCGCTAAAGGTTTTTTATTTCTGTTTTTGATAGTCCACCTTCGCAGATCATCGGACTCCCAGAACTGGACTGTATAGCCAGAGACAATGTTACCAAGATGTACACAGAAAACAACCCACCAACAGACCAACTGAAATTTAACGAGACAAAATAAAACACAGACAAGAATATGCTCCCGCTTGTTCTCTTCAACCTGTTACTCGATTGAATTGAATCTTGGGACACACTCTTATGACTAGTACCTATATAACATCCTTCTTGCACCAAGTCCGAAGTTGACTTTTTTATAGTATTCACCAGTCGCAACCCTGTGCTTGGTGAGCGAATGGCTGATCTGACAGCCACCAGAGTGGGCTAATTCGATTAAGGGAACTAAATTCTATCCGAGTCGACCAAGTCAACTACCGTGTTACATCTGCAGTTTTTGAGTTTCAAGTCGGGATTCTAATAGTTCTACCCTTTAAATAGGGTTAGTTGATCAAGCTAACGAGATTGCTGTCACATCCCGGATCGATGTAGGATTTTCCAGCCAAACTTAGAAGAATTTATTCCTGCATTTTCGAAGAGAAGCTTCGGATGTCGGGCCGACGGATTTATTTTCCATTTGATTTTTTAAATCTATGTATTTCAAAACTTAAACCAACAACGTTTGAGCGGAGGTTAACAAATTCTTTTTCCTGAACAATTACAAATCTTCATTATTGGAAATAAACTAAAACGCCTATTAAATTATGACCATTGAATCAACTGATATAATCTCAATGGGATTCGGTTTATTATAACTTTAGTTATACATATCAGAACCAGCGAATTGTAGTAGATAGGTGTTCTATTGCATCTCGTCAATTGGGTTATTCAAATTATGGGTTTCTGTGCTGGGTCGATTTCGAGCATATTGTACATTCTAGTAAGATATTACATAAAATAGTAGTCTGTAAGTAATGTGATATCTATAAATATATTACATTTATGACAAAGTCATCCTGCATTATATTATATTCAGGGTGTCCCAGGAGCTATGCACAAACCGACTCCTACATGTTCTACAACACATTTCTGACCAAAAATGTCACCTAGCAATCTTTTGCCAGAGACCTTGTTTCTGAGCTACACGCGATTTAAGATTTTTTTCGAGTTCTCGATCTTATGTCATCAAAACTGTCATAACTCCCTTAATTTTAGAGATAGCTCAAATTTGATGACACCGTCGGAAAGAACGTTAAATTTTCAATCTATTTGATGTCAGAAAACTTTTTTTAAGTTACATTGAAGGTGTGGGATTGCTGCGGGAAATGTCAGTTTTGTCAAAATCTTGAAATCGCCTGTTTTTCATCTCCCCTAGAAACCCCATGAATGCTTGACGCAGAACTGCATAATAATTTTTTTTTGCATAAATATTCATAAATATTTTGCATAAATATTTATTTTTTAATTTGAATTTTAACAATCTTGTTTAAACTCTAACTCTTTGTATGAACTCGATTTAAAACCAATATCCTACCATTGTCCAACAGCCGGATACCATGTTCGAGTCAATAAACATTTTACTAAAACTGAATTTGGTAGGAAACAACAAATGATCAACATGCAACACCCAATGCAACGGCCAAATCAGATTGTTGTTAATAATACACGGCGCACAAAGCAACCCCTCCTTCAAGACCGCTCGGTCTTGCGGGTCATTGCATATCCCTCCCCTGAACAAGACAATGCCTTCTCCGTAGCTTTCCCAATTTTCAAACATTAGGTCTTTTTTAGTGATACAGGGTGTCCCAGGACTTATGCACAATCCGACTCCTACGTTTTCCACAACTCATTTCCGACTGCGATTAGTTGCATTCATCTTCGAGACTTTTGGAAAAACCTCAATTTTAACAGGCTTTAAACTAGTTTTAACATGAAACACGTTTTTCTGCAGTTCAACACCGAACCGAAAAGAGTACACCGTCGGAAAGCTGACATTTTGGCACACGTTTTACCAGGCCTGCACAGTTCTGCGTCAAGCATTCATGGGCTGACATCAAATAGAAAGAAAATTTAACGCTCTTTCCAACGGTGTCATCAAATTTGACCTATTTTTAAAATTGAGGGAGTTAAGACAGTTTTAATGACATAAGATCGAAAATACGAAAAAAATTCTTAAATCGCAAATAGCTCGGAAACGAGGCCTCTGGCTAAAAATTGCTTCGACATTTTTGGTCGGAAATGAATTGTAGAACACGTAGGAGTCGGATTGTGCATAACTCTCGGGACACCCTGTATATCATAGAAAAATAAATTATTTCGAAGGCTCCGAAAGTTTCCGAAGAGTCGTAAAAATAGCTGAAGACGCTAAAGGAAACCAACCATCCATCTATAAGTCCACCAATACCAATAAATCTTATGTCATTGGTAAAGGAACGTAAGAATGTAGATGATGGATGGATAACAAGTAATAACGATGTCCTCATACAAATACGATTGATTTAAGTAGCAATAAGATCTATTCGCAAATACAATGCCATTGAAAATTAGCCGTTTGATTTTATGATGAAATTGGGATGGTTGAAAACTTGCATTCTTATGAAAGATATACTGTTTTAGAGAATAATTTGATTACTGAGCTGCAACGGAACGCAGCACCTGATTCCGCTTCACACTAGATTGAAAGTTGATAATTAAACAGTTCTCTGTACAGGGAGTAGCCCAGAAAACACATTGCCAATTAAACTTGTCCATTACAAACTTGAAAATTTTCAACAGCTAAATTTCAGAGATAAACTTTGAGCAGCCAAAAAAAGTGTGTTGAAAAATTGCTGTCGCCGAGGTTGTGGTCAATAACAGTAATAAGTAAATTAAGCAATAAGTAATATAACGCGAAAAAATACGTGCGGCACGAGGCTACACAGGCGTACGTCTTCAAGGTATGGGAGTGCTTTTTTTCTTGTTGATAAATCGCCAGCTCGTTTATTAGGTGTTGAAGGTGCTCCCTCCGCTCTCTTCGAATGAGGTTGTGGGAGCTAGCTTTCAGACTTTGAATTTTGAGAACGGTTTCAGCCTGAACGTCCTCTATCACTTTCACTACAAAGTGCATATTTGGTCGTTTGAAGTAAATCTGAAGTTGAAATCGGAGTGGAATGATTCTGGTCCGTAGGTTGTAATGGGGCAGTCCGAAGCGGGTTGTTGAGCCTAAATAGTGGGATTGAAATTAGAGTCCCCCTCGATATAGTTGATGTGCCTAATACAAAGGACATTCCAGTAGTCGGTGCAGTCATCATGATGTCGTTGAAAGTGTTGCGTTCGCGGTCTGGCGGCAGGAATCTCAGGCCAAAGAACTTTTTCACCCATTGTCTAACTTCTGTATTTTTCTATCTTTCTGAATGCAGAATCATGACTGGGCCCGAATAAAAACCACAACCTTGAATGGTGAGCTGAGAGAACACTTCTTTAATTGCCTGATGGGCCGAAATTTCGAAATCTAAGTGAATGGTTGACGTATCCAATGCATTTCCAGCCAATTTAGCATCAAGTTCGTGCAGTATAGTTTAAAATTCAATATATTCGTCTTTAGTTTTCGATTTCACGAAAGCATATGCTGGAATGTAAAAGTTATTTCGTCAATCGTGCGCTCTGTAAAGTTGTCTGTAAAGCTGGGACATGCGAAAATGTCGGTTGCTGCAGCGAGCACCAGTAAGTTGGGTGTTGAAGACAAAATGGGAATGTACTGCCTGGTCATCTTGAAACATTCCAGAAGTGGACGGTCAGCAGTTGAGATCGTAAAACATTGCTGTTGGCACTCCTCTACAGACTTTGCCAGTGGCGGAACACGTTTTCGTTTCTCATTGCACATTGATTAACGAAGCATGTCTTCGTGCTCGATATTTGGAGTTAAATGCATCCTGCAACTCCTGTCAAATCAGCTTATTCGGTTTTATACTCACGTCATCGGTCGCTTTTCTTTTGAGAGTGCTCCGAAGGTTACTTCGTTCAACAACTGGATCGGCGAGGCTTGAGTGCTGAGTGTGGTATTTTATATACCGATAATTCGGGAAACCCCTCCTCGCCCCATCCATGATCATGGTGACATTGCATTTTGTAGACCACCTTGCTGAATACCGACGAAAAAAATCAAAAATCGAAACCTACTGAGGACGAAATGTATGTTATGAAATACTTCCATCCTACATCTCACGGTATTTAGAGTAACGATAATTATTCACAAGGAAAGGAAAATTTCCGCTTCTGCTTTGAAACTTTTGAGTAATAGTTGGTGAATCCATCTTTTCACTAGGCCTCCGAGACAACAGCTGAACTGGTAAGATTCACGCAGTTGGTGTTGAGTTTCTGCATTAGCTCCCTAATGGGTTGTTTACCGTTTATCCAATCGGGCTCAAATTCTAAGAACTCCCGCGGGCTTCATACATATAATCTTCTTGAGGGGCTACGGCCATTAGGGTTCAGCCTAATATTTTCTCTTAAAACGCTAGGTACTAGTCAAACGGACTGTCCCTGCTGAAATACTAGGATCTGGGGTGATTAGATGATATTCCGGAAATTTCGATTAGTGACTATCTAACCCCTGAACACCTTCGATACACCAAGCGTATGCATAGTCTGGTGATCAAAGACGAAGATTGGTTTCGGAGGAGAGGATGATAGAGAAGAGGACTGTTGGGCGGTGATAGTGCGTGGGGCTGAGGCAGAGGCAGTGACGAGGGAGGAATGAGTGGCCAAGATGTTGGGGAGTGTAGTGGTTGATGAGACGGACGTGAGAGAAGGGGCTCTGTGACACGGAATGCCCTTTGACCCCTTACAAGAGCTCGTTCCAAACTTCAACCCCCTCTGTCATCACCCTCCTCCCAACCACTGTGCTTATCAGTTCCACCGTAAAGGCAAAGTGACTGCCCTGAACCAAGCGAGACAGAGATAACGAAATTAGGATGAAAGACTACAAATTCATTTACATAGATGTCGAAGAGGATGAGTTGATGACTAAAATAATCCCCTAATTTAATCAGCATGTAGCAACTGTGCTAAGCCAAAAATTGGAAATAGGATTGGGATCGAATTTTACAAATTTAGTTCATTCTGGGTGAGAAAATGTTTGTCCGTCTTTTCAAAATCGGTGAAATACAAAGAGGTGGTTCCACAAATATTGGTTAAATTGCTCATTTTTATGTTTTTCTCTAATAATTACCTATCCGTGTGTGCTACAGAAATGTTCACAAGCTCACCAAAGTTTACAGAATTAAAAACAATGCAATTGAACCCAAAATCCTGTAAATTATCTTCGAAATCCACAATGAAATTAAAATTTGACAATTATACTAACCCTATGTCATGATAACTCTACTTTGGAATTTTGACCTTCAAAATTACGAGGAGATCTTAATAGCGGTATGGTTCAAGTCTACCTAAGCTCATTCGACTCATCTTTTCGAACGTTCTTATTTAGAAAGTTTCAGCTCATACGTTTTCCGATTGGCTCACAGTGCTAACTCATAAATATTGTGTCATAGTTCAAAGAAAACTCGAAGAAACGACGTTTCACGTAGTAATTTGATGGAAAACTGTACGAGTTGGAACTTGCTCGATAATTAGCAAAATTCCAGAAATCATATGGTGAGCAATTCCTTGTTTTATGAGATGAGGTTTCAATCGGTCTGTATTTGTTTATTTCACAACTTTAGAACGTAGAATTTTTGTAGTGTCCCAAATCATGTCAAACAAACCGTTTTACAGTGATATTTTGCATTGAAACTAAATATTTAGAAATTGAGAAAATTTTTCAATTTTCTTTAATTGTGTTGTCATTTGTTGCACACCAAATTTAAGGATTGATGGATCTTCTATCTCATGTTGTTGGAATGGTACCAGTTTCAAGTTTATCGGTAGGTACCGGGTTACATGATCCGTGGTAACAAAGCTGCAATGGGATTTAATCTAACCCTCAATCCAATCACGAATCATTGAACTTGATAGCTGTTGAATGACGCATTCTCTGTATTGTAATTTCGCACACCCGATAATAAATAAATAATCAACAACTAATATCAGATCATTCAACAGCACTGGAAAGATACGGCTGCGTTCCGATATCGTCACAAAACAGGGAACATTGAGTAGTCGAATGTTGCTTATGAAGATTATTGGCTATAATGTGATGTGTACGCAAGAATCGTTCATTCGTATAGGACGTTCCTAAGAGAGCAGCTGGTTATTTTCATGAGACCGGTCAAGATAGATAACCGTTCGATTTTGGGATACGGATAGAGGGGACAAAGCCTGGGGCTAGAGACCGCCGCCCCTTTGAGGGCAACAGCAATTCTCTCCTGAGAAGGATTTTATATTCCATATGTTTTACCTTTCATCTCTTTTGTTTTCACCCTTTGTACAACAAGATCAAATTGTGTGTGGACATGAGAGGAAAATCAAGTTATGTGGCCATTTTTCTCGAGAGGTGGTGTGCTTATATTTCTTGTTAACCCTCTAACAAGGTATACCACGATATCAACATTTCTCCTTTCAATCTCCACGTAGATCGCCAGGGAGTTAACTTTATAAGACCAACGAGTTACCAACGATTTGATTAACCTGCTTTGAAAATGGGATGTTTTCAGGAAGCATCTTGGTATGTACGGATGATAACCATGTACTGTTCCCTACGAGTATTTTTGAAGAGACCTAGGCTTTTCTACAACGTTGTTGATTTTTCTTAAATAAATAAAAAAACGTACGAAGGAAATGGCTCCAACTATTTCAAAAACGAACGTTTACTTCAAAGAAATACTTATCTGTTCCTTAATCGTTCAAAAAGTATTTTTTCCCGTGTTTTCGACCGTAGGTCATTAACTCCCTAATATTTATGACTCTCTTAATTCACTAAATGAACTGAAATTTGAAGATACCGCTTGAAAGAGCGTTGACCGTTGGTTTTCGGTTTTGCCAGAAAATGAACTTAAACAATTTAAAAACTTAAACTTTGAATTTTTATTAGTCATTTTGTTAGCCTTAACTAAACTTTGAAGAATATCCACCAGGAAGCGGGGTGTTTTTTTAAGAAGGCTGGAATTTTTTATTATTCATTTATTGATTCTCATTTTCCCGACGTTTCGGAGTGGTAACACACTCCATCTTCAGGGGATCTATGGGACAACATATAAATTAATATTATTTATATCACCCCACACCACAGGGTTTTACCTTATAATACTAATATTCTCAAGAATAAGTTACCATTTAACTACTTACATTTTATTTTGGACATTCATCCACGTCATTTTATGAATAGCAGCTCATTGCAGTCAATTAGTCAACAATGTATCCTATTTAAAATAATCAAACCATTAGCATCATACATTCAATAACAATAACATTTTTAAATTACATTATTATTTGGAATTATTACCTTATTATTTATCCAGTCTTTCATCGCCCTACATGATATATAACAGTGATCAACTAATCTAAAGATCAATTAATGGTTATTGTTGATCACTGTTATATATCATGTAGGGCGATGAAAGACTGGATAAATAATAAGGTAATAATTCCAAATAATAATGTAATTTAAAAATGTTATTGTTATTGAATGTATGATGCTAATGGTTTGATTATTTTAAATAGGATACATTGTTGACTAATTGACTGCAATGAGCTGCTATTCATAAAATGACGTGGATGAATGTCCAAAATAAAATGTAAGTAGTTAAATGGTAACTTATTCTTGAGAATATTAGTATTATAAGGTAAAACCCTGTGGTGTGGGGTGATATAAATAATATTAATTTATATGTTGTCCCATAGATCCCCTGAAGATGGAGTGTGTTACCACTCCGAAACGTCGGGAAAATGAGAATCAATAAATGAATAATAAAAAATGCCAGCCTTCTTAAAAAAACACCCCGCTTCCTGGTGGATATTCTTTAAACTTTGAACTTTAAAAACTTAAAGCAATAAGTAAAAAAATAGGCTAAAGTCAAAGTTATGAATGATGTTGGAAAACTAGCCAGTAGCCATCGTCAGGAATAACGAGGAAAAGTTGCCTAGAATCCCAGGTTTCCGACGGTATAATCAATTTTGTTTTTACTTTCTTATATAGGAGAAGAAACGACATTTTAATAACCAAAACAAGGATTTCTCGTTAGAAATCCAGCTTTCTGGGGTTCAGCATCATCATTTTATCCTCCTTGTAAATAGTCCAGGAGCCGATTCCGAAAACTGGCAGCATTTTTTAGAGATGGCTTACGATTGTACTAGTAAAATTTAGTCCATTCTGAATGAGACAACTTTCGACTGGCATCTCAAAATTGGCTTACAAGAGGAATCGTTTTTATTTATTGTAATGCATGCGTGGAAACCTTCCAGTATTTATTCAAATAAAATGTAACGTGAGTTATCACCGATGAGATATTCCAGTGTGACACTTGAGGAAATCGGAGCGTTAAAGTATTTAATTTTTTATTATCACTCTTCTCTATGGAACTAAAGCTATGTTTGAACAGCCCGCGAAGGACGGAGAAAATGAAAAATATAAAACTTCTTCTAATGCTCCAAAAATATCAGACAGCTATCTCACGATATCTCCATGTGAACGACTAAAACTCTCTCGACCTTCGATAGATTGGGTTTAATTTCTGAAATATTCAATGATCTCTCAAAATTTATTCCCCAGCTGCACATACACAAGCTCAGGGGAGTTAACTACGCTACGATTGCTCATCAGAAATTGGAAACGTAGATACAAGTTTTTCTCTTTTATTATGAGTTGTTCTCCGAAATTTACATGAAAAGTTTGTTTCAGGAACAGTTTCACGAACTCCTCACCTCAGAATAAACTTCATGGACCTTACTTCTTTTTTCACGATCCTCTTCCTTTTTAATGTTTATTATAAGTGGGGGGGATTTAATTCAAAAGGTCAGAACATAAAGTATAATCAAAAGGATCTTTTGATATCAAAGTCGTTTTGTAACGTACAAGCTCACGGTTCTCGAAATGTCATTATTCGAATCCCAAATATATATTCTTCACAAATGATAGTCAAGCTGTACAACGATTGTTAGAAACACTTTTCGAGTTCCAATAAGGTAGTTATAGTTATAGTTCTTTTTGGAACTTTTTGGTTTGATGGATTTAGAATCTTAGATAAGCTTCATGCAGATGTATTTCTTAAAAAAATTGTGAAACCCAGATTCATTAGTAATGAACCTGGAAGCAGAAATGGAATTTTAGTTGAGATGATAAACAATCACAAAAATAGCACTAAATGGCTTCGTGGTGAAATTCGTGATCAGCGTTTCTTATAAAGATTTTCCGTTTTTCTTTTGTTTCGCCGAAAAATTGGCACAATGCGCCGTCTGTCGTACGCCCTCCTAAGCTTTTCCCTACTAGGACTAAAGTTTACAATATCTTGCTCGAGAAACCTACATCGATCCGGGATGCCAATAACCTCTGGATTTTGACCAATCAACCCTAAGAGATAATATTTAAGAATTAGTCTGTTGAAACATCTAAATCTCGAAAACTTTCGGAGTGAGAGGATAGTTTCCTGTTTGATTCAGACAGATTTGTACGTGTGTTTCCGAGTGTACTTGTGAAAAATTATCGCTGGATACACTGTCCAGTCCAATGATCCACGTAGGAGGGGTTCCTATAATAAACCTTTGTGTGATAATTTGCAATTTTGTTTTCTTCATCACTGTACTGTGTTGAGTTCACCTCTGCATATCTGTACATTTTAAAAATAATACCAGTGGGAGATAAGTATCACTGTGTGCCCCAGGGGTCCCGTTTTGTCCGATGTGTTCCACAACTGCCCAATTCTTCGTCCCTAAATTAGAAATTACTTAAAAATTAGAAGGTAGGTTACCGAGGCCTTCTAATGTTCCGGACTATTCGGAACGATGTCTCTGTATTATAACAAAAACTGACTGACATTTGTGATTGTCCCACATCAATGCAAAACGCCGCCAAAAAATGTTTACTGTACGATTGCAATGACTTATTATTGGAAACAATAAACCAAAAAGGTAAAAGAACAGGAAAGCCGGTTTTCATGCCCGGTTTTTTTTTTGAGAAAAAAGTTATTAGAAGAGAAAAGATATTAAATATGGTAGTTGAATAATATATTCTATTCATACCTAATATCTTCTGTGTTTCTTATATGATCTATTCTAATTATTACAAGATAGTATTTCGCAAACTAAAGGATCGAATTCGAAAAAAACACATTCAGATCAACAAAATGTGAACAATAACAAAAGTCCAATCATCAAGACTTACAATGCGCTGGAATATTTTAATGGACAGTTCGTCCGGGTCGTTTAACACGTTAGAAAATATTGGTTGAAACTAACTTTTTTCGATGAATACTTTCAACTGCCTATATTAACTACAATTATTTGGAACAATGTGAAGAAACACAACTCATTTTTGTGATACGAACCAGTTAGGCTCGTATTGAAGTTTAATAGCCAAAGAAAAGGTGAATGGAAATGACAAGGCTAATTTTAATACTAAAAAAAAAAAAATCAACCAATGTTTTTGTAAAAACCCTTTGGGACAGTATGTGAACAAGTCGTCCGCAACTCAAGGTAAGGCACGTTGGACAAACAAAAGCTAATGAAAGGAAGAAACGGATAGGCTTTCGAACCACCTTCTAATTACTGTTACCTCCATGGGAACAAAGAGTTGGGATCATCAACATCTGAAACAAATGAAGGTTTTAGGAAGAAAAAAGAAATACCCTTCAAATTATTAAACAAAGGTTTATTTTTTCAGTATTGGATAGCTCTTCTCCGCAGATCACCGGTCTGTAATTTGAAGAAATGTCATATAAAATTCTAAATGACATTTCAAACGTGAGCCATACAGAGGCTTGAACCTAACAGCTGGAATTCAGCCTCTTCCTGCGTCTGAAAGCTACTTTGTGATTTACGGTAGTGAGGACAACATTTTTTTCTTCTTTAGAAGTTCAGTTTCAAAGTTTTTGCGGATTCGCTTTCTTTAAACATTCGTAGTAGCAGGACGGTAGACTACCGCCCCACGTTTTTTGTCATACTGTTATTCAAAATCCCATGCAGATATTTTGAAAACGAAGAAATTTTGATCGAAGCGTTAACACACATGCTTAAACAATAAACAAATACATTCGAACTTGAACGATACGAGTAAAGAAATAGTAATAACCTTCACAAATAAACTCTCAGTATTTCAAAGGAAAAAATGTGAAATAGTCGACTGTAAGAATGGATTCTAAACTATTCTCCTTTTCTCCTTCCTTCCAGTTATTTTCCTTCATTTATTTTATAGCATTCTTTTGCAACGTAAAACTGGCAAATATTATTCAACCCAAAAACAGTAGAAAAAAACTAAAAATTAAAAAAAAGGATAGATGAGAACAGCAATCTCCTAACTATTCTTTACCAGGACAGAAGATGAATCGTTTTGACAAATCCCTCTCCGATCATATGAACTGAATCAAAAATACTAACATCTCCATACCATGAAAAAATCATTTCAAATTAGTGAGATGATGATATGTATCTTTATAACATTCACCCTTGTTTTTGGTGGAAATGAACTGGATTCTCCGTGTGCCTTGTCATTGGGAAACAAGAAGTTTGATTTTACATTCATGGAACATTTTACATTTTATATTTACCCAAACATTTTGCGATTCAACCTTGTACTCGCATATATAGCATTTCCAAATCTAATTCAACATTTTCCAAATCTAATTCAACATTTTCCAAATCTAATTCAACATTTTCCAAACCGAATTCAACATTTTACAAAACAAATTCAACATTCATTAAATTTTTAACAAAATTTAGTGCTTGTATAAAGGTTGGCAAGCTGCCGCCGAAGGTAGAAGAAGTAAAGCGTTCTAAACATAATTCGAGCAGTCGCATGCAGTTATAGCCGCTACTCCCCGTTGAACTGCACGTGGTAAGACATGGTCTCGTTCTCCGCTGAGAATATTCCTCACCACGGTATTAATTTTAGAAAATGCACTCTCAGCTGGATTCAACATGGGGGAATAAGGTGGAACAAACATTTGACTTATTCCATCGAATGCTCTTGATTCAACCAGTTGTCGAATTTCGGTAGCGCGGTGAATTTGCGCATTGTCCATCACTAGTACGAATTCTTTAAAAATGTAATGAATGTTGAATTTGTTTTGTAAAATGTTGAATTTGGTTTGGAAAATGTTGAATTTGGTTTGGAAAATGTTGAATTAGATTTGGAAATGCTATAAAATAATCCTCTTCCGAAGCATATAGCTTTAGCCACTACGAGGATCACTATTTGATATCTTCCAATAGGTGAACAAACTTTTGTCAAAAGAAAAATTAATTATCAAAAGTATACACCTTTATGGGTTATGACCTAGACGTCACTGGATAGACAGCAGTAGTGCAGAGTAGGATAACCCATGCTAGACGTCCTTCACATCTTATTCTCTAACCGATTGTTGTATCGGAGCTGTTTTTCATAATTGGTACAACTTCATATTTCGACTCTCATGCATGGGCTGCAATGTCACTTTATCCAAAATTAACCGAGAGAGCAGTTATTAAATTTCAATAATAAAGAGAAAGGGCATCGACCACCCGTCATCCAAGTCCTGGGAGCCGCAAACTTGAGGCTGATCCACCCTTCACTTTCGGATGATTTCGCTTCTCCCCCGAGTTCCCCTTTCGAGTTTCTTCCCTCTCTCTGCCGCTCTTAAATGCTCTAACTGGCCATCACTTACCTTCGCCAAACCCCACTCATTGCTTCCTCTCACGGTTTCGGTGGATAGTGATCCTTCCGTTCTATTTAACCCAGAGCCACCACCTAACCCAACGGTTACCAAACCGCATACGTATCTCGTATCCGCTTCTCAACTTCTTCTTACAGCTCACATTGCCCTTTCTCCTTGCCTTTTCCTTATAAGAGCTGTTTAAATTACGAATAGTTGATGAGGAGCACCAAATCACTCGAGACTTCATCAATAAAAATAAAACTTTCATTGGCGAAAGGATTTTGGTTTCTTTTCTAGGATCATTCCCAGCATCCCGCCCCCCTTACCTTTATACACTCACCCCAAAATAGATATTAAAAACTCCGTCTTTCTTCAACCAGCCTCAACAACAATTTCGGTTGACACTTTTGTTAAATTTTATGATGATTGTCGTGTTCCGAGTTTTTCAACTACTACTGTTCGTAATAAACACCTACACACAAATTCAAGCTCTCAGATAACTTTAACAGGAAACAATCGGATTACAATCAACGGGAACTTATCGAAAACACTTTCAATATAATGACGATCCTGTCCGAATATATGAAAAGAATGTCATAGGAAAGGATGGGGGGGGGGGTTGCTTACTCCGAGTATCATTTGTAATTCGGATAGAATAGATTTAGGTATTAAAACGGATTTCTCCTGAAGGTTGTAGTAAACACCATTCTTAGTGAAAGATGGTACTTAATTTCAACTACATTTTTTCCCAATTTGTAACTTTTTATTTGCAGTTTTCTTGAAAAAACTTCCATTTCATTCTATTCAACCCCCGATTTCAATTTGTGTAGATTATATTTTATTATTTGAAATCGAGTACAAGATATTCTTACGGTGCTTTGAAGTATGGGTTCTACTTCCATATCTCACCCAGCTCATTAATCTTCCCTTCCCGACAGAGCTGTCATTTTTCTTCTTTCTTGTAATATATTTCGTTTACTTCTTTGAACAATCGTGTCTTCTATCTTGATGGGTACGTGAACTTGTACAGTACAGAGGTCAGTTGCACTCATGCTGATAAGTACATATTATTTACTTAATATCATATATTTTTATTATATATTATATTACTCAGGGGGTGAATGATAAAGAAAGGGAAAATATTTCTTCAGGTTTGCAATAGTCTTGTTAATTAACTCGTTTCATTAATGTCTCTCATTCTTTTCAGGAATTTATTTCGGGAAATTTCGGGGGTTTTTCGGAGTTGAAGTTGAAGTTCATTAGTTTTAATTGAATAGCTCTAAATCGTTAGGTCTCATTAACAGAAAGGTTGTGAAAAATGATGGATGTTGATTAAGAAGTCAAGTCCAAATCAAGAAGTTAATATCTCAATGCTAGATCAGCCACGTTACCGCTCACTTCTACGAGGCGTTGGCTTGTTAAGAAGCTACTAGTTTTTCAGTTTCATTTGTTCAGAGGTGCCCATTTCAGCATCATGTTGGAGATGGAGTCTTTTTCACCCTGTGGTTGAAAAGAAGTATTTTTTGTTTCATGGCAGACATAACGTCATATCATGTCCTGATATGACCTGCTGCGGCCAGACATGATACTTTTGTACTTCTCAGTTTCACAGTTGTGGTATGCAAGAGATAAGGGCTGAAGTTATAGATGTTAGCTTCTATAGTTCAGACGTACAGGAATATTTAGTGTAGAAGGAATATTTAGAGGTGATGGAAGTTTTACAGACCAATTGTTATTACCTGCAGGTAGAGTTGGTAGCTTTGCTTGTGTGACTATCCAGTAATATGAAATCTCCGAAATCGGAGGGGCTCCTTTGTGTACTAATCTGATCTCTTCAATAGCGATGGATTCAGACTTGAGATTTTCCACTTTACAAAATCCGAATCAATAAAACTAAAGAGGGATTGTGGGTCGTCTACTTCTCTCTGCTTCAACCTTTTCATGATGCCGTGCCATGAAGTGGTATTATAGGAATTGCGTAGGTTAGGTAGGAACACACCAATGGTATGATAAAAGATCTGAGAGATCTGTATGTAACTCTGAAAGTTGGGAGTTATTCAACTTCCAAGGAGCGTTTACTAACATCAGTCATATACTCCCTGATGTGCATTTGCTCTCGAGAATGTTATAGAAAGTTATCCTCTTTGTATAGTAGCAGGTTCCCTCAATCCAGCAGGATACTTTCCTGAGGCGTGGATACTGCTGTGCAATCCAAGGAATGTAATTTTTTTCTTGTGTTAACTTGACCAACATGTTATAATTAATTTTATATTCTAGAACACGGTTTGTTTTTTGTTATCTCTCTCTTCAATAAACTAATTGTGAATGCTTCATAAATGTATTGGAGGATTGGACAGGTTTATTGGGCATCCCTATGTCATCATTAGGCAGGATAATACCCGTTCGTTGGGTTAGCTTTCGGCACTGGAGCTGCTTCAAGGATGAAAGAGATGAAGTTAACCAATAACAAGTTTCCTACCTTGGTTGGAGCTCACCAGCCATATTTCTAGAGAATCTCATTCTTACCTGAAATTAAGATGCAAACTTCGTTCGCTGGAAATAGAAGAAAAATACGTACTTAAATTAACCCAAAACTACATGACTGGGACTTTTCAAATAGTTGAATCGATAAATTCAATTCAATTCAAATTCAAGTTAATTATGGAGCTGGCGAGCTATCTTACGTTAACGACTATTGTGAATGAACAACAACGGTGTGAATGATTGAGCTCTAAGCGTTCGAATCTGCGTAGCGTTAACAGCATACGTGGTTCCCTCATTTATTGCTAAAGGATGTCGGGGTAGATAAGACGCTGCTTCTATTTAGGTATAGGATGCGGGCAAAGCCATAAATTAAATGCTGTGGAAGGTAATATATAGGGCAAAACGCAGAAGCCGAATAGAGAAGCGTGGAAGTTCAGTGTGGAGTCATTTACCATTATCTACTCGAGCTCCTTTTATCCGCCACGATCGCTCGTAATGAATGGATTACAGCATAACGGTGCTGCATGGTGGATCTATTATGCATGCCTTCATTAATTATTTAGCGTATAATGAGGCTAGTAAAGCCTTGGAAGACTTCCCCGTATTTGCATCACTATGCAGGGAGATTTCCAATGAGAGAGTCGTATAGTTAAGGACGGCTTGTCTTCTCTTTCCCACTCCTGGATCTCTCCAACCCGATCTTCCCGAAACAACGTAGGGTTAGGTAATAAGCCAAATCAACCTCGATTTGGAATACTCCGCTGCCTCTCGGGTTCATATGATACACAACTGTAGTTACTCGTTTCTCAAACCGTACTCTACCTAACTAATGAACCTCCCTTAGAAACACCTCTATTTTCCGTCACTCCTGACGGTACCTGACGATCCTTCTTCGTTAGTCGAGCGATTGGTGATGACTTTCGCTGTTCTGTCGATTCAAATCCTTACCTGAAAAAATCTTATAGGCATTCAGTTAATATCAAGTTAGTGGACAGTTAGGTATACATTGATGTAACTTAATGACTTATCTCGATTAGTGGAAGTTACTTTCATGTAAAAAACAGAGGTTATTTTCCCTCCGTTCACTTAACTGGTCTGACTTCTAGATCGAAATGGAGAGAAACAATTAGTTGAGAATAGGGAAAACATGTTGATTGATGTCCCCCTCCTATCAACCCTTTCCAAACGGACGAATTTCCTCAATCATTAAGTACCAATGGTTGCCAATACCATACTACTAAAAATCTCATCAGTTGCTGACAACCTATTTTATTTGCAAGAGCAATCAGATCAGCACACGATCTGCTCGTACAACTACGAGTGTATTTTATAAAATTGTTTAGTGTAGAAAGATTATAATTCAAATAGTTTCAACTGCTCAAGCGCGGCCATCAAATAGTTGGAGCCAATATTACTTTTACAGTTATTAACTATTTTTGTTGCCTTTTTGGGATTCTGCAGTTTTGGCTGTTGATGTTTCTTCTTGAAACGTCTTATAGACGTGCTGGTAGCTTTTCGGTATGCGCAAACGTTTCGTCTACTGACCATAATTTCCTTATTCCCTAATTCACCATTTCGATTTTGCCAGAATAATTTAAATGTTTTAAAAATATTATTTAAATATTTCGGTTAATTGTACGTTCTACAAAGTTAGGTAGGTCATGTACGTATGAAGTAGATGGCGGAATTAAATCGAATTTTACCTGTTCCAAGGGGTCCCAGGGGTAGCAGGGTTGTTACCCTATTATACCCAGAAAATAACGCGGAAACCTGAAGGCTCCAGGTATGGCCTCAGAGGTGGATTAACTGCCCACATCCACCTATCACAAAGAAAAGGGGGGGGGGGATCTGATTCGGATTGGAGAAAAAGGCTCTCAGTGGGCGGAAGAGCAGCATCTTCAGGTATTAGTTAAATATCAGGTGGAGTTAGTTAATATTGGCAATTTCAGTCAATATAGTAGTAAGACCCAGCCTGTGGGTAGTCCGAAACCAAGTTCTACTAACTCCAACAGTCAATTAGCTTCCAACACCCACAGGATGAACTGGAAGTTGTTAGCCTCCAGGTATAGCCTCAGGGGCGGTAGGTTCACTAAACGGGAATAGAGAAAGATCCGTATCCATCTCATTTTACACGGCTAGATTTCGGTCTGTATTTTTCAAGAATATACCCTTGTAATCGACAATGAAAAATATGAGGAACGGAGGGGGGGGGGGGCGGGAGAGAGATAGCAAAACGTCCAAGTACAGCGTCTAAAACCCCTACACCACATTCTACTCTGGGCCCGACTGACAAGGTAATCCGTTTCACTACTATCGTTGTATGTTAATCAAACTGATAGGAAATATCCCATATCCATCCTATTAACCAAACTCCATACCTTAAACCCCTGCGGTGCTTATTTCATAAAAATAAACGATATTAAAGGAATACTTAGATCGTTTCCACCTCATGATTAATAAGAGCCCCGTAGTTATTCTTACAGCAATTAATACAATTATTGAATAAATAAGTCAATATATTACTAAAACCTTGTGTATTAATTTTTCCAGAACCTTATATATCTGTATATATAACAACCTTAGTAATTAATAAAATAAAAAAAGGGAATAATATCAAGAACTCGTAACCAAAGAAAGGTATAATTGTTATAACAATTCGTATAAAGTATTACAAAGTTGTTGGTTTATTTCCAAACAATTAATTTTAGAAATCGAATGGAAGAAAATTCATACATCCGCTGTCTGAAGCTTTTCTCTTAAACTATTGGCCAAAAGCTTACGAAATTTGGCTCAAATATCCAACATCGTTCTTGGATGTGCCAGCAACACTATATCTTGATTAATCAACCCTAAGGGGTTGAAAAAAATGATCAAACTATTAGAAAATCGAAAAATATCAGCGTGGGTGAGTAATTTTTTTGTTCGGTTAAGGTAAAAATTAGTTCCCTGAATCGAGTGGGATCACTCGGTTCGCTGTATGGTCATCCGTTTTCTTACCATTTTAAAAACCTCATCTTCAAGCTATGAAAATTGCTCAGGTAAACGGTCAAGCTGAGAGTCATCTTGATTGAAATTGTCATATATCGAGGCGCGGGGCACCCAGTTTAGATCATGTACCACAGACTGCGTCTCATATTGATATATAAGTGATTGATGCACAAGGGATTTCTTATGCAGAAATAATAAACCTCTGAGTAATAATTTGAATAGTTTTTCTATCCATTGAGCTTTCTCGAAATATATATCAATATTTACTTACAACTTTTCTTTCTTTTGCAGGTAAATGATGGAGAATGGAGTGGGTGAGTCTATGATTGGGTCGAAGATGATGTCAAAGCTAATTGAGTGCACTTGAGATAGGGAGCTATTGTTCTGAAGCTAATACTGCCTCCCTATCAACAGCGTACGTGCCACTTGTTAAGCACCAAGTTGGCGATCGTTTCATATTCAAAGTTGTACCTCTAGCAGTATAACTTAATTATTGGTAAGAATCTTCGACCCAAAATCACAATCGACAATAAACTGCAATTTTAATTTTAAACAAAACAATATTTTACTCTTGTATATTATATCCGAGCTACTGCTCGGAGCTGTATTAAACACACATTTACATGCCGACATTTTCATGCCGTCCGGGTGGCAATAATGGCCACCGCGGTGAGGTGTTCGAGAGGTAATCGTGGGACAGTAGATAACCTTTGCCGTGCCTGTCCGGGTAAAAATGAGAACCTTTACCATGTGGTGCAGCAGTGTCCAAGGACTCACGGTGGGCGCATTCTCTGTCATGATGCTGTTGCCAAGCAGATAGCAGGTGCATTGTCTTCCAGCGGCTGGGATGTGGAGAGAGAGAGACTGTATCATATGTCAAGTGACCAGGGCAAGAAGCCAGATATCGTTGCCGTTAAGCCCGACGGGTCTGCCATAATCCTGGATGTCCAAGTTGTCAGTGGCAGCGTGGACATGGAGCAGACCTGGAGGGCTAAGATAAGCGAATATGAATATGAACGACCTGCGGCAAGCGGTATCTGAGCTAAAAGGAGTGGCGCCTAACAACATCTAGGTTATGGCTGCGACCGTGTCATGGCGCGGAGTGTGGAGCGGGAAAAGTGCCACGGAGTTACTTGAGCTGGGCATCTCTTCAAGAGTACTTCGTGGTATCACCACTCGCGTCATCCGGGGCTCGTACTTGAGTTGGTGGTCATTTTATAGGGGCACTTCCTTTCATCCCTCCCTTCCTCCTCCATCATCCTCAACTTCCCGTATCCCAAGGACCGGCGTCGGGTAAACCTGGGCGTCCTCCCCACTTTTATTTCATTTAGTTTTTTTTTTTTTTTTTTAATGGCGTGCCCCCTCCGTCCGTCCCCCTCCGTCTTTGAGGGGAGATAAAAAAAATCATATTTTCTAAAGCTTTTTAATGATCTTCTTTCAAGGAAACTTCAATCGTTACCAACTGGTTCTGCACATAATCCACTAGACTCATAATCTTCTTGATGTTAAGAGCTATCTCATAATAAAATAATCTCAGAATGCTAAACGGATTAGCCGCACCTTTTCATTGTAATAGTCCATGAGTATTCCTCCTTGGTAACTAAATAAAAGTGCTTCCTGGGCAAGATGAAATGGATTTTGCCCAAAGGCGTCGATTCCCATCCCTCCCAGTTGCCTTGGTCTTCTTCCAACATCCTTCAACGAAACTTATTTTCAGCGGTAGATCCACAGTCGAAATTGTCTGCAAGATTTTCAATTTGTTTTTCTAATGTGTCAGAACTCCAATTTTCGACTGATTTTTTCTTATGAGGCAATCGATGATTTGGAATCTTCATTTTCCTCGTCGAATTTTGGATGATTTCGGTTATGACTGGATATCCTTGAATTCTGGTACCTTATTTCTCATAGCTCCTTGGGTCAAACAGATATTTGATTGTTGTTGTTGATCTAGAATTTGCTTGAGAAACATCATCGTGTTGGGCTGTTCACAATCTGAAAATGGATTTGGGGTATAGCCATTAGTCGCAGCCTCACTTTCGGAAAACTCATCTATGCCGTCGAAAAACTTATCACTTAATTGGCCTCCGTTAATGTCTTTGTGGTGCCCCCATTCCCAATATTCTCCACGAATTCCACATTTGAATTTGACCTCCACGACAATGATGGCAGTCATATCAATGATCATTGCATGACGGTTTCGTTCTCGACAGTGACAATTTTGGTGTTTTCACCTGCGTGACAACGACCAACTTCAAGTTTGTCTATGAAAGGTCAGGAAAAATAATAGCAAATGTAAGGGTAACAAACAGGTTGAAATAAATCGTAAATGCCAACAGAGTATGACATCCGTACTACCCATTAGTCATCAAAATACTAATATCGACTATGTTTTATTATCTACCAATCTTCTAGACATAGCTGGAACAGGAACATACAGTTTCAACATTCAGTCTTTCGTTATAGTTCATTCCGTTTCTTAATTACCAACTAGGCATTTATAGGAGTATTTTTTTCATTTCTGACTTCTTCGGTTTCTTGATAACCAATTAGGCAAATTTTTTTAGTAACTAAGATCACAAAAATATATAGAATCTATATCACATGTGATGTGATACATCATATTATTTTCACTAGCACCTAGGTTATTACGCTACAGGATCGTCATTCACTTTCATCGAATAACATCAGTACCTAACCCAAAGTTTCCGACAGTCTCTCTTTCTCAGCTTGGCCTCTCCTCTTTTCTTCCATCTTTCTTCTTCCGATATCTTCTTTCGAGCCATGCTTTAAATAATGGTTAAATAAATCGTCAGGATAAATTAGAAACTCGGATAGAGGCGTGAATGTAGGGGGCCTGTGGTAACCAAAACTTTAAAGAACCCATTGTGTGGGGAAGAACTAAGTAAAAACTGAAAAGAACTCATTTTGAGGGGATCTCGCACAGTTCTAGTAATCACAGATAGTTTACCATGACATTACTTGGTGGGCCATAACAAGAACAAAAAATCCATGACACTGACAATTCGGACGCTCAATAGAGGTTATTCAGATACTACTGAACTTTTTATGGGTTTTAAAACTGGAATGTGCGGTTTAAGAAATGAAAAATTCTCCTATGAGTTCTACTGCTAGTAGATCGAAATATCTTCATAAAATATTAAACATTTCCTTGTGAACTACGACCCTCGCACAGATTTTGTTCTCCAGTAGCAGCTTTCGAGAGTTTTTAAAGTAGTAATTCAACCCTCTGAACCTCGAAGAGTTTTGTGGCTACTACAACCGTTATGATTTCATTCAAGTTAGGAAGTGCATTAGTAGGAAGTAAATTTCCTACATCAGAATTAGAGTTATAGTTGTCGCTTTTGATCCTATAACTTTAAATGTTTTATAGTAGCAGGGTGACTTATATGTGTGTCCGTTCTTAGTGGTGTTCCCAACACTTTCGAGGACTCCTACTCAATAGATAGAAAGCTGTAAAATCATCTTCATCCCAAAACTTTATTGGTAAATTTGACTCGTTTATTAACCAGCTTGCTACCTGCAACTCACACTGTATCTTTGTAATTCGATTTGATTTGACGATTATGTATTAATTGCTAGTGGCTTCAGACGAATTACTGGAGCGCGGGTGATCTATCAACTATCATAAATTTGCTCCGTATATTAGCAGTATGTAATGCTGAAAGAGTAAGTCCGTTTAGATCCAAAACACACGGACCTAGTGACTGAAACGAAACTGAAACAGTCCAAAATAGCCTGAGACCCAAAACCCAAATGGAAATTTCGATTTGTACGAAAAGTAATTTCCTTTCCCAGGAGGGGTACCAATGCTTTCGCATCCTACAGGTAGACTTGGGAACAATAGTGATTAGGACGGCGCAATGGTTATACCATACCCGCAGGACCGTTGGGTCTTGAAGGAGGGGTTGGTCTAGCCCCTTGTTGGCCCAGATCTCCAAGCTAAGGACATGGTACCTATATTCGGGGTAGTAATGTTTTCACTTTCGGGATTTCAATATTATACCTGACCCGCAGGACCGTCAGGTCTTGAAGGAGGGGTTGGTCCGGCCCCTTTTTAAAAGCATTCGTTTTTTGACACGGGCCTTCAAACATGGAACCAATAGGATTATAAACGCCCAAGACCACTACTCACTGACACTAAAATAGTCTTCCGATAGAAATATTTGAGTAGATCACGGATAGAAATAATGTCACTGTGGAAAGCGATGTCCCTGTGCTCCAAAGGAAGAAATACCCAACTAGTTTTGTTAGCGAACTTGAAAGCAGGAAACTGGGTTATCCCATTTTGCTGACTAAACCGTAGTTATATTCGGGTCCTGTCCATTATAACAAATGGAGTATTCTCGTATTTGTGCCAATGTAAGCAACCAAGTGCTGACCCAACGAATAATATATTGATATTACAAAGAAAATAAACACCGAGGTCAATCTAAGCTACAATAATCTCAACTAAAAAAACTATTTTTTGTTAATTTTTAAGTGTCCTACACTTCTTGGTTTCTATACATACTTATGTTTACCAATAATAATTATTATAAAGAGCTCCTTCCGAAACTTCCGAACCAATGTTCTCTGATTATAATCAAAGAACAGTGGTTTGGACGAATCGCAAGGAGCTCTTAATTTGTGGAAAGAAGTCCGTTGGCAAGTATGAGATTTGCCGTAACCTGAGCTTCAAATTAGCACCAGATAACGTGGTCGTGTGGACACGAAGCAATTCAGTGAGGAAAACCAGGTTGGACACAAGTGATCATTCTTCTTAAGGTGAGATGTTTCCGTGTTTCTATCTTCTGAAAGACCTTCTTACAGTGCCTACTCACCTGTTTCTTTTCAATTCAATTCCCATTTGTCATTACATAATTCTACAAGAATATCTGATCAAGTACAAAACATACATGTACAGTCTACTAAAATGGAAAAAAGGAACCCGACATGGTTGGGAGAAAGATGGAAATCATTCTTAAAACCTTTGGATTTGAGATTTGAGACCTTTAGATATGAGATACGAGTAATATGAGTTTGTGCTCGTCCGCGGAGTGACCTTAGCGTTTTGGTTCATAAAAAATGCTTTTGATATACCATTCAAAAGCTGACATTTTGGCTCGCAAACACGCATTTGTATGTATGCGTGTGCTGCGGTCGGGCTTACTAGAAGTCAAGACCAACTATCAAGTGGAGTCCATGTACGTAAGTACTGATTTTCCACATAAATTCGATGTATTTTCATCTGCCGATTTTGAATGTACGCAACTTGGAACGTAAAGTAACAAAGTTTAAGGAGGGTTTCGCATTATGTTTACAAAGGCATACTGTTGAAAATAATAGACCAAGGGGAGGAACTTTCTTACTGAAGGTATTGTTTTTTACTACAGTACATTGTTTGACGAGGCAGGTTTAGCAAGTTTGAAATTCGTTTATTTTCTCCTCGTACAGTGGTATAAGTCAAATTTAAATTATTTTGTTGTTTTGTTTTTTTGTTTGATGACCTAATTTTTTGTTTTATTATTATTATTATTCATTTATTTTATTTTTTTTTGTGGGAAAGGTTGATTGGAAGTTATACGCGAAATACTGAAAAATTCAGATTTCGATGTTTTTTAGGCAACGAAAGTTAACCTTGGTAGGTATGTTTTGACCAGTATTTGACCCACGGCATCAGAGTCCGCCTGACGATTGGGGATTTAGAACCTATTCGCACATAAACGTAAAATGACAACGTTTGAGAGTGGGTTGTAAGAACGTTTTGTGACTCGATTACAGAGGCTTATTGCTGAAAAGAAAAACCAAAACCATGCAGTGAAATGTAGTTCTATAACCTCCTGAAACTACGTAATTCATTTTTTTAGGGAAACACACGACTAAATGGACCCAGCTATATTTCACACCCTTTCCTGTAGACGACAGGTTCAGACGACGACGAAGGTTTATTCATGATAATCTATCGTCTCCCATTTATCTACCTAGTTCTCATCTAATAGTCTATCTATTTAGTTGCTGTTTACTAAAACTCAAGCGATGGAATTTATGATCTTGAGTGTTCGGCTCGAGTAAGAATTCGATTTAAAAGGCTCTCTTTATACCTAATCCAGATGTGGGATTTATTATTTTTTTCGTCGACATGGAGTTTTGAAACGGTCCCACGTGATCATCCATTCTCCACGCTTGGGGTTGTCGTCCAATTGAAAGAGATGAGTTGCTCAGTACTCAAGGACTTCAGCAAACATGAAACTAAATTTAAATTTATATGTAAATCGTTCAATAGTTCACAAATAGAAAGAGACCTATCTCAGAATGAAGCAGATAAAATGAGAACAGAGGAATCACTGATTTGTACTTGGTGCTTCAACAGACCTTTCGTTTAAACTACTAAAATCGTTCTGGAAAAATACACGTTTTTTCACACCAGCACTTTATTAAACAGTCAACGTATAAATTAGGGAGCCTAACAACATAATGCTAGTCGTGTCGAAAGATCAATTTAAACTTCAACAATAATAGGTTTCCCAATCATATTCATTGCGCTAATTAGGTGAGAACAACTGATGAAACAAGGCTCTATAATATATTATGATGTTCAATAGGTTGGAGTTGGAACCGTGGAGACCCACGGGTAGTTAGAATTATTCAAGCTGACATCGGTATGAAGAAACGCTGGGGTTCCTCCTCTAGCCTAATTACTGATTCCCACGAGGGTGCGCAGGTCGGATAGGATACAAAAAGTCATTTATTATGCCCGCACCCTGGTCCTGCTACATTTAGCTGAGCACCAAGCTCGGTAGTTGGGACACGTCGAGGTTCTCCTACTGCTACCTTTCCCGTTGTCCATTTCAAGAATTATTTCATTATCTCAATCGATATTCCATTGGGATTGTGATTAATTCATCTTATCGAGGCACCGCTCCATTCCCCCCAACGTTCTATTCATTATGCAGGGAACATTGATGAAGGCAGAAGCCGAAATATTGAAAATAGGTTTGTAATGTTTTTTTTCTGTTTTGCATTAATTTTATTATACGAAGACTTCGTATACTTAGTGTCCACTCTCGGTTGCGCAGAAATCCAGGGGCCGATTCTTAAACTAATTACCCCTTACAATAATGGATTGTTGTTTTCAGTAATGAACCTTTGTAATCGACCAGGAAAAAACATTATATCAGCTGACATAATCAAATAAAAAAGTAAACAAACAATCATACTAAAAGCTAGTTTGACTGGCTCTTAGATCGATTAAGACGCGCTTTGCTATAGCTGTGAATCTTAACGGTATGCTCCAAGTGCGCTCTTGTTCGAAATGTTAAAAAACAAAACAAAAAAACAGGCATTTGGTTTTGTCAATGTTCAGGCTGACGCGTGTTCCCTGACATCCTATCAAAAATCAAATTTATGTCATGGTTGACCTGGACAAAAGCTTCATCCCATTCAGTCGTCGAACTCAATATAGCTACATCGTCTACAAAACGGTATGCTCTTCTCTCTTTTAATGTTACCTAAAATGGTGCCGTGGATCACATCATAAACAACTGGCGGACATGAACTTTCGACTCTGTCGACTGATGCCAGCAGCCATCCTTTTCTACAGAACCATACATGTCCATCATCAGTGATTCCAATACATCCCACACTTTCAGCAACTAAGTTCTATTAACCGAGTCAAAGGCTTTAGCAATACCTAACAGCAAGGATACTGCCTTTCGTCCTTCATCAGCAATACCATAAAGATCGTTGGTTACAGAGAACTCCATTCTCATTCGAATCCCAAATTGTCTGTCCGTCAAAAACTCATGTTCTTCAAGGTCCTCGTGAAGTTGCTGCTTAATCCATTAGACAATAAAAATAGAAATAAAAAATTCAGCAAATATAAGACGCTATACTATACTAGTATTACCTTAACCGTTTTAAAAGCATCAGGAAACGTGTGGCGAAGACGACTATTGTTGAAAATGTGCACCGAAGACCCACTCAGAGAGGATCGGAACTAGGTCTGACGATTTCATTCGTGGCTTCCCATTGCCTCACGCCCCTGGGTTGGGAGCGTTTTGGATTCACGTGATATCGAGATCAGAGGTGAACTGTCTAACGGTAGGACAGGTATACAATTCTTGATAGGATTTTGGCCCTAATCATTGGTACCAGCCGGATTCGAACAGGGGCAATCAGTACTCCCAGCTACAGGACTGACGCCCCAGCTCGCTCGGACAACCTGTACCCCCCCCTTTTTTTTAAATTTATTTTATTATATTATTTATTATATTTTTTTATATCTCTGAAGATCCATACCTAATCTATTCCTTGGCCAAAGAGAATATTGATCAATCAAAGCGTGTGCTTCACCAATGGTAGCTTTTCAGTAGAATCCAATCCAGAACGACGTTGACTCCCACCGGCAGAAGGTCAGGGGCAACAGTATTGCTGCTGACAAGATTAATCACAGATCTGAATGTTAGTATTCTATTGTAACGGGTAAATGGAACAGTGCTGAGTAAAGCAGGAATATTCCAAATGAACATTTGTTAAAGGGTAAAAAGGAGAGATTTCTGTGTGCACAAGTACTGTTTAAGCGTTGATTCAAATGGTAACGGCTAATTCTAAAAAAGGCTGCATTCCATCTTCACTTCCAAAATATCTGCGTACCTTTCCCGCTGGCCTCAAAAAAGTAGAGTTTTCGCAGTGGGAAATATCATGGAAGTAGCAACGTCAAAGTAAAAGTAATGAGGGATCTACGAAGTGAAGGTCATGATTGAGGATCGATATTGTTGTGGTCAGATATATTGCAAAAGGAAGAAAAGAATATTGAGTTTGGGTTTTGCGAAAGTGAAGTGGTGGTGTTTATCCATTGTGTTTGGGGAGGGGAGGGGAGGGGGGGGGGGTTGTGTTTGGCTCGAAGGTTTTGTAATGTTTTACTCATCTCAAGTTAAGAGGAGGCGCGAGCGAATGAAATGAATTTAATTCTCAGAAGCCTCCAATGTTTTACAGAAGTCATGAACATTAAACAATGTTGTGAGTTATATTTTCAAGATTAGGATATACGTGGGTAGCTAGTGGCCGAGGAAGTTACCATGTAAAAAAAGTAATTGAATTTTTTCGGAAAATACACACATAACGAATTCAAGGGGTCGACCATGACCATCGACCACTAACCAAGATCGACGAACAACGTCTGATTATAAAAGGCTAAAAAATTCGTTGTATAATGTGCGATGATTAATAAAAAACAATCGATTGGAGTTGTAGATGTTCGTAATTCGTTTACCCAATCCTGGAATGTCAACCAGGCTCAATGTCTTTACCATTCGAATGACAACTTAGCCCAATCTTATTGTACTTTTTACCGCAGTTCATTGCATTTCCAGTTCACTAACCCAAACTCAATCTGCTCTGAAAAAAAAAAAATACATGATTACACAGTGATACGTGACTTGTACGTCGGCAACAAGCAGGATGCCATGATAAATAATTATGGTTCAAAACAATTATTGCAACGAATAGAATTATTATGAATTTGTAGAATGTATCTAACTACAAATATATTTTCTGCTTTATATGGAGAAGATTGAAGGGGCAAGATATCTGGCTGAACTGTATGGAGTCATAAATTTGTAACTCTTTTTTCATCTTATACATACACTTATTCAGCATGCTTATTTTGTTGCGGCCAATAGAGAGCGATGGTGCAAATTAAAACTAAATCTAAATTATCATTAAATAGGGAAGTATACCGAGTATTGTGGGAGTTCTATTTGACCCCACAACACCGAAAATGGGTGATATTGCAATTTTTTGCTTCGGCGGTTATGAAGAAAAATGGAGGTAAGAAATGTTCGGTTGGATACGTTCAGACCAAGCCTGAACAACGTTGATTTTTTTCGTATGTAGGTCCGATGATGGAGTCTGGAAACTCGTAGCGGTACTGTACCTATATTTCCTACACACGTCATAAATCTCGAATGAACAGCTGAAGTTGAATCTTTTATGAAGGAGTTCCCAAGTGACGAGTGCGTTGTTGACACAAAAACGTATGAAAAATGGTCAATAATACATTAGAGTCGGGATGAAATACCTAGAACGATGTGGGCGATGGAAGTTTTCCTCGCTCTCTCTCTCTCTCTCTCTCTCTCTCTCTCTCTCTCTCTCTCTCTCTCTCTCTCTCTCTCTCTCTCTCTCTCTCTCTCTCTTTTGTAATTTAATCTCTCGTTAATCTCTCTCTCTCTGCGAGATTTTGTTTTATCAATCTCTCTCTCTCTCTCTCTCTCTCTCTCTCTCTCTCTCTCTCTCTCTTTTCTCTCTCTCTCTCTCTCTCTCTCTCTCTCTCTCTCTCTCTCTCCTCTCTCTCTCAACCTGTTTGAGTCGAACCTGCTATCTAACAACGCTATAGGAAACGTAAACTTGCTAACTTTGGAGGTACATACACACGTTACACGAAGGTTACAAAAACCATGCCCAGGGGCTGTCGCCAACCACTCATCCAGGTATCCACGCTCAGTCGTTGAAGACAACCCTCCTGATTTTCCCAAGATGGGAGCAAACGAATGGTAATACAGCAACCCGAGTGGTCTCATTAAATTCACAGAATTCTATCGGAATCAAAATAGAACCATTGACAATCTTCCTCGGTGCACTCAGAAGAAAAGCGGACTAATAAAACAACTGAAATTCAACGAGATAAAATAAAAACACTGAAAAAAACAATGCAACTACCTGTCCTCCTCAACCTGTTATTGAAGCGCGGGCAGTGTAGTGTCTAGTGTATTCGTATATCATCGACGTCGCTCCAGGTCTGTCCTTTTCCACTTTTTCACTGTTTCTACTCTCACCTTAGAAAAAACCCTGCGATTCGTGAGTGAACGGATGATCGTACAGCAACTAGAGTGCTGTCATTTGATTCAAGTTACTAATTTGTATTTAAATTTTTTTTCTGTGATTCATTTATTGCAACTGAAAATGTTACATTTCATCTAGCAACATTTTATTTTATAAGGTAACAGCTAAACGTGACCTTTAGTAGCTGGAATAGTTACGCACTAGCTTCATCGTACTACCTACTTAGTAACCACAACTTGGTCCAGTGGCTTCTTTCTCATGAGTAGCCGGTGTTCATGTTGGTTGTCGAGGGCGTTAAACGTCTCCTGGCTCTCATGTTTGTGGAGGCGATGTTCGTGCTTTCCAGCATATTTTACTATGGTATTGTCGGTATCTATCTTCAAATCACGATGAATATCATCGTTTCTCATATACCATGGGGCACCGTACGTTTCAAATGTACGTTAACATTTGATTTACTGGCACATCCCCAGAGTTGTATCCCAAAAGTCCAGATAGGGCGAAGAATCTGCTTGTATATGAGTCGTTTTATGTGAAGTGAGAGCAGGGAATTTTTTCCCAACAACCAATACATCTTTCTGAATTTGATTTTGAGCTCTTTTTTTCTTTTCCTCAATAAGGCTATTCCAGTTGAGTTTGGAGTCGAGAGTCATATCCAAGTATTTAACTGCATCTCCATACGGTATTACATTTGAATTGATCTCAATGTTAAAAGGTGTAATTTTTCTTCACTTCTTCGTCCGATCAGAGACTGTCAGCAGAAGTCTGAAGCTTTCGTGTTGCAGATTCTATCTCATCTTCAACCGAGAGGATAGCCGTTTCATCTGCATAAGTAGCTACAGTGGTATCTTCGTGTTGGGGTAAGTCCCATGTAAACAAGAGGTACCGTACTAGCCCTAGGACACTTCCTTGTGGGACCTCTGCTTTGATAATTTTAAAATCTCTATTTTTAAGATCCGCTATGATATTTTGGGGTGGGCAGGAATAATGTAATCAGTGAGCTACCACTTCAATAGGATAATCATGACTATTTTCATAAGTGTACCACTGGAGATTTTCCTCATTAAGTTTTCGGGTCACATCACGATATGCTTCCCCATCTTGAACATGAATTTTCCACTCTTTGATGTTGAGAGCAGTTACTTTCCATTCTGAATTCGTCACAGATTTCATTATTGGGCTTAATTTTGTGAACTCTTTGATACCGGTAAAGTTTGTGGGAGGAGGAGGGTACTCTCTGTTTTCCAATTTTTTCAGGGTGAAATAGTTTCCTTTTGAGATCGGCAGGTAGGATAACTGAGTTGGAAGGTTTGTTCACTATCTCAGGTGACGTGAATGCCTTCCGTTTTTTAGAAGCTCTGGTTTTTTTAAGGACCCAGCTGGTTTCTCTATTTTGCTCCTCTTCAGTTTCGTAGTCGGCTTGAGATTGAGCATTTTGCGCCCTGGAGTGAAGTTAGTTTTTCATAGGGTTGATTGCCTTTTTCCACGCTGGTGAGTCTAATTAGCGCTTCTTCAAGTAAGTCGTACAGATAAGATACACATGTCCTATAGGCTGCAAACTCCGCTTTTAGTTGCTCATCAGCCGGCACTAAATAATTTTTGTATAGCCCCTCGCGGGCATTGGTGACAGTTTCGGTAGAAAGATCCAACTCACCTTCGCCGCTTGTTGCCATTTCGGAAGTAGGACGACCGCTCCACTTTCGAGTACAACGCGAGTATCTCGGTTTCCTTACGCGATTCGCACCGTGTTTACAATTATTTACTTGTCACTCATTGGGATGTTGTTCGCTCGGAGGTCGGAATAAGACTCACTATTTGAATGAAACAAAAATATATCCTTTTACGTTGACAGTTTTTATGACTTGGATTTTCTAATATTTCTACCCATACGTATCAACCATAGATTGAATATTGGGTATTGATCAAGAAAACGAGATTACAGTCGCACGCCTGACCGATGTAGGATTTTCGGACGAAATTCCGTGGACTTTAAACCACATGTTTCGGAGAAAAGCTTCGGGAAACAGATGGCGTACGGGGCACTTTGGGCCATATTGCTAATCACGGAAGCTCAACAGTCAAAAAGTGATGGAGAGACTTGGTAACACTATCACAGGTCTTGGAATGAATGAAGAGAAGTGAGCTTTGAATTCTTCCTTCAGGAAATATCATTAACCTTGTTTATTTCAATTTCTAGATTTCCAGATTCAAAGATACATTCATCACTGTGAAAAAATAAATGCACAATTTTATGCATATTTATTTGTCTTGACAAGTTCCTGCACACAACTTGCCTGAACTTGAAAATCAGTGGGAGGGTCGACGTTCACTCAACAGCGAGTAGCCACGCTCGCTGCGGCGGTAAATGTGGCGAAGAATCATTTGAAATTATATCAACTAATGATCTACTTCCAGTACCAGTTTCCCAGTTCCGTTTGCTTCCCCAAAATATAAACTATTTTCGCTACCACTCACACAAATAATATTCATCGGGTTTTCACTAATCTTCAATATCCATAAAAGCAAATAAAGGAGTACGAGGAATCATTGGAACAAAAATCATTGGAAATCATAATGTGAGATAGTAAACTTGTTCGATCAACTCCATCACTGACCCAAATACGGAAGAAAATCGTACGTTTTCCTCATCGCGATTTACTATTGACGTCAGTACAAGAGATACTCCCTTCTTGTATATACATTTTCATGAATTCAATTCTACGTTAACTGTAAACATTCAGAGCTCTTCTTTTCGTTCAAATTTCTTAAATTCGAGGTTTTCTAGTCATAGACAACATTCATGCATGTCTTGACGGGAATCCGAGTATGTATCTTCACTCTTTGACTTTTGAGGTCCCAGATTGTGTGTGAAAATGTTGAAAACGGGTTTGCATTTCAATTTTTTAATCCCTATTTTTTCATTTACTCGTTTTGATGACTTGGCAGTGAAGAAACGTTGAGATCCAGATCAATCAATTCATTACTGTAGTCATCAACCTTATAAGCCATTTCGACTATGAAATATTGATAGTTCAATTAATCATACTTTACACTAAAAAAAAAAACAGCTATAACAACAATGAATCATGATGAATTAGATTAGACTGTAGTTTGTTCTGTGCTCCGCGAAGCACGTGTAGAAACAAATAAGTAAGAGTGAATGAAGATTGGATAGCAACTGGAAGACGCTTTGTGAGTGGGAGCGATCAGGTTCCGGGCGCTAACAACTCAAGAGTCGGGGTGAGGTGAGTGTTTAATTGTCATTACACCTACGAGTCTTCGAGGGTATTATTTCACTCTCTGTCTCTCGACAGAGCCACTGATTTCAAGAATAGGCTGAATTTGTATGGGATGGTAACTGTATTCCTCACAAGGTATTTGTTAGGAATTTCACTTCCTAATACTCCAAACCTCACTAAGAAATTATCGTATGGTATTCAAGTTTTAGTTTCTGATATTATCTTCGTTTCTAGAAACGTCATCGTCAAACGTGAATTATATCTCATTTAATTTATCATGTATGGTGACAGGGCTAGTCAGTATGATAGTGGGCAATTCAGTCTGAATCAAATATTATAAGTCTCTGAAGTTTATGCTGTTCTTAGTTTTGTGTTCTTGCAAGAACATGGTGCTACTTGAGTATGCTTCACTGTATCGTTCAAAAATAATTTTTTAAAAATGTTAAATATTATACCTATATTACCAGGTTCGGATAGGGAATTTAATTTGTATTTATTAGTGGATTTTATATTTTAGCGAAAGTGTTATATACTATGCTGTTCAATACAAAAAGAAAGGTAGTTGAAAAAAATATGTTTACATCAACTTCTAGTGCCGAACCTTCCAATCCTGTTTTTTACCAGAAGTCTCTCTTTTGGAAGTCGAGCTCAATTCGAGTTCATGTAAATATTCAGATGTACCTTTGAGTTTGAGTCAATATAATCAGTTTCAAAATGTATAGAAACGAATGAAGTAATCGTTGTATGATACGCAACAGGGAAAAATCTAGTATTATACTGGTTCATTATAGGTATCTTTGTAAACACTCAATAGTTGTTTGAACCTAATAGAAACCCAGTTCAATTCTTAACCTTAACTACATCAAAATTAATGACATGAACAGAAGTGAATTTGAACATGCTGAGAACCATGATCCTTCATTTTTATCTTGGGGATCCTAAGCTCAATTTATTCTATTCTTCTTCTCTTGTAACTTTATTTCAGGAAAAAATATGGATAATAGGATGCGGGAAGGTAGCGGATCGCGGATGAAAGTAGTGTTATGGTTGGAGAGGCCAGACCGCCCGGAGATATTGTTTTAGCAGCAGCATCGCGTGCATGGACCGCAGGAACACTCAACCTCAACGAGCCAAAACCGGACCAGTCTACTTTATAGCCAAGACGAAGAGGAAAGTGAACAGATACGTTAAGTTAGCGGAATGAGTTCTAGTTGCACCCTATAGGAACCACGACCAGAATATCGAACGAACACCTAAGGGGTGCTAAGTACGTAGCTAATTCAAGACACCAATATTACAACCATCCTCCCAGAGTTCCCGATGAGTTTCTACCTGACCATCTACTCTTAAATACGATGCGAAAATGTGTAAAGAGATATTTTTTTTTCTAAAAAATCGAGATATATTCAATCGAAATTTGCACACATTTTTATTGGATCACACGGTGTAAGCCAGAGTAGCAAAATCAGAGGCCTTTTGGTTTTGGTATATGAGTATCTGTTGTCATAATCGAATGTTGTCGTAAACAGTATTGCAGAATATTGAAATTCAATGATTTTCATTGTCACAGCAGAAATATATTCATTGGAGGTCATTGCATCAATTACTTCCCGTGCAATGAGGATAGGAAAACGAGAGGGAGGGTTGTTTTGGGTGAGGGTCGTGATGATTGATAGGGGTCAGGGCGAATCCTCTTTTACGACTTTCTCCGTTGTCCCTAGAGATATCTCTCTGAAGGACACAACGCTCTTGGGAGCGGTGGTGAATGTTGGTGAAGTGAGTTGCTGGGAGTGGAGAGGGGTTGTGTCCGGAACGCGTCTTGAAGGCTTATAACAGAAATAGAAAGCCCAGAGCTGCCGATGTGGGCAAACCCAGCCGCTGGAACGATTTGGGGACCGTTGGCCTAAGGGTTGAATGATGAGAGGGATCGAAAAGAAAAACGAGACGATTCCGACCGATGACCGATTTTCGTGTCCGTTGAAGTTGATTTGGAGGTGGGATTTTCCCGTCACTACGAGACGTCAGTTTTAATGTCATCGTTCTGTCAATATCAACTGACACCAATGCTCCAATCAATCTCAGCTTCCCTATATCGTACAGGTACCGAACATGATGGTGAAGGGGGTGGGAAACGGATTAGGTTCATCGAACGGGTGGGTCACCTAGAACTCGAATAAAACACTGTCATGTAGGTACTCTTCTTCCATTTACGTTAAATTAATTTTGCTTCTTCGGCGTGTTTTTTTGTGTGTATAGGTAAGCGTACTTGCACATTTGTAAGTGCCTCGTTTGTATTGTATTTCTTAATGTTGATATACCCTGCACTCATCATCGATATGAAATCATCATCATATATCATCGATATGAAACACCTATCCGGAGACGTGGAATAATCGATCACTAAAAGAACATGCAACAAGCTTTTATTCTGTACAAAAACACATCAAAAAAATATTTCAAGGTAGGAACGGAATTTCCAAACAGTATTCACCCTTACTCACCAAGGTGGGAAAGAATGTTGAAGGTTGACGTTATTTTCTTGAGGATAGAGAAACGTAGCGTAAAACCTTGTATGTGTTTTTGAAAAAAGCATTTGTATAAATAGATGACCATACAATGCGACTTTGCAACGATCTGGCCTTATGATTCGTATATCATGAAATGGTTGGGTCTCAAGCCTGACTGGTACGAATTATCACGACATAAATTGAAGCTTTGATAAGAAAGTACTAAAATCGTCAAACAAGGGTCCGTGATTTCGTAGTGATTCGAAATTATGATCATGTTCAAAGATATTAGTGAATAAAGATAAAAGATAGGGTCAAATATGATTCCATTAAGCCACACCAGGTAATAGCAACTATGCAAAACTGGTCCTAACGATTTTCCGGGACTTGAGCTAAAAGCTCAATGACTCCAACCACATTATGAAACTTATCGCCCCGTAAAGCGGTGAGCTATAGCGATGTTTGCGTCAAAATTCTCATTCGTTTATCCCCTCGCAAGAGATATTAACGCCCCTCGTAATAGCTGTATCCCTGCAGTTAAACGACAACCCCACGCGAGGCTACTGCGCCACGGTTTCATCTATCGCAGCGATTGCAGGCTTATCTATCGCTGATCATGATTATTTACTTTTGATGAACCTTTATCATGAGGAATTTAATACATTGACGAAAGATCCTCTTGCAGTTGATTTCAACCAACATTACCTCTCATCTATATTGCACAAAACTGTGTCTTTGTAAAATACTAGTTTAGGGCCTTTGTACCGTTTCTTTTGTGTAAACCCACTTTATTCTTCTTGTGTACTGCAGATGAACTGGGTATTCATGGGTACTCATTTTCTCAAATTCAAGGTGGACTTTTTGGTCAGGGCGTTCTATATAGATGGATATGTTTTATGTACCCATCGTTCAAGGAGGCTGGTGATTCGGACCTTGGTATTCAACTTGGATGATGTGTTGGGAAACGACAGAAATAAATCTTAAGCTGATGAGCAGCATATCATTATATAAGATATCAACGTACTCTATTTGCGTTGTTGGTAATGTTTAACCATTCTGACATCTTGTCTTCAAGCATTGGTTGCTTTAATAGTCCTGTGAGCAGTTTTTTAAAAAGATCACGCGATATCATTAGTTGGTTATTATTTAGTACTGCTCTCCTTTTTCAAAACGGTATTTCTCAACTTCAAACCATCCTTTTTCAGTTTTAAAAATACGATTTAAAACCATTAGACTCATCTCTTTCACATTTTAAAAAACTGCAAATTATTACAAAAAGATTTATTATTTCTGTATAGGTAGCCCTCCTACCGTGATCTTCGGATAGAATATTGGAACTGGACAACGCTTCTAGGAACACTCAGATAAGAACATGAGCGGTCTCATTACATCGTTAGAAATAGTTTCTATCAAAATGAAACAAAAGAACTACTCTCTTAAAACTAGAGTTTTTGAATTTTGAATTTTGTTTTTCTACCAATAAATATAAACCGTTAGGGTAGATTGAACAATTTTGACTTTTGACGAAATTTTAGAATACAGCATTGACTTTCTTGTTCGCCTAGTGCACATTTATAATACAAAACGAACTTCCGAGGACCTCAATTACAATTTAAACATTTAAAACTTTGAAAAATTAGTTTCCAGAAATACTTTTGCTTTTACTGCATTTCCAAAAAACGTGCTGAAAGTGAGTAGGCGTCACAGAAATATTGTGTACCATCTGTGAAAATTTTGTCGAGTCTCACATTCAACTGAAATGGAGTCTTCATTACACTCTAAGGTAAATGAAAACGAGTTGTCCATCAATATGAAGACCATGATCATAGGCCACCGTCAAACATCGTGGAATCGAATGACGAGAGACGGTCGCTCTTGGAAAGCCAAGTTATGTTAATATTTGAAAAGGCGGAGAATCGCGTGATACCTAGAATGAGCCCCATGAAAAAATCCCTACCGCCGGTCAACGGTTTCGATTGATTCACTACTACCGCAACACAAATACGCGATGGCAGGGGTTAGTAAAATAAATAAAACAACGTTATCCCGCTATCTGTGTGTTACGTCGGATCGGAGTTGAAAGAATATACGTTTGAATACACTTCTGTTTCATACCACTGGCCGGGAGATAGGATATTTAAACGGGAATAATTTTAATAAAACCGTTATAAATTAGATCAAATTACAATTATGGTTTTTATTTACTCAACAAGCTTCCAGGCATAAACACCTACTGGATATGGTTCTGGAGAGAGAGAGAGAGAGAGAGAGAGAGAGAGAGAGAGAGAGAGAGAGAGAGAGAGAGAGAGAGAGAGAGGGAGAGGGAGAGAGAGAGAGAGAGAGACTTCCATCGCCCACATCGTTCTAGGTATTTCATCCCGACTCTATTTACTCGTTCTAATTAACTGTACGAAGAAGCTACCTATGCAGTATAATCGACCAAGAAATGTCAGATATTCAACCCACCCAAAAAATTTGTTGGTTTACGTTTCAAGATATAAGTAGATGCTATTGGTTTGTGGGTGGGTGGGATATTTTCCATTTGCTGGTATATTATATGGGTTCTAGTATGAATGAATGAACCAAAACGAAGTTTTTTGGAATGTTAAGGGGGGGATCACATCAATGTGTACATCAACTCTTAAATCGGTACGTGCATGGAGCGTGGTTGGTGCGTGTAATGTCACGTTTATTCTGTCTGTATTCATTGTACAGTTAAGTTGAAGAAGACGGTATTCATTGATTCTATGGAAGTTTCAAGGCACAAATGAAAGTCAAGTTCAAATAAACTGAAAGTGCGGATCATTCGGATGTAAAAAAAGTTCAGTTCTTCCCATCAGGTTCACCTCTGGGTCTTCCTCATCCGCTTCGCATAGTGGGATAGATGTAACATTGTGAACACTTGTATACATCACTTTTTTTTTGTTAGAAGTTCAGAACAGTGCATTAGGTAGCCCTTCTGTTGAGATCACTAGACGCCAAATATTTAGTAGTCAGTCGTTCTTGTAAATGTAAACTTAGTGATACATGAATTAGTGATATTTATTTCAAACCAAGTAACGGTTGCAAACAACAATCTACTACGCGATTAGATCAGAGCTCCTCCCAAAACGAACGCATTCCAGTGTTGTAATGAAAGGAATTAGTGGGATGGTGGAACAGAGAAGGCGTCTCCCCTGTATAAGTCGGAAGATTGGAAAGCCCTGTGATGAGTTTGAGATGATGTTGGGGACGCGTATGAGTTGGATCACTCTTCCACTCGGTTTTCTCACTATCGCTTTGAAATAGGGTAGAATTATGTTAAGAAGCTGTTAGGAACGGCTCCGCATTAACATAATGAGATATGAAGTCTGCCTCCAACTCATGAACATTCCAAGGGACTGTATTTACGCGTCACTACCTATTAATTTAGAAGGAACAGCTCTGCTCATTGGATAATTGATAGCGCACATACTACGAACCTTGCTATTGAAACATTTATCTTCATGCTAAACAGAATGGTGCTCGATACAAACATCTGTGGTAAATACACTCTACAAACATACGTAAGTCATATTTTTCAAATCGAGAAGGCAATCGAGTGACCCTTTTCAATTTATCCCTTGCTTGAAAACCGTTTTACATTCATGCAATTTATACATATTACATTCATATAGCGTCCACAAGTGAATGAATGCATAGAAAACATGTATATTAGAAAAAATAAATCGCGACTCACTCGCATAATATTTTGCATGACATGGCTGTGGTTGAACCCACGTGGCAGAGATCTACATCTAAACCATGAAAAAAACTCTGCAAATTATCAGAAAAAGGTTTATTATTTCCAAATTGAATAACCCTCCAACTTGGATCACATGAGTACCAGAAATGGACTATATGTCTAGAAATGATGCTTCTCAGGCACACTCAGAAACACACAGAGAAATCCAACTTCAATAAAGCAAGATGAAATAAAAGTAGCACGCGGAACGTTATTAAACCTCGGTCCTTCTAGGAATTGTAATTGTATTCTAGATGTCGTAAAAAGAGGCCAATGTCAGCAAGGTAGATTGACCTCATCAGCCTCCAGCTTATCAGTGTGACCTTCCTTGTAATTGAGTTCTGGAATAACGCTTGAATATAAATCCGTGGAGACCGAACTTTACTAATCCCTTCGCAGAAAACAGAAACAGAAGATTAAATAAGAATATATACAAAGTTGTAATGTACTGTGTATCGGATAGTCATAAAAATCCACGATTCCAACAACTAAAATGCAATTAGATAAAATAATCTACTCTTTACTTGTCGGGAACTATGAACAAATAGTTATAAAAAACTCAATCGGAGACGGCAATAGAACTTACTCTCATAGTGCAATACAGATTTGTCTCCAGTCACTTTAGCATCAATGGGTATACGATTATTTTCTCGTTTTTTTCGGCAATACACACCTTCGTTGTTCTATCGACGAGGATCGTCCACCGGAAATATTCTGACACACAGACGATCCGAGAGGACGGAAACAAATAACAAAAGAGCTTGCTACATAATATCTGATGGTTTACCGAAACAAACGCGTTTTTAATGTAAAACAAAAAACAAACAAAAAACAGCATTAAGCTTGTGAGAAACTAGATTGTTTCAATCAAATAAAGCATGTTCAGTACCATAATGATTTTCGAGGTAGTTTCATTTTTCTCTAAAAACAATACAATGCTTTAATGCACTTTTCAAAAATGTTAGGCAAAGATAATGTTAAAACTGTCGAAATGTAGTTCTCCATTATACTCCTATCTCCTTTTTTTGGAAAAGGGGCGCGACAACGGTTTTTCCAAAAGCGAGCACAAAGATTCAAGTTCCCTCGTACAGGTGAACATTTCTGAACGGTCAACGGACGACAAGAAAAACGAGGAACATGGCGAACTTTGTGGATAACAAGATTCGCTCACGAAGTTTTCAGGAATATCATTAGGGAGATGAACTTCCTCCGTTTTCTTTAGTCCGACTGACTCGAAGTACGAATTAAAATGGTTCGCAACTTGAAACTCATCACTCACAATTACAGCGGAACGACCAAGAATATTCCATACTCCAGATATAATCCGGTGTTCCTTTCTATTTGACGCTAAATTTACTGCATCCAATAGGACTTCTGAATCGTCTTCACTTTGTTTATTTTGGTTAGCAAAATACATGCATTTGGCTATATTTTCGATCACTGCGTTCGAAACATTTTGATATCTCTTGTGATATTGCTCAAGTGTTGAATGAACTTATCTCCATTTCTGATACACATCAGCATACTTTTAATGTTTCATTATTTGAACTTTTTACGTTTCTTTCCGATACGAATGATATTTCTGCAAGAATCTATGTGGGTTTCAAGTGTTTCTCCGAAGTTAGGATAGGGAGTATCCACTTCACTCTCGCTTAATGAACTCCAGCAATAGTTTATCCAGCATCTACCTAGCTATCAAAAATTACCTTAGCAATAAACTCATCAGCAATGACCAAACATGAACCATTTTGCCGATCAGAATACCCAGATATATGCATAAAATGATCTGAAATTTTACTAGTGTAGACAAACCCTAAGCCGTAATCTATGCTCGGACTCTTGAGGAAAATACGGTCAAGACACTATTTAGAGTTATTAGTAATTCTTTAATCATTATTAAACGATGTGATGGATATGGTTAGTTGGCCCCTTCCCGATTTTAGAATCTGTCGCCTTGGGAGATGAACCGGACGCCTGCAAGTGTCTGAATCATCCTCTGAGCATTATTTAATGCATCCACCTGCTTGGAAGGGGCAAGTATACCATTCCATCACCTCACAACGAAGCGAGCTCAGCCATTAAGTTCAAATACTCGTTTTGAACAGGTGAGGATTAATTTATATCAATATTCGTATGGAACCCCCATACTACCCCATCTGATGTAGATTTTCATTCTTTAAAAAGAGTCAACATTGTACGTTTTATGTACAACCTGAATTTCAGTTGCGATAAGTGGAAAAATTTTTAATATATTCTCATTTTCAGATACAGGAAGATCATCCACTTTTACACTTAGTGACTGGAAAGTAATTTATCATTTGAGAAATCTCTCTTTGTAAAGGCCGATTTTCTCCTTTAACTCCGTCCAACATATTTTCACGCTCGTAAGGGATGTACTCATCCTCAAACTTCAATTAGGAAAAATCCATCAACCTTAGCCGCTCACGTTTCCATCAAGAGAACCAAATTTCTTCAGGAGCAAATCCATTTTTCTGTTTAGACAAAAAAAGACAGGCTCATCTTTTAACGTTTCCTCATTATCATCACCATAACTACCGTATATCAAGTTCATCATTATTACTTTTCTCAATACATCCGTAACAAGTCCAGTTTCACGCTATTCCCTTCACAACTTTTCATGGTTTTCTACTGACTTCAATTGCCAACAGCTCGGGTGAAAACGTAAATCACGAACCGAGAAGTTGGCCGTTTCCCTTGTCGAATAAAGATTATATTCCAGCGACTCCATCGACCAAAAAAGCCGCAGGAGCGAAGTTATAGTAAGGGCATTATCATACAAGTAAACAACATTTTCAAATCTACGTATTGAAATGTAAACCAACAGTTATTATGTGGGGTGTAAATTTTGTCGTTTTCTTGGTCGAATACAAAGGTTCAAAATTGGGAGTAATATAAAAAAATTTATCCGACCGTCGCCCGAAGCTTTTCTACGAGACTGCGGGACCAGATTTTCAAAATCCAATCGATTCGAGATGTGTGAACAATCTCTGCATCGCAATCAACCATAAGGAGTTGTATTTATGAATTAATCTGCCGGAAAATTGAAATCTAAAAAACGTTCGTTACAAGAGGGAGGTTTTTTGTTGGATTAAGACAGAAATTAGTTTTCTGAATCGTAATTCGTTCTGAGGCATTCTGAAATAATTCCACACTACCTGGATCTGAAAGACCAGCCTGCGGAGAAAATTTTGAACCTTTTTATTTAAAAAATGTCTGAGCCATTCATTGCAGAAGATTCATTTTCTAAGAAAACTCGCTAAAATCTTGAAGATCACTAAACAAAATTTTAAATTCATAAATTCATTTTTGCACCGTAATATTATGTAGAAGAAGTTCATTTGCTATGAATATAGGGATATTGTCTATTAGTCCTCAAAGTGCTCAATTCCCGTTACAATTTAACATAAATTTACTCGTAATCAGGTTGTTCAGGAATATTCGCATGACGCAAGAATGGAACTATTTTAAATGTTCACTCCAACAAATTAAGCCTTCTGGAACGCGTTGACTAGCAAATGTACTCGGTTCTCAACAGTATCATATTCGGGTTCAATGCTTCTAAAGAGCGTTGTGGCCACTTTTCTGAAGAAGTACCGACTTTTGAAACAAATGAATAACAATTAACTCGAAGACTGAACGCTTTTCATTCATTGGCGTGTTGGACTGGAAATGGTTCGTTTAATGTAACATTTACATTAAAAAAAATTCTAGTAAAAATCGTATACATATTAAACGTATAATATATATGATGAAGATAGTTACGTTACGGAATAAAAGAGCTCAAAATGTTAGTTAGGTACTACATCGAAAAGACGGAAATCGAAAAGCTTTTATAAAGCTTTCTTGTTTGTAATGTGATAAAGGTCTCTTGCAAATACCAATTATATGCTAGTGAAAATATTGTGTGGCCCTAATCCTTTGGCTGGTGTGAATGTTAGTTGCACTATTATAGCCAATGCCGTCGCTTGAAAAAGGAAGTATGGGGTAGAGACGGATCTTCACCTTATCAATCAGAACAGCGATCGATCAATGTCCTTAGTCGGACCCCAAGCTGTCTGGTTCGCTGATATGAAACAAGTCAGCGATCGGGTTGATTGATTGACAATTTGAGTGGCGGGAAAATTATCCCTTCGCGAAAGGGCATCGCACAGATAAAAAAAAAATTCGATTCCTCGTAAACTGGATTTTACTTGTCTAACTTCACAGTTACGTGACTATTTTCAGTCAACAGTGGGAACAAGGGAAATTGAACAGTAAGCAAGCACTAGCCTAATATGTATTACTGGCAAACATTACATTGACTGAAGAAGAATGCAACTAAAATTCTTTGTCCTTTACAATTGGTTATTTAGGTAGAGCTCTCACAGAACCTGGAAGTGCTCAGCTCGGGAGGCGCGGTATTATGGAATTAGGCTCCTGCTGCCTCCTGTACGACTTCTACCCCTTCCACACCGATCAGGCACCTGTCGATTTTAAAGGGAACAGTCTCATCAACGAACAAGGTAGTTGGTTCGATTTAGGATGCACTGCTATCAATTGGGGATACAATCACTGTCTGAAAGATGCAGCTGCTGGAAGTCATCAAAACGAAGACCACTAGCAGCATAAACAGTTATAAAGATACTTGAGGAGCTTACTTTCAAAAAGGCACATATCCAAATCTGGGAGAAAACATTTTTTTCCTCAATTTTCTATCTCTGAATATGAGTTGAATTAGATCCCCCTGTCATTTCCGAACAAAACAGAACACATCCACGACAATTTTGGGGGTGAAGTTATGTGTTTGCGTCAAAAGGTAACAAATCCGTCCCCTACATTTTTTTCAGTGCCTTGCAATCGAAATGGCACATATCCTCCGAATTTCGTCAGGCGATAAGTCGTGGGTTTTAAAAAAGGCACATATCCAAAAAGAAGCATTGCGCCTTCGTCTTGACGTTGAATATTTACACGAGACTCGATAGATGGCAGGCATGACAAATGGAAATATGGAGTTAGGTAAAGTTTTCAATAAAACCTACAGAATGGAGAATGGATTCTTTCTTTTTCAAAAACGCACAAATCCATGAGTTTTGATCAAAAGGGCACATTTCCAAAGTGAAAATGGATAAAGAGCCTCGTGTTTTGGAGAAAATTGATTCATATTCTGAGGCATCTTTATCTGTGCCGTCTCACACATTACTCCGATTAGAAACTGCAGAAAAACATTTCCACTAATCTGCGAATAGTTTTTTTCACTTCCTGAACATTTTGTCGGAATGGATATGTGCCTTTTTGAAAGTAAGCTCTTCACTTCAACATTCAATTTATGATTTAGGTAGGCTGAGGATGGTTTCAATCCACACCAGTAAAGTGGGATCTTCAGAAATGCGATCTTCCGCAATCTCTAACAGAGATACCGGTTTATTAAAGGGCATAATCATAATTATCTAAAATCATCCTCCAATACGATGGAAAAAATAATTCATAGAGCACGATACTTATAGTTTGGTGCCTTGTCAGAAGGATTCACGGTGATTCAATGTTAATCAGGGAGATATCGCTTTCGATGATGCTGTTCACTCCGCTAAGTTTAACTTCTGCATCTTGGCATCTTGTTTAACTTCTGTGATGTTCCCCCGTCCAACTCTTGCATATTTTTCAAACGCTGTCATTTCACGAGGGACATTTTATGTCTTTGCACCCCCTCCGCACACACACCACGTACTTCGTACCACCCGTGGGTACTTAATTGAATTCGAGATCCTGTTGACTCATTGTTCCGACACCCGTGGGTACTTTGGTCACTGAGGTTCCGAATGTCCAGGGGTTAACGTAACAAGATTAAGTAAATCAACAGCTTTCAAATGAGTGGTGAACGAGTTTTGTACAATCACAAATGTCGAAGATAATGATCCGTAGCAACGAATCGGTTGTAAGCGAAAACCATCAGAAATATTTTCGTAACGATTTTTTCGTGACGCTGTCCGAGTTTCATTTTTGAGTTCACGTAGAAAAGTAAAGACATAAAATGTCAAAAGTCTGCATGAAATCACAACGTTTTTTCATCACCTACCCGCTGAAACAGGAGTAGGTTCAGGTTGAAGGAATTTACCCCTGCGAGGTCAACGATCCTGTAGAAGAGAGTGAGTGGCCATCAAAATGCTTTATTTGACTAGAATGATTTTCTTTGACTGGGAAACTGGTTTTCAATAAAGCGTTACTAACTCTGAGAAATTTAACTTGTAAATTGTGATTAAGTCGGTACTTGAATGAGCAGATGACATTACAAACTGACTTAAGTGGAAGTGAATGACGCGATGTGAGCCGTTATCTCACGGCTCATTAACGGAACATGACGAGACAGGCAGAGTCCATTACAAGTAGTTCAGGAACCCACAATTGGCTGACAATGCTAACACCAACCGATGAATTTCTAACGTACTCAGCTAATGTTAGCGGGCTTACGCGAAGATTAAATTTAAGGATAAGTAAATTAGCGGGTATTACTACCTCACGAGGGAAAATTGTGGTCGAATGTGACGGCATCCTGCTGAAAAGCTTATTAGTCAGTTGTAAAGATGCAGATTCTCTGGACTTGAGCGGGAAATGGAATTACAAGTCCATGAATCAGATTGTAGACTCCTGATACGAACGGCTTTCAAATTGTGAGGCCCTGTTTACAGAGATGATAACATGCCTTTTTTTTAACTCACAATCGGACGAAATCGCACTGTAATACTATTTTATTCGAAGAGCTTCCGTACGATTCTTACCCAGGAACATCAATCGTTCAGTGTCCGAAGTTGTTGTAGGGAATTGGAACATGTTCATGTGAGTTCATGTTCGGTCAGTTTAATCATTTCCTAGCCTTTTATTAATTTTAGAAGACTTAGAGAACTTATTACTCTATAGTTTTTTAGTTGTCAATTTTCAAAAACCTCAAAACTAAGATGGAGTTATCAGGAGTATCAGTTGTCTAATATGTTACCTCTGAATTTTTCTTATTTATTGTTGTTCTCATATTTATTCCACCAATTACTTTTAAATCGTTATTGTTACATGCAGATAGTTTTATTTTAGATTCATGTATTTCATATGTACCGTGATTATCTATTGCAATAATATTCTTGGTGGTAATGTGCTGACATGACTGTTGGAATTAATTTTAAAACTAATTTTCTTAGCGTTGTATATAACTGTTGATGATCATTTATTATTTGGGGTTTTATTATTCTACTGCCTCACTATGATGAAATCAAAATTATGGGAATCATCGCTTTCACTACTATTAGCTTCTAAAGATCTAGTTATTTTCTTTTACTGTCATCTCCTATATTATTATTCTTAAATCGATTTTTGATAGCGAAACCGATCTTGAAATTCCACATTGAAGAGCATTTTGTGCATATAATGGGCAGCTTCTAGCTTCATCTATTAAACCACATTTGTCACAATTACATTAACTATTGTCAATTCTACCTGCTGTTTAACTTTGAAGATATTTGCTTGTTTTATCCTCATTTCTTAAATAATTCTTCAGAGTACCTTTTTTTACGGCATCTGCTTGCATACCTCTGTTGACTGTCTTACAAAAATTTTCCGCTTAGTTTTTTGGGCTTCATGCAACTAGCGAACTACAAACGTCTCATCAAGGGTACGCTCGGATCTTTTGTCCAACAATCGGTTTAGACAAATTATTTTCATTGATTAGCGAGATTTGACCGTCCCGAATCAGATCGTTTCCCTCCTTTAATTGCACGTCGCAGCAGTAGTTTTTAGCAATGATTCGAATGTTTATCGCGAACTTTAATGTGGATCGATTCACCTCAAATCTTTCATGAACTATATTCCTTCTCGTTTAGAAATAATCAGAAAGAGCTTCCTCAACCTCGTCGTATTTCGAATGGACAGGTTATGGAGAAGGTGCTTCCGTTGTTAGATACCTCAATACCAATAGGCCCAAGTTGATTTAGTAGAGTGGCAATTTTTAGTTCGTCCTTCTCTCTTTACTTAGTAAAAGTGATGAGATAGATGGTGAATGGGAATGCCAAACATTCCATTCTTTTTTGGATCGTTCACTCCGGAGTTGAATAACTATGGTGGCCTTGGATCTTTCATTTCATAGAAGTTCGAGGGCTGTTTGGCAAAATGGGCGAATACCAACAACAGCCACCTCGTTTCAAAGAGGGCTACCAAAAACTATTCTTTCTTTTATAACAGGGAAAACCTATAAAATAAAGATTTCTGAATGAAAATTGCTGACACCATGTAGCGTTTGGTAGGCGACATAATTAAATTAACTAACTCAAGCAGGAAAGAAACTTTTTTTATTAAACTCTAAGAGACAACAAAGTAATAATTGTTTACTTATTAGTAATAATAACGGTTTTTATTTGTAGTAATTTCATTTCTTTTAGTTTCCACTATTGAATGCCTTTAAATACAACCAAGACACGCATTACTATCGATTTCATGTTTTCCCAACACCTTCTTCTCCTCTGTTTCGTGGGTATGGCAGGCTAATCGCTTCAGCCTTTGAAAGAAGTAACAACCCCAATTCTATCAGCTTTCAGTTTTATGTAAGCAGAGCCTGGCTTCTAACAACTCCTCCCTTCAAATATTTACTGTCCTGATATCTCTTTCCCACAGGCTTTCTCCTGATATCACAGCCCCAGAGGCAATGAATATTAATTATCACACTTAAATGAGTTAATTATTGATTATTACTTACCTATTAACAATGAAATATTTACCCCTGTCCTGCCCATGGGTAGATCCCCTTTTCCGTTTCTTAAAAGTGCTACAACTGGAGATAAAGCTGAAGCTTTTTAACTAAAGGTGTTGGTGGGAGTATCCCGTACCCCCGTTAGTGGACTGTATAAGGAACGCTGATTATTAATAGCCTTTAAATAAATTAATCGATGGCTTTACCCAGGCGGGATAGGTCCCGTACCTATGCCAACTATCCGACTTTTCCGATAAAAGCCGAACAGTATGATGACCAGCCCTCCAACCGCAAATGGAGAACGTTGGAATTATCTGAGGAATCAGAACAGAAATATAGGTATGTTTTAGGTAAAGGAAAGTGCGCTGACTCACGTGTTCGATGTCGCCAGAGATGAAGGGGGCCCCCGTCGATGTAGCAAAATCCTCTTCGCCGAAGTTGAAACTGATTCTCTCGCTCATCCGAGAATATAACCGTTGAAATGAAGAACTTATTCTTTTAGAAAATTCACAACCAGATAGAATTAAGCGGAAGTGAGGAAGCGAAGATGTGGTCATGTACGAGTAACGATCCGAAGTGACCATTCCAGAGCAAAAGATGGCAATATGAGGGGGAAAGGAGGGAGGAATCAGAAGCGGGAAACGCAGCGATTCGCTGGCGATTCGCGCCGACTTCAAAGCCTCCAAATGGGACTGGAATGCCGGTTTCGGCTCCGAACAAAAGGTTTTGTCTATGCTAATCGCCTTAGTCCTTGGAAGGAGTGATTATATCATCGCTGCACCTTTTTTTCATAGAGTTTAATCCACCAAAATACTCTGGGTAGAAACTATGTGGGTCTCAAAACTTGTAGCGGTGCTACGCTAGCAGTTTTCGGTATTTTCAAGGCTCAGGGTAGGAGAGAATAAGACGGTCTCTTTTCTTGTTTGAAGGCAGCGAGAAGACGGCGGAATGGGGCTAATTTATTCAATACCTTGTCCTCGGAGGCAGCTCCTAGAGACCCGATTGTCGGGATGAGGATAGAAGATAGTAAAAAGAGGGAAACTGAAACCAATTTCCCTGTTTCATCTAAAGACTTTCCCCCTTTCCTAACCCTCCCCACGTCATTGCCACGACACACGCCCACCATCGTGCTCTTCTCGTGTCGCTTAAGGGTTCAGGCAGCAAAAGACCAATTGACATAATCCGTGAACTTAACGTGGTGTTACTCTTATTTTTATTTCTAATCCTGTCTCGGATGAGGGACTGTTTTAACTTAAACATGGAAAAGTTTTCAAGGTTGGAATTCTGTTAACGTTCCTCATTGGGACGCGGTAAAACAGTTTAGGGCTATATCACTAAATTTTACATTAAACGGAAGATGATAGTAATAAACATAAATCTTAGCTTCACTGGAATAAAGTTATTGGTCCGAGAACTTTGCTCCGTAATCTATAAGAATAAATAACAATGGAAGGCAGAGCAGTTACTAGTGAAACGATATTGAGACTTATCCAAATTGTCTTTTTTCAACTGATTACCAAATCTAAGTGAGCTCAGACGAACAAGTAATCAGGAGATGTCGTCTATTGGATTTTACGTATTCTAACGAGCAGTGGAACTATTCGTTTTCCGTCATTAAATTCGGCACATTCCCATAAAATTCTATGTTAAATGATGGATTCTACGCAAGTCGGTGTATTGTTGAAAGTGCTGATACCATGTAGAGAGCCTGGACCTTCCGAACGAGATAGATCATGTCTGTAAGTACAATTGAAAGCCTGTTTATATCTGATGGTGGTGTGATAACCGAGCAACGGATTCCGTCAAAAGGAACTGTGACGGCTGAAAATGGAATTTCCGTAATCACGACAGGGGCGGTTCGGGATTATTAGACTGGGATTGTGCTGATAATTCGAGCTGTCTCGCGGGTGGGGAAGTGTTGGCAACTATCACGTGGGGTACAACTGTAAGAAGTAAGATAAATATTCTTGCGATGTTTCCGATGAAAAAGTGAAATCTTGTGCATAAAACTTATTCAAAGTCGACTATATAAGTTATGTAAAATAACCAGACACTCCAGTGTCTTTTTATTCATATTGAAGGCAATCCTGAGATACCTACAGTAGCCTCTGCATCCAGAGCTTATGCTAAAATAGCTTCAGAAACACTATTTCTCATGAAAGACCCCCCTTCGATAAATACGACCAAAAAGGAAATGGTTGGACAAAGAAATGCTAGGGGCACAAGGCTACATCAAACTTACATACATTCACTCCAACCAACTTTTCTAATCATTCCCACGAACTCAGTCCTCAACTACTGTCGATATTTATGACTACGGAGGCCAAAGCGGTAGAAATGAACCTGTAATCAAAATTGAGGGTCAAATCGTTCTTGGATTACAGTGTCGTATATTCTATCTCGCAATGTTAGTGGGTCTATTCTTAGTGGTTTAGTTTTGGGAAATCAAGCCAGCGAATTCGCTAATGAATGGTCCGCAATCTAAGAGTTTGTTTGCAAGGAAATAGGTATAATGGATACCTATTCATTCCTCTCGTTCAAGTGTTTGGTCATGTTTGTCTTCCCACTTTTCTTTGATGTATTGAATACGGTTTCTAGTTTGTTTTGTCCGATGCTTCCCCGTGAATCATGATATTCAATGATTCTTGCTTTGCGTCTTGCATCCCAAGTCTCGAGTGAGCTATTTCGTGGATTGGAATCAGTATGGTATCCTTTCCGTACGGTACATCTCTTTCGTGTAATTTCTACCGCGATCGTTACTTTAACGTAAGGTACGTCCGTACATCAGGGGTGCCCACAGGGGAAGGGTCATGACGCAGACTGCGTCATTGAAATTCTTGGGGGGGTTAAAGTTGATTGAAACAGTGTTTAACGTGACGACATACAAAAATATATTACATCACTAAAACGTAAATAATAATGAATCTAGTTATTAATTTTAATATGGTTTGTTTTTCCATCTGAAAATGTATAAATGCAATGACAGTGCTCGAATATTGTCCGTGATTTTGGCGCAGGCGCGCGGCATGGTTTTCAATTTCTTCATAAATCTTCTTCCAGTTTTAGATAAAATCAAGGGTGTTTTTGGAAAAAGGGTACCAACTTACATGGGGGTTGGTTTTAAGTTTACGGGGGAGGGGGTGCGTCATGACGCTTTGGGGGGGTGGGCACCCCTACGTACATGGAGGTGTTGGAAGCGTAAATTTTTCGAAGAGTGTCGTTTGCGCTTTCCTGATTCATGTGCAAATTGATCGCTTATTCATTGTACATTCAATTCTGATTTTTCATTTAATTCAGGTCATCCTGTAATAACCTTATTTCCATCAATTTTTCTCAAATTCGGGTCTTTGTTGGATTTTGTTGTATTTTTTATTCCATTGGACCTTTTGACTCCTTCATTGTATTTTCTTTTTGTTTTGTTCTGAATCTGGTTGGTTTCAAAGCCTGATGCGTTTTTCGTCTGGTGAGGTCTGTACACGTTTCTCGTTTATTTTGCCAATAGTTTTTGTCGTTGTTTGTCATGTACAATTTGGTGTAATCTATTAACTTTATCTTTGTGCTAAGATATGTAGATGCTCTAAATCCGGTGGCATGGGGGTGGTGGAACCTAATGTACAATTGATTGTACACCTGTGGCGGAATGAATATTGTTGTTGTAGGATATCACTGAAAATTGCAATATTCCTTTGATTGATGGATTTCTAAAATCGTTGCTTTCTGTAATGAATTCGATTTGTTCAATAGTCGTTGAATGGAATCTTCCTATTGGTGAGTTTGAATTTGGATTTTGTGAACTGTCGAAATGCATTATTGTATTTTCTATTTTTTTAAATATTTTATGACAGAGGAATTAAATTCATTACCATTGTCCATTATTATTTCGGAAGGATTCTCATATTTAAAGGGAGATATATGAGCCTTTTTTTTCTACGTTATTTCTGTATTGTTAAGCGATTTTATTGCTTAGGCTTGTTCTTATTCTAAAAATTTGTCTATGATAGAAATGTATCTCTTTATTATCGATGTCCTCTGTCAAATGGTCTGGAAGGGGTGTGTACCATACTGAAGGCTGGTTTCATTGGTTTATGCTAATATTTACGCTTCAAAAAAAGTTCGTAACTGTTGATAATATTTGTTACGTCAACTTTCAGGTTTTTTCCAGAAGTAAACTCTTTGTCGGTTCGTATAATCAATTACTCGCTGGAACCTTTCATGTCAATGTTTGTAATGAAATGTTAGTTTGGTCTTCACGGTCAGTCACGCCTAAAAAATATAAAGCGAATTCTGTTACGAGTATTTACTGAGATTTTTATTCTATATTAATTATCAAATAGTTTTTCTACTATTATGTCTATATAAAACTGTTGCCCTACTGAGATAATAGTTTGATTGTCACAGTGGTTAATAGCTGACTCCTTTATTGGAATTAGGTCAATGCCCTCCTCTTCTTTGTCCGAGTGGACGGTTTCCTATTCTTCAATGTCATTGTGGACGTCAACTATTGGAGACGGAGAGTTTTCTTTAGTTTCTGTAGTGTAAGCTCCAACTCTCGAAAGGGCGTCAGCATTAGCATTATGCTTGCCCTTTTTTATATTTTATTTCAAAGTTGAATTCTTCTAGACGAAGTTTCCATCTACAAAGTTTTGAGTTGTGTTCTTTTAGTGAGTGGAGCCATTGAAGCGGATGGTGATCATTTTCTAAAGTGAATTTTCGCCTATAAAGATGGGGCTGGAAGTATTTGCACCCAAAAATGCAAGCTAGCAATTCACGTTCAATATTTTCCAGCTTTCTCTCAGTACCGTTCCGTGTATCCCGATAGCGTGTGTTTCACTGTCGAATTTTTTGAGACGATAATGTTGTAGTTTGTTTAGCTCTGTTCCATCTTCGTCATTGAAATGGTTCTGTCTAATCTTTGGGTCTAAGTTATCCTCTATACTTTTTAATCCAATGTTGTTGAGATCGGGGTTTTTAAATTTTGGCTTTTATAAAATATCCTTGTTGAAACTTGTTTTCCAGATTTTAATGTTTGTTTGGAGGTTGACGAGTTTATGGCGGTGCATCTTCCTGAATGGTTCTCTGCTGTAATCATGCGGTTTGCTATTTCAAATGATCCAATTTTTTAAAAATCAATAATGGCTACTCCATTCTGGAAATGGATGGTGTACCTGAATTTTTTACCGGATCTCGGGGGTATGTTGTATTTTTTAAAATGGTATTGGTGGAATTTCACAAAACTAGAATTAAGTACTTTTTTTCATTCTAAAAATTAATTGTTTCATTTTTGAGGTGTAGAGTGAGATCGAGTATTTGGAGGTTGTTAAAATGTTGAAAAAAATCATACATAAAGTGATTAAATCTACCATGAATTTTGGTACTTTAGTTGAAAATATTGGTTGATAGGTTCACGCCATGGGCTACCAACGATTGAGCATGGGATGTTTAGCCAAGGAAATTGAACTTGATCTAGAGTGTTTTAAATTTTTTGTTGGCTAATGTTGGCTTTACAAAACTGTTAGAACTGCCTGTGTCCCTTAAGGTTGTTGCCAGTTTTTATGAATATTAAGTTCATAAATCGTTCAAGGTGCATGAGGTTGAGTCTAATTCTTTTGGGCTCTCTACTAAAATAATATTTAAAATTATTATAATTATATAGTCAAGGAAAAAAAGCGTCGAAAAAAATATTTCTCACCCTATCATTGCCACAGGCTTAACACAACTATTGATAGCTTATTCGAGTCCATGTTGCGGCTCCTTCCAACAAACTTCATTATCGAACACGTCTCACTCTATTCTGTCGGACTTCAAAATTTCAAATGTTGTGTTTTGGGTTGCCTTAAATTTTGTACTTGATGTAACCGGTAAAATTGCAGAGGTAGTAGTTGATTTCAACCGGTTTTGTCCTCCCTGATTGGCCAAATCCTACTCTGTGTTTGTGTCTCTAAAACTGTAGTGGGATAGAAAGTTCTCATGGACGGCTGAATCGATCTGCTTCTTAATATAGGGTATGTGGGGTACATGATGCTGTTTTTCTTACATGTTTTTCAAATTATGGACTTCATTTTCGTTCAGTTTTTTTTCACTATTGGAGCCTATCCAATTTAACAGACATTACTTCTTTTCTTCGTTGGGAAAGCTGACACTTCACCAGGATAATCAAGTAGAATGATAAAGGCAATAGTCTTCAAAGACTAGAAACAGAAAAGGGAAAACAAAAAAAAATCACTCCCTATCCGTCAAGATCCATTAGAATCCATTGTTCTCGAAGTGAGGGATGGAAAGATTTACCGCTCAATAGATCCTCTCCCAAAGCTCTCCCTTCAAACAAGTAAACATAAGAGATCATGAGAGTAAACGTGTGAGATCCCCTTGGGATACTTACTCATGAGTTTCCATATATGTTCAACCTCCGCAAACTGACCTTATCATACTTTACCTTCGCTCTATTGGTGTTGCCTCACTCGATGGTTTTTCTTGAGAGTTCAACTTAGTCTGAAGAAGAGATCAAGCATCTTCAAATATTAGGTGTTGAGAAAAGTAGCGATCCCTCTCTGCCTTCTAAAGTTTCAAGCGCTCTTGAAACATCGTTTTCAAGTTTAGTACCCTACCCAGCTTTTGCGTTTTTTTCTTAAAGAATTATATAGGTGATTTATCAACGATTACCAAAGGCGGTACTCAACAAATAATTGTAACAGTTCACTTCAGTTCAGTAGCGAAGAAACAAACTGCAATAAATGTGTTAACAGTCGGGGACAATATAACTTGGAGGAACTTAAATAATATTAGCGGAGAGTTAAACTCTATTTGCTCTGGATTGCGATAGGAATTGCCATAATAGTTGACAGCAGATCGTAGTATATCTGACGATTTGTTTAGTAACTATACATAATGACTGTATGTATTACGGTATACATTACACTGTATATACAAGGTAGATTCGACTGATTTTCAAAAAAACAATTAGGTGAAAATAAATATGGTATTTAGCAAAATGAAACCAACCGCACCTTTTTATCTCAATCTGTTCTCAAGATACGATTTAAAAAAATATTTTTGTATTTTTTAAAAAGTAGTATGTCAGAGGTCGATATATTGAATTTCGGCACAAAATATCGAAGAACTAAAAATCCGGATGATTTCTTGGAGCAAATCATTCGAAAGCTGATAATGAATTTTATTCACTTGAAAAAATTAAAAATCTGGTTGATTTTAACATGTACAGGGTGTCTATTAAGACATGGATAACCCCTTCTAAAACATTATTTACAGGCAAAAAAGTTCTTGCCAAGGGCTTCCAATATGACAATATAGCAAACGTGCTCAACAAACACAACCTCTGTTTTAGTAACCCTAATTTTTTATTGAGGATTATACGCTTAATTTCATGTATTTGACGAATTGTTTAATTTTTTATCTCGCACAATGAGCTCAGCAAGCACTGAACAATGCGCAACTTTATAATTGTTCACCCCTTCTAAAAAATTATTTTTTTTTAATTTGCATTTTTTCCTATGGATTTCAAAAAGGACACGTTGAGAATTCTCGTTTTTTAACCCAGGTTATTTTACGCTTGATTCCATGAAAATTTGACAACTTATTTGATTTTTCCCAGCTGTTCAGTAAGCACGGACAGTCGCTTAGTTGTTCCAACATAAATGTCAGCGAACCCAAAGTGTGGCACATAAATTTTCATTGCTTTTCAACGTTGATTCGTTTGGTACTAACCGTTTTTCATTCGACTACATTTGAACGCCTATTCTTCAAGTATAGTCCAATGAAAATGGATAGTATCAAATGAATTTGCTTTGAAAAACAATGAAAAATTATATGTCATACTTTGGGTTTGCTAATATCTATGACTGTTTTGATGAATTGTGAACCTTTCGCTTGTTGAAGTCGGTGTGTGTTGCGCTATACACAACGTGGCCATATTTAAAACTTTCAGGGAGAGACATGCAGATTTAAAAAAAAAAAATTTGTTTTTGAACATGAATATCTATGTTGGAAAGGGCGATCCATAACTTAGCAGACACCCTGTACATGTAAAACTGAGACTACATTGACAGGTTGGGGTCTATTAAACGTTATTTCCAAAATCTTTCTAGAATTTGAAAAAAAATGACTCTATTATACTATTTATTCTGTATGACTATAATATCTATGGAGTGTTTTAGAAGAAAACTTAGTACTTTTCCTACATGATAAATATCCAGTACGTCTAGCAACTCCAGTTCAATCTAACACCACACTTGAGTGGCGTTGGTGGACCATTTGTGAGGAGAAAAAAGTTGGCGATTTTTGTTGAGGGAGTCCGGTTGACCGTAAAAGTCCAAAACGGTTAAGTCCGTTTGCCGTGTCACCACTCCCTTTGAAATACACAGGACGGAGTTCAAATTGAACCAAGTTAGTTCGTACAATCGCACAAAAAGGTCGCATGAGATACTGAACGTATAACAATATATATTTTTCGTTTCTTTACCTACATTACTGGAAGAACGAGATCAGTAGGTGTATGAGCAAACCCTTTAAGTAGGTGGAGGTGGCAGATTTTTGAACATTTTTCATTAATTAGGGGTCTACATTTCTATTGTACCCAGCAGAATACACTAAAATAATTGGTCTACTAACCCATGACGTCTTACCTGCTGTTTTTGATTTGGCCCTTTATATCGATAGCGTTTACCTTAGGGAACTTCGTAGAATTATTGTGGGGGAGAGTGGAAAGGATAGTAATGTGTACTTAGCGTTGAAGAAGGGTTGGTTTTATAACGGTTATAATAGAAGGTTAGAAAGAAGGAAAGTGACGATGGAGGTCGAAGTGCCCAAGTCACGAGTTATGTCGGTCGAAAATGCCCCGTCCATTTTAACCCACCTCACCATTTGTGCCTTCGGTATCTAGAGAGGTTGGAAGAGGGCGAGCAAGAAAGAGGTAGAACCAGAGAGAAACGCAGAAATAAAAAGGGGTTAGACAAAAAAAAAAAAAAAAAAAAAAAACTGCCTTTCATTCTCCATCTGGTGCTTTCTAATCTTCCTTTTTCGGAAGTGGTTGGCAAGACCGGTGGATCCTTGAACACCAACGCGACCGATTCATATCACACTGATCGTCTTTGGATCGAAAGAACAGTTTGTACAAACCCATGTTCCTTTATGATTATATCAATCCCTGTACAGAAGTTTATAAAACACATGATGAGGGGAGAGAGAGAGAGAGAGAGAGAGAGAGAGAGAGAGAGAGAGAGAGAGAGAGAGAGAGAGAGAGAGAGAGAGAGAGAGAGAGAGAGAGAGAGAGAGAGAGAGAGAGAGAGAGAGAGAGAGAGAGAGAGAGAGAGAGAGAGAGAGAGAGAGAGAGAGAGAGAGAGAGATTGGTTGAAATCTGTGGGCCATGTGCCCTTTCTACCATTTAACGAGGATGAAAATTATACAAAATTGCTCCATACAAACAAAAGAAAATTCATATTTACACACAAAAAAAGTTACATCTCACTGTGGATTTGAAAATTAGTAAACTAAATGTTCCTTCTCAGCGTAGATTTAGATCTTAGAAAATTATAAATTAAATATTATCATCATATTATCATACATTCAATCTTGTACCAATAATATTTGACGTAGGTTTTCAATAATTTATCCTTCTAGAGTTTCTTACTGTTGATAATTTGTCTACTTATTTACAAAAATTCACAATCTTCGTTGAAAATTTTAATTCCCAGAATGAAAATGTATTCTAATGGTATGGTCACGAAATTGTGAGTTCTCGTTTTTTGACTTCAGATCAGCTAAGGTCTTGTTAATGAACGTCTCTGACCCTTTATTCTTCTTTAGAAGCATATTTCCATTCTGAAACCAAACGAATTTTCAAAGTTCCCGCTTGCATGGATTTGTAGCATTTAGAATTTGACGCTTTATAGCAGTCAAGCTGTGATTTATGTATGACTTCGAAGGTTCTCTCTCAATGAAACCAAAATCAAGGGATGTAAAATTTTTGGCTTGTCGAGAGGCAAACACCAATTTGTCTTTATTAGTTTTTCTGGGGAAGGATTCATAAATTGTACCGAAACATTTGACCGATTTTTGAGCCCCGACAGAAATAGATATTAAACATATCATCCAAAATGTCAACTTTTAAGGCAAGACCCACACGTCTGATAAGGTCAGGAATAATTTCATTAATATTTTGAGAAATCCCATTTATCTTCACCGAGTTGGGAAGTGCTGATTGATCGTTATCTGCAACTAAACCTTCCAAATACACCATTCTGAACCCAACATTGAACAACGATCCTTCAATTGATCCATCGAGCCGCTGAAAGAGGATAGGTCGGCACGGAGATTGTTGATAGTTTTAGTGTTTTTCTCTATTGTATCAGAATATACGTTTAAAAGATCCTTCAAATCTTTCATCTCCTTCGACCATTTTCTGTGATAGAGAGGAACTTACACTTAGCATCTCTGACCTTAATTCCCTCACAATACGAATCAAGTAAGGTCACTCTACAATATCTTCCTCTACCACATCGCTCTCTCCCTTGGTACCTACATTCACCTCGCCCCCACTTGCTACACTTGACAACGAGCACCGCCTACCGGTCCTACATTTATCGCAAATGAAGCTTTGCTTCACTTTCCACAAGGTATTTGTAGTATTTTTTTCCCAAAGTCTGGCGTTCTGCATGGAATGTCTGTTGACGAACAGGACAGGTAACCCGAAAAAGAGTTATATGGAAAATCCTTTGTACACAAGCCACACCTGTTCGCGCTCGTTTTAGACGGTAACACAAGATTTCAGATGGAAGTCTGTCTATTTATTGATAAACACTCAACAGAAAAAAATATATATGTATATATATAGAGCCTCAGGGTCCTCACTTACTATTTAAAGGCAAATGAATTTAAACGAGCGGGTATAACCTATATCAATCTCCTCACCTTGTGTGTTACTCAAAATAAACTATTAGTAATAGAAACCTAATTACTACTGCAAACTCCTGGTGAATTTGTCTGGACTTGATGGTTCTAAATTTCAACGTTAGTTACTTATAAATAACTTATTCGACGTTGTGCATTTATGAAGTTGAAACACAATCCTTGGGTGAAATTTTCCCGAGCTTATAATAATGTACGTTGAAATATAAATTGATAATGATCGAGAAAGTCATTTCCCCCCAATGTTTACAGCATCGCTTGAGTTCCATAACCCTCTCTGCAAACTCTATCAGTCGACCTTGGGTTTCTGTTATGGTCCCCTCCTCCATCGACCCTTTCTGTCATGGCGTCTCCCATTAACTCCCACCCTCTCACCCCTCTTCATACTCAGTGGTTACAACCCCGTTGGGACCAGCTGCATTAAGGGTGGCAAGATCCCGGATGATAGATACGCCATGATTACATATCGTACTAAATGAGCAGTGACTTTTTGAGAGATCAACTTTAATTTTTCTGTTACTCATTATTAAAAACTCAGCTACGGTTGGTTTGTTATCCTATAATCTACGGGACATTAATTCCGGTCTGCTTTGCATATAAAAAAAATATTTCGTTTTGCATGACAGTTTTCCCCCTTTACAAAACACCATTGGGAAATATAAATGAATTTTCACATCACACGTTATTTCAAAATTCTTGAGGTGGATCGATTTGATGGATTCACATTAGGTTTAAATACAGTTATTTCTAAAACTAACTTTCGACGAGACAGACCGATTTTTGCTGCTAGTTTCAGACAAAGCCTCTTTTCAGACTATTAGGTTCTTCGACTATTTCAACCGCTTATGTAGGTCAATAACAACAAAATTCATTATGATATTCCAAACTATACATGCCACACTTATGAGCTATTATTGTCTACTTCGACTCACAACCAAACGGCACTCCGATATGAACCAACAATCTTTTGACCAAGGTCATGGAAGTGTTGATCCCTATTCGGGGGAATCGAGACTATTATTTTTTCCTCCACTCATGAATAGCTGAGAGAGATAGTAAGTACGTTTATGTAAATGAATCCTAATATAACCGCGAAGGTTAATTTCGACAGCTGAAATAATTCCACAAAATCCTGATCGTTTAGTTGTTCCATGGAGTTGATTCTATCCACGAACATTCGTGATTGTATTTTCAATATCGAAATTTCAGGTCGAAAACAGTTTCACGATACTCCATTTTTGTAATTTGGAAAATGTGTCTGCCTTTTCGGAAAATCATTTTCTCTTGCCGCGGCACCATAGCGGGAGTGACCTTCATGTTATTCTGGTGCCGCACCTTCTCTGTTGCCATCAATTGAAAATGTTCTGAATACCTGGGCTACTCACTCGTTACATTAACTGGGCGTTGGTCTCCACGGGGTGCTTTCGCCTGAACTAGAACCCATTACCACGATTGGAACCACAGGTACAACAATTGAGGTTGTTCGTTGTGATGATGAAAGAGGAACTTTCCAACAAACAACAAGACAAAGATGTAGAGAGAATAGAGAAGCGCATCCTCTTGAACGATTGTAGTTAAAAATTACATAATAAATATCTTTGGGTGTGATGTTCATGAGTTAGATTTGCGGATTAGATTTCTTGATTAGCCCGTTTGGGCTTCCCTCCCTATCGTCGAACAGTATGTTATACAGTCTACTTAATGTGGAAAGCCATATTTATACATCTGGTTTAAATGTATACCTACCTATTACGTAACATCATGTTCTATTTACTGGCTCACCTTATTAGTACTGTAAATAGTTTCAAATATTTTTATACCGAGAAATGGTGAAGAGCGGTCCCGTCTTTGAAACAACGTTTTCTTACAGCCTTCTTGAGAAGTTGTGATTGCGTTGCACGGACGAAGTCGCTGAAAATATAATGTGATAGTTCTGGAAAAAAACCAGCGTCATAGATTCCAGACCTACGGGTAGTTATAATGTTCTGATCCAATATTTTATTCACCTCAATACAACTAATTTCACGTTAAAGTGGGGTGGTGAGATCAATTAGGCAATACCAGTAACACATCAACGTCCAGTTCGAGGTAATAACTTTTGACAGGAAACACGAAACGTACAGCCGCTGGCAGTATAGAAATGGGGAGAGGGGATTCAAGGAAAGGCATACACGAGTAGCTCCCTTGTCGCGGTCACCCATTTCCTGTCACTTGGCTACACCTTCCAACAGTTTCCGTTTTTACAAACTTCTTACCCATTATTGATTCATTTCCATACTTTAAGTCAAAATGTGAACACACTACCAATGATCGAAGAATGGTTTACCCCCTGAGAAAGAATGCACCAATGAGGCTTCGTGTCCGATGGCCTCCAAGCTAAACACCAAGCCATCCTAGTATCACTCTGACTACAGAAGGGCGTACACGACGAACCGAGACATTCGTTGTCAGATCGCCCAGGGATGACAAATTATTCTTTCGTGATATTTCCCTCTCCCGTATTTTTCTTTTCTTCTTCCCACACTCTGTGTCACTTTCCTCTTGCTCACCATCATCTTTTACTCCCTCCCCTGCCATTACATTTATGCAAATTATTGATCCCACATTCAAGACCTGTCATGATTTGCAAGCATACCAAAGTTCCTCCATCCATCCACATTTTACCTTTTATGTAATATCAAGTGTTCGTCGATAGAAATACAATATTGGGTACATGTTAATGTATATGAGTCCATATGTACGTGTATAATATTGTTCATATATGCACGATTACAGATGGATTATTGATGATGCATTTCATTATTTAACTCTTCATTTAATTTCAACTCTTATCAAATCAGCTTTTCACTACAGTAAAGAATGAAAGTGTACTAGGAAACCCATGGAAATCATTACAATACTAAAAAAACTAACGAATGATAATGAAAAGAAGCATAACTTGTGGATTTCCTACGACCAAATTCGAAGACATTCCAGAAACCAATTTCTATTCCTATCAATGGGGAATTGTAGCTACCACTAGCAAGAATAAGCTTCCAGAGAAATAATATACGCAAATTGAACACTTGGTGATTGTATCATCTATTTTTCATCATCTAGATCAGCAACTTAATGAAATTGGGAGATTTGAATAACACATTTAGGTACATTAATGCACAATCTACATTTAAAATAATGCACAAAGAAAAATTCGGTTTATTCCAATATAATTCATCCGCCGCTACCGTTCTCATTCCATTTACCGAGTATGAACACGCTGTTCGAGTCGCTTCAACCACCCCATTTGACATATCCAAATTTTAACTAGCTATTCAACTGGTTACGTCAGCAACCTGATGAGGTTAGGAGATCTGAATTGGCGCCGACGGTTTATGTTGTCTTGCGCCTTAGTGGCAACTCAGTCTACAAATATCTAAAATCCGTGGCCTATCTCGCGAATGTCCGCACTGGCCACCTGGACGACCGAAAATCCCTAGGTTCGACGATAATATACATTTTGGTGACTACTTAGGCACTACTATTTTAAATTGTTCCAGCGCCAGATATTTAAACATTTGTTTCTCCCCAACTCGCTCCTGTTTTCTGTAGAGGAAATAAAACTTGTTTAAACTGGATAAAAGCTAGAATTTCATTCTTCACGAAGATATTCCACGAGGAAGACTAGAGTTTTCTTCAATACAGCTACATTCAATTTACCTCTCTCTTAAGGGGAAATGCTTCAAACTACTGCTGTTCCGAAATTAATCAACACATACACACACCCGAGTGCGAGTGTTAGGGTGTACAGACCAGGCATCAGGTGCACGAAAACCGTGATTGAAGAAGAAATGAACCTCATGGTTAATAGACTTTTACTAAAGCACTCTCCTAGAAACACCAATTATGCTCAAGAGCAAGTCACTGAACCCTTCCTGTTCTCTGAAAAAAACAAAAAAAACAACGCTGTTGGAGCTTTGAAAAACAAGAAAATCCTTAGACCAGACCACATTTTTTCAGAGGTACTGATCCAAGCACCTGGTAAGTCTGTCCAAGTCTGTAAATTCATGCCTTGTTGAAGGCTTGAACACTAGGCTTGCTAGATGCTGCAAGAGAGGGGTGAGAGAACCTCCTGCTACTTCGCTTATTGCCTACACCGGCAATATTAGAGTCAGGAGATTTATCCTCTTGACAACATAGATTTCGAAAAGGTCGATCCACGGCTCATAAATTGTGAAAGATGGCTTTAATTCTGCGGGATGGTCTAATGTGGTAAAATCCCTGGATACTCCATTTACAATCCCACCGTATTTATTACCAGTTACTGGTAGCTATCTGAAAAATCGAACCCTCACTAAAGGGACATCCTAAGGAGAAAGAGATGACATTAGGAGCTGCACATTGATTCGCAGCTCTGAACGCATCGTACGAGTATGATAGTGTGCAACGACTGGAAATGCCTGACCTTATTGGATATGCAGGTAATTTCGAAGCAGTGATCATAGCTACAACTACAAAATCGCCACTGAGGAATCTGAATCAAGTTAACGCACAGATCTCAAAGTGGATGTGAGATACTTACTTACTGAAGAGCTCTACAGGCCGATGTGGCCCTTGGCTTCCCGAACTCCCCCCTTCCACCGGGTTCTATCAACAGCTTGATTCCTTCCAAGACCGATAATCCTCAGATTGCGAATGACCTCATCAGTCCATCGTTTCTGGGTAGACCCCTCTTTCGTCTTGTGGCCAACCTGGCCCTCATCATTCTCTCCGATCCCACTTCCGCTGACATTCTTTCAACGTGGCCTAGCCAACGTATTCTTCCTGCTTTGATAAATATATCTTCTTGCTTTAATATCTCTTGTATTTCTATGTTTTTTTCTTATTCCCCATCCAGATCCTTCATTAATTGCTCCATAATTTCTTCTAACCACTTTTCTCTCAAATACCCTCAATCGTTCTTCGTCTTCTACCAACATGGTCTATGCCTCAGAACCGTAGCACACGACCGGGCGAACGAGGGCCTTATAGTTTCATCTTTGTGGTTCTGGAGAGTTGTCGGCTGGTAAAAAGCTTTTTGTTGGCGTAAAATGCTCTATTGCCCGCCATAATTCTGGAGATTATCTCATCTTGAATTTTATTTTTGCTATTTATAGAGCTACCAAGATAGGAAAAGCAGTCAACCTCATCGAACGCGAAAGTACTAAATTGAACTTTTTGCAACGGTGATGTACTATTTCGAGAAATCTTGAGGAGTTTTGTCTTCTTTTCATTCACTCTTAGCCCCATTGACTTCCCTGCGTCATTCATTTTTCAAACGACTCCTTCAATTCTTGGAGGCTGCGACCCATTATGGCCAAATCATCAACATATTCTAGGGTTTGCCAGGTCCGATTCACAATAGTCCCTCCCTTATCAACTCTTTTGACTGCCTCGTGAAGCGCCAAATTGAAAAGAGTTGCAGACAGCGCATCTCCTTGTCTGACTCCTGAAGTCATTTCAAAAGGGTACCCAGTCCTATTACCGACCAGTATCTTTGACATGCTTCCTCTCAGGGTCATTCTCACCAGCCTTACAAGCTTCTCAGGTGTCCCACTTCTCCTCAGGGCGTTGGCCACTTCCACTCTGCACAGTCCATCAAATGCCCGCTGGTAGTCAATGAAGAGAATATAAAGGTCTATTCTATGTTCAACACACTTTTCTGCAGCCTGTCTGAGAATAAAGATTTGCTCCACAGTTTCTTTATTTGGTCGGAAACCACACTGGTAATTGCCAAGAGCTAACTCTGCATAATCCTTGATCCGACTGAGCAATATCAAACAGAGGACTTTGTACGACACTGCCAGCAGAGAGATCCCTCTATAATTGCGACAGTCCAACCTGTCTCGCTTTTTGTGAATAGGAAAATTAGACTTGTTTCCCGGTCCTCAGGCACTTGTTCCCTATTCCAAATGAGAGCGATTAAATCATGAACTTACCATCCGTTCGCCACCACTTTTCAAAAGTTCAGCTATAGTGGATGTGAGATCATACGTTGAAATTAGAAGCTGCCAAAATAGAAATTGTTGTTTTTACCAATAAGTGAATTCCATCGAGGAGGAGCTCAACAGATTGCATGTGCCTATAGAACAGTAACAGAGTCAGTCATATTGCAACTCAGAAGTATCATTCACTATGGCGAGCTGCCAAGAAATTTGGACTGAAGAGAAAAGAGGGAGACGGAAATCAAGCTTGATACCTTAATTCAAAATATGGATAGGGGGAAACATAGAGAGGTGAATTTTTTTTGCGACTTAGTTTCACACAGGACACGGATTATTTCACTCCTACTTACCCAGAAAGCGGAAAGATTATGTCCCGAATTTTCTATAATGCCGGAAAACAGACGGTGATGTCTTTTTCCGTCTATACAACCACAGGGAAACAAACAGAACACAACACTGATACAATATCTCAAGGAATCATCCTGAAATGATGTGTTGAACAGCTCCCTGAAATGAAATGTCACAACAAGAAGGTGAGGTTTTACTGAGTTAGTGTCCGACATAACGCGGGGGAGGTCCCTTCGGGGATCTTACGAGATTTGATTCCCACCTCAGGATCTTTATGATTTCCCCACCAGCCTACGTCGAAAAAGTTGGCAGAAATCTATTGGCCGATTCTACAACTAATTTTGATACTATTTTCCAAAACTTCCTGCTTTTTTTGCTCAGCATAGAATGCAAGTTTTTTTCACCCTTAAGATTTTTTCCGTCTTTTCCCTCACTTATACGGTCTAATATCCTCATTTCCTAGATTATTTCTCTTTTTGAGGATATCGTTGAGAAATTCATTGCATCTCCGAAAGCCCTGTATAAAACCAAGTTTTTCAAACCAATTTAATTGGTGAAGAGGAAGATTTGATTAAAAAACGTAATGAATGAAGATGGTTTTGGAAAATTACATTCTATAAATTCAGTGAAATCAAATCTTGAGATTATATAGGGATTAAACTGTGGATTTGCGGGGTGCCAATTTAAAATGATCAGCGATTTTTTTAAGCTGAGCTGCAGCATGGGAAAAATATCGGTATATTATCACTAAGTGCATGATCATCGATACAAAAATATTCGTGTAGCGTCAACAGCCAACTTGAGCTCTTTCCTGTGGAAAGTGATAAGTGATGACTCCAAATGGCATTAAATCAAGCTAAATCGTTTCGATTAATAAATTCTGGTACGTTAACTGTTCTTTTCTCAGTTTATGGGACTATCAATCAACCAACCTGGACTTCCCAGGCTTGCCGTTTTCTCCCGGAACATTTAGTAAATCCCTCATGAATTTATTGAATCGATTAAGCTTTAAGGCCAACTGAGGGGAGATCGGAAATAAAAATTCAATTCCGTTGTTCGTACCATTTATCCTATTTCCTTCCCACATTACTGTCAATCTTCAAAGATCAATTCATAAGGTTGAGCAAAGTGCATAAGAGCAAGTGGGCACAAGGGTGATCGAAAACGATAAATAAATTGTAGATGAGTAATCCTTACTGGGTAAGTTTTCTATACGATGGGGAAACTGGGAAATAATTTCAGGACAATGCTTAAGATTAGGAGTTTGAAATTTAGTCCGTAATAAGAAATAGAATCTTCGGCGTTCGCATAACAATACATTGTTAGTGCAGCAAACTGGAAAACCACATGAAGTATTAGGGATAGTTGTAAAATTACTATCGGGAACGAGGACAGGAAAAAAGAACCACACATTTATCAATGAATACCTGCAACAGCCAATACCTTATTCGAAAGACATCATACATAATTATATATAATGATATTCTATTGCTTTTCCAAGTCAGATTCAGAAATTTCCAAATCAATTTCAAAAATTACCACACCAATTTCAGAAATTTCCAAACCAATTTCAGAATTCTCCATTTCAATTCCAAAATTTTCCATTTCAATTTCAGAATGTGGTCAATATCCGGGTGGGAGCGTAAAAAAGTGGGATAAAGAGAAGGAAATAAGTAGGTAGCATACGAAATGTATTAATAAAATTAAAAAATTATCACGAGAGGTGAGAAGTAACTGGGTCATCGAAATTGATAACATATGCGTATGTTTTGCTTCGGAGTCTGCGAAGCAGCGGAATCCATGTGTTCGCTTTCGAAAGCTAAACAATTTTTGTTGTCCTAATTCAAAATTTCCCCTCGCATTTAGCGTTTCATAGCCTACTGAACAATTTTCAATGAATTTAGCTCATATTTTGAGGGACTATGCGGATAAAGCCTCTTCAGCTCCCATACGAATTTCATCTCAAAGATTTCAGTTAGCGATTCTTCAAAGATGAAGAGTTAGCGCATGCGCTAACGTGAAATTCTTGAAACAGGTACAACTTTTACAATTTTCATTCAATTTAGCTCATATGATAAAGGATGTAACGAGTAAGCTGCTGTGCCATCTCATGGGCAGTGTATTTTCAATGAATGAGCTTCGCACGAGTTGCAGTTTTTAGAAAGTTGATTTCGATATCCCATGACCCCAACTCCCCGATACCTGCTTCAGAAGGTTCCCCGGAGTTCGAGCTCCAACGAATAATCCCCTTAAAAGGTATTCTGAAATTGAGATGGACAATTCTGAAATTGAAATGGAAAAGTCTGAATTTGGCTTGGAAAATTCTGGAATAGGCTTGGAAAATTCTGAAATAGGTTTGGATATTTCCGAATCTGACTTGGAAAAGCTGTATACTGAACTGTGTGTGATACTATACGATTATATAATATACGAGTAGGTTTGCACATTCTCCACCGCAGTTAGGCCACACCTTGCAACCAGTAGACAGCTGAATGACTACTTCATCACAAAAGACCTCAAGGGGCGGAATATTAAAAGTTGGCGAACTAAAAGCAGTTTCCTACCAGTTGAATACTTAGTGTACAACCGAAACCGCAGCACAAAATGATGACAAACAAGTTTTCATTCGACAATGCGAATAAGGGTATGGGTACAACCACCCAGGAAAACAATGTAACGTGAAGAAATCCTGTACTGCCCGCAAAATTTGCATTGCCTGCAAAAGGAATAAGGAATTCTTGAAGCCCGATGATTCATTTATTTATTTTGCATCAACATGACTATTCATCATTTTCCATTAGCCCGGCATTATTAATTTACACCTGTTGAAACCAACACCACAACTAACACCATACAACAGGATTTTTTTCCCAACGACCCATAGCGTCCCATCTGGAATAGATATTCTATTCCGTTCATGCAGATTTCGCTGCTCGAAAAATTATATAAGTAATAGCCTAGGGATTATTTCCTGGGTATATTTGGTTTCTCCTCCTTATTGAAGTATCCTGCTCCTGGATTGCGCAAAGAAAGACACCGGATTTCTCAGTTCATCGGCAGAAACTATTCTTGGAAAATCAACCCGATTCAACTGATGAAGACTGCGTTACCTCCTCCCTTGCTGATCGAGTTTCGTTGAAGATCGGTAGTCTCTGAAGTTTCAGCCCTGACAGACTGGAAGGTGGACCTGCCTAACTTCCTACGTTGCCGTTTAGCCATTTTAAAATAAGTTCGAGTGAGCATTGAAGATGTGCTTTTGCTGCACGAAACGGCAGTTTTATCAAAATCTTGAAATCGCCTGTTTTTCATCTCACCTAGAAACCCCATTATTGCTTGATGCAGAACTGTGCAGGCCTAGTAAAACGAGCACCAAAATGTCAGCTTTCCAACGGTGTTGTCGTTTTGGTTATTAAAAATATTTTTAGTTAAGGAAATGGTATTTAACTGCAGAAAAACGTACGTTTTGTATTAAAATTGATTTTTTTCCTGTAGTCTCGAAAGAAGAAGGTTGGAGGCGGGATGTACGTAACGGTATGACGATTTAAGTTAGTTTGTCGGATGCTTAAACCCGTTCGTTTGTGAATAGCGTCTACGACATCTCTGAGCTGTCTGGCCCAAGTCAAGATAATCGATGATCCGAGAGACGGCTATTGTTTGTGTTCATTTACGATTGATTGCGATGGGTTTCAATTTCAAGATTTGGACAAAACTGCCATTTCGCCCAGCAATCGCACATCTTCAATACAATTAAAAAAAAAATGTTCTGATATCAAATTGATAGAAAAGATAGAAAAAAAGATAAAAAAGAGAGTTATTTCCAACGGTGTCATCACATTCAAGCTATCTCCAAAATTGAGGGAGTTATAACAGTTCCAAAGACATAAGATCGAAAAACGAAAAAAATCTTTTTTAATAACTCAAAAACGAGGCTCAGGCCAAAAATTACCTTGAGGAATTTTTTTCGGAAATGAGTTGTACAGCACGTAGGATTCGGATTGTGCATAACACCTGGGACACCTAGTATAACTAAAACATACCTAATGTTGCCTTGGTCAGAGGCAAGGATATGCAATGACCCGCACGACCGTCCGGTCTTGAAGGAGGGGTTGCTTTGTGCGCCGTGTTTTATCAACCCCAATCCGATTTGGCATTTGGTGTTGCAACGTTGATAATTTGTTGTTTCTGACCAAATTCAGTTCTAGTGAAATGTTTGTTGACTCAAACATGTTATCCTACAATAGTAAGACAATGATAAAATATTGGGGTTTAAATCGAGTTTATATGAAGATTTAGAGGTTAAACAAGATTCTTATGACATAAACCAACAAATTAATATTTTAAAATGAATTTAATGAATGAGAACGTTCGTTTGTGAATAGCGTTCACGGCATTCCTAAGCTGTCCAACCAAAGTCAGGATAATCGAAGAGCCGGGAGACTGCTATTGTTTGTGTTCATTTACGATCGATTACGATGAGTTGCTTTCAGTTGAGTAGCTATACCACAAGTGAGTATGTTGATATGATTTTTAGTGTACGGTTTTGCCAATGGTAATGCTTCTGAAGCAGCAAGGTAGTCACACTCCTCCTGTGTACAACTCACACCCTTGCGAACACGTCGGATAGTATGAGGAAAAAATATTGGTAGATAATATTTTTTATGTCACTGGTCCTCTTTTTAACTAGTAAACTATCATTTCTCAATCTAGTAAACTGTCTTTTTTATCTACTAATCCTTTTTCGTCACTAAGGTTTTGGTTATTACTACCAGCTTCGTTTAATAACTATAGCGCACCATGATGAACAGGAATATGCAAAAGGGAAACCCCGCTGAAGGAAATACAGCAAGGAAAGATACGAAAGGGAAGAGTTGGTAATGCTACGGAGGGTAATGCTTTGATAAGGGTCCTTAGTGTCAGCAAAAAGATGAATGCAACTCATCGCAATCAATCGTAAATTAACACAATCAACAGCCGTCTCTCGGCTCTTCGATTATCTTGACTTTGGCTGGACAGGTTAGAAATGCCGTAGACGCTGTTCGCAAACGAACTAACAAATAGTCACTTGTCCGATGTTGTCACCATTCGATTCAGCGAGAAATGTTAAGCACATCCCGCCTCCAACCTCTTTTCGTCGAGACTTTTGGAAATAGAAAACATAAATTTTAATAGAAAACACACGTTTTTCTTCAGTGAAACGCCATTTCCTTAACTAAAAATATTTTTTAAAACCAAAACGACTACACCGTTGGAAAGCTGACATTTTGGCTCACGTTTTAGTAGGCCTGCACAGTTCTGCGTCATTGTTATTTACAACGGTGTCATAAAATTCGAGCTATACCCAAAATTGAGAGAGTTATGACAGTTTTAATGACAAAAGATCGAAACACTGGAAATAAATTGCTAAGAGGCATTTTTGTTTGGAAATGAGTTGTACAAGACGTAGGAGTCGGATTGTGCATAACTCCTGGGACACTCTGTATAAACGTATGAGCCAGGCCGGACGATTTCACTCTTAAGGATTGAGGTGAAAAAGTAAAGGAAGTTGGATAAACTTTCGATTTCTGTTGAAGAAGTTTCTAATCGGGGATTTTTTTCGTTTGATCTCTGCAGTTCCAAAAATTTTTAAAAATGTTCTTTATGGAAATCCACCATGATGTATTCTGAAACGATTACTGGATTTCAACAGTTTTTATAGCATAAAATTATATGATTCCCACAAATATTTCGTACAGGTATATGTATGTGTCATTGCAGACGCATTATGGATTAGGCGATGCAATGAGGCGTTTCTCATGCTTTCACCGAAGTTACAGTACGTCGAGCATGGTGAGTGGTGAGTACTTAGATGGGTAACAGCTGTGGTAAGGTTCTCCCATCCAAGTAGTTCTCACGCTTCTGTAGGCAAACTGATGGGGGCGAGGTAACGAGTAGCTTTAAGCGACATCGTCCAGCCAAATTCTGATTTTCTTTCAGGGGGACAGTCGACGTCCGCGTTGCGAGTGTCAGCCGAACGTAAAGCCTCAACCTAGAATGGAGGTCTATTTTACGGTCTTAATGGGTTTTCAAGAATATCGAGAAAAATCATGCGTTCCAGAATAGAGAATCAGTTCACTGGAACAACAAATTGGTCAAATTATTGCAAAATTGACTCTAAAATCACACAAAATGAAGAAGAACGGTTAAAACCTTTTAATTTTATGTTTTTAGGCACAATAAAACTCAAAAAAATGTTATCAGTAAAGAGTTGGTTGATTTAATAATTGAAGCTGAAACATGTCCACAACTTTATTTTATAATTCTTGAAATCTAAATTTAAAAAGAAACTCTGAAAACAAAATTTTACTATTATATCAGCTGATTATATCCTCAGACGATTCACGTTCACATTCGTCTTGACTTTACTTTTTTCTCTCAAAGTTCTTAACGCTTTGGGAGAGAGGATGGAAGAACGTAAAGCGGACCGGGTGGGCTTCTTTTATTCATTGAAGGGACGTCTATCAATACCGAACATAAAAACTTAAGTGTGCTATATCGAATGTTTTCGATGTTCTGATTTTTCGAATCTCTCTCCTTTGATCTTACCCTTTAGGATAGGCTGATAGACATGCTGAGAATTCAGTCCAAACTGGGGCCGAATTATGATTTTTGACACAAGTTTCATCAGGTTTGGTCGAATGGTTTTCGAAAAAACGCTCTGGACAACGGACGATTTCTTTTTTTTTCTAATCATACACATTATGAAACGTGAACAAGATAATTTACAGCCGGTTAAATTTTCGTTTTTCAAGTGACAAAGGTAAACACAAATGTTCATCATTGAAAGTAATGAACCAAATCGGACCTCCGGCCTTATCCTTATCCGCAGATAGAAAGAGTAGAACCTAACTGGTGGCTACAGTTAGTTTTGATTCAAGTTGACGAGGAGAGTCACACCGAACATAATAAAAATGGATGTATGGTGGCAACAGATCAATAAATTTGAGGTTCATTAGTGTGCTGGATTTTATTGTATCGACAGTGTCGAAGTCCTTCAAATCGACACGGGTTCGTAACTACTATATTATGATAATTGACCAACACATTTCAGGGGATATATTTTTTCCTCATTTTTTCCCCTCATTATCATGGAAATGGAACAAGGTGCTCCGATCAAAGACTCCCAAGCAAGCCGCATCGTATTCGCCTTTTTCAGGAGCTGCGAACCGTCAGGCCTCTGCTATCTTATTAAAATATTCAAATTTCTCTCTTGATGATCCAGACCTCCATGAAATTAAATCACTGAAAATTCTACTTGGGCTGTTTGCCACGCTGTTCTATCTCGCCAGCTTTCCAGGCCGCCTTACTTCCTCAAGCCGTGGGATGGAAGTGTTGTGGGGCGGCAAGGGGAAGCATTCCTTAGGGGACTCACAATCACTGCTTACACGTATACCATACTACCCCTTATAATACGTGTTAAATTAATGTATTAGGTGACAAACCTAAATAATTCGAAAATCAACATGCTTTTTCCAAGCAGAATTCATACGGGTGATGAACAATGTGAACTATCAAATGTTTCATATGAACATGTTAGTTTACATTGATCCAGGGAATTGCCAAACGTATTAAGAACTAAAAGTATTAAAAAAGTAATTAGCTTAGGGGAAACCACAGCTGACGGATCTATGCGTACTTCTAATTATAATCTAAACTCTCCAAAGATGCTTCATTTCAGATTTCAGCTTCGCATTCATTTACTTAAATGTGAAAAATTCTACATGAATAAATCAGCTTGAGGAGAATAAGAGCCATCATCGTTCAATCCGCGTAAGATGATGCTGTTTTAGACTTTCGATCTTACCCCGCTTAGTCTGTTATTATTTAAAATTTACTGGAAAAGATCTATTCCCAAACATTCAGTGACCCCTGAAAAATAATTAGGTACCGAAATTTCAGACTTGCACGAGTTTCAGTAAAAAGTCTCTTTTCAGTGCTAGTTTACTGTAATAACGTTTAAGGAAGAAATCGAATAAATAATGAAGATACATTATTCAGAAGTTTCAAGTTCACACCCACCTGTAAGAGGAAAATAAAAATGATACAAATGATTATACAACGGTTTATTATTTCTGCGCAGATGAGAAGAATGTAGATAACTACATTAAACTGAGTGTTGATATTATAGGAATGTCGCTGTACATGGACAATTTTTTAGCTGAATCTTCTTAAATTATGGCACAGTGGTTTTGCAAAAATGCTTCGGACTGTTTACGGAGGTTCGACGGATATTTTCTGTTATCCGCTTGACACGTAAAACAATTGAATTTTAAGTTGATGATTCACTTCTTTCTCTTTGTTGATTGTTAAAGTTCACTGCTGGAAATAACAAAACCACTATAGTTGAAGGAATTGGCCCATTTGCATGTGAACTTTCGCCCAAGGTGAGTTCTGTTCCATCGACCAATATCTGCCGAAAAATCATCAGCAAATATCCAAAACAACTACACTGCTCCTTGCGTCTCCAAAACTCGGGTCACTGGACTGCACTAACAGTCAAAATAGTTCTATTATACTCCTCAACCTGTAAACCAACTGAATGAAGCTTGAGAGGCAGCAATGGATATTTATTTCCAGTAACCACCGGGCTCAGAAAGCCGTCCCCAGCCATCCCGATTCTTCCACTTGAGTCACATGTCTTCTATGTCTATCAATGTCAATCTTGAAACGATGTACACAAAAAGATGGTCGTGCTTTCAAAAGACCCGATCATAGTTAGTTTTTTACGTTATGAACCAGTAGTCAGAAATCAATTTCCCAATTGCCGAAGACCTCGGATGATGATCGTCATGGCCAAAAACTATGAAGTTTTTGCTTTTTCTCTTGGGTTTTTGAGCCTTATATCCACGGAGAGTCATTATATCGGTATTTTCCCCCAATAACTCTAAAAGTAGATTAATTCCGTCCAATTCGGTACTCAAGCGAGCATTCTACGATTCTTGGTTCTCAAAATAGAGCCCTTCAATAAGAGGACATTTTTCCCAAAAAGAGAAGAATTATCCCTCTTTTAATGGAATGTCTTCTAAAATACTCAGCCTTCGTCAACTATGGTGGGAAATGAAGTTGTAGTTAATTTAATTAGAATCGATTTGAGATCAAACAGGTGTCCGTGTTCCCAGCCGCTCTATAAAAAACGGCAGGTTTGCAGGGAATTGCATATAAATATGGTTCTCACGATTTGGCTGGCTTTTTATTGAAATAAATGGTGAATGTAACAAGTGGCATGAATAGTTTTTTTAGACGTAGGGAAGTGAGGAAATCTTTAAGAATCCTGAGGTGGAAATTAGGTCTCGTGCTCGAAACCCTCCCGAAACGACCGCACCCCGGGTTATGTGGGAGTAAAAGCACTAAAGCCTCACCTACCTTTTTCCATGTTGGAACTCGGCTTGGAACTGTTCAACGCATTACTTTAGTCCGAGTCCTTTAGAAGTTCTTTCAGTACTGCCGATCCACATACTGCCTTTTCTGTCTCAGCCGTTCTTGGATGTTAATTCTCATGGCCTGAGATGACATTTCCAGATCGTCTTGCAGCCGTGTTCTTCCCGTTTCTCAATGGTTGCAGATGAAAAAAGTGTGAAACACATAATCTTGTGCTGAGAGAACGGCTTGTACTAGTTTTCGTTTGGTTTAAATTGAAGTTAATTAAATTCACTACAACTACATTTCTCATCGTACGTAACGAATTATTAGTATTTTAAAAGATATTTCACGCAATCAGTGATCGTCTTGGCAATTTATCTCTTTTGGAGAAAATGGTATTCTCCTTTTAAATGCCCTATCTTGAGAACCAGAACCGTGGAAACCGCAAGATTGGATCTATTTTAAGAGGGGATGTACATATTGACAGACCTATAAGTCGAGCCAAAGGAGGATCGCATAACAACTCTACTGGTCTAATTCAATTCTAGGAACTAATTTCCGTCTGAGTAAACCAGAAAGTGAAAGAAACACAACACTCACTTAAAACACACATGAAATTAAGGTCTGAGTAAACATAACACCGCTGTTTGCAGTTACAAACATAACCAGCGATAATGATCCGGTTGTCCAACTAAATTCCCCAACTAATGAACGTGTACGTTTCAAACCCAATACCAAACAAGCGAAGTACAAGGCTCTCTTTTTTCTACAACTTATAAGGTGAGCGAAATACATTTTTCAACTACGTCAAACTCTATTCGTTTCAACGAACAAACTACTATTACGCACTTGTTCGTCGCCTCAGATTAACATAAGAATTGAAGCAGTATTTAAAAAAAATAAAAAATACAAAAAAAACAGCAGTCTGATTTTGAAATCTTCCTTTTTTCGATAATTGTTGTTAATAAAAGTGCATGTACTGTTATTTTCACAACTTTAGTATGGATTGTGTGGATGGCTATACACAATGGAACAGGAGTGTTGAAGTTGAAGATGGGTTTGTTTTCTTTTACATATTTTATTTTCAAGTTCTTATTTATGATTGATGAATAAAATATATTCTGTTGAAAAATAAAAAATTAAATAAATAGAAAAATAAAATAGTACAATTTTCTTTCCTACTTAACTTAAAACATCAGGCTTTGCATATGGGGACCAAATTGAAACATCTTGAAAATTGAAACAGGGGGGTTAACAAATGTTAACAATGTTGTTGTTTCGTTATATTCATGACCGATTACAAAGCTTCATTTTTGAAAATAACAAACTAAAATGGGTAACCGAGAGTTAGGGAGAGTTATACGATTTTAAGATGTTGAGCTGAATAATATTAACGCGGAGTGAAGTTCTACAATTCAATTGGACATACTGACGATCGTCTGATTCCTATTAGGACCAGCTAATCCGTCTTTGAAGTGGACATCGCGATTTCAATACGGGAATGAGTAGTGCGTTAATATTTTTAGTTTGGATTTGTTTGGATAGTTTGAGAGAAACATTACTTATGTGGGAACAAATACCGGCTTGTGGGAAAATTATCAGTCCCGGTACCAACAGATTTTGAAAAATGCAATGACTCATATAAACTTTGGAATAATTTAATAAATAGTTGTATTTGTGATTTTTTCCTGTTTAACCCTGGAATGGAAACGTGCTGCAATATATCCTCAATGGAAACGTTCGACGTAAATTTTACTCCCCACAAAAAATCTCGATTTTCCCTCTCTTTACTCAATTTTTACCTTCTCAAAAATCTTGAGCCTTAATGAGGAAGCTATATCGGTGAGCAAAACCACAAAGAACCTCTGGCAAAACTCAATAAATGCTAACATTTATGGCAATAAGTGTTTAATTGCTTTCAGAAATTATGGAATGTTCGAGTAGGTACTTGTACACATACTAAATTAATAGGTTTCGTATGAAGAAGAATTACAGAAATATGGGAAAATGAACACCAACTATATTTATGAAATCATTTTTCGATTTTCAAATCTGTAAGTGGAAAAAATTCTTCTATTACGAAGGGAACAAATAACCAATATCTTAAAAACATGAATGTATGAATAGCACGAAAACAGAATCACAGGAACATAAAAAAATGAAAGCTGATGAATACTTTTATGGAATAGAAGAAATGACTGAAATGAATAAATGACAGAATAAATTAAGAAATAAATGAAATAATTTCGATGGGCCAGGTTTGTGGACTACATTTCTCTTGAGAGTTATAATTTCTATGGAAAATGTGTGTAAATTTGGCAGTGCTTTCCAAAGGTATTTGGAGCCATCTTTTCTCTCCTTCCCCATTACCATTGGGCTGTCAAACCTCACCAAAAAATCTTCATCACAAAGTATTTCCTTGTCTTTCTTATGCTTCTTGCTTCGGACTCTGCTTGATTTGTCGCTCGAGTTTGGATGATCAGATGGACGTCAAAATCATGCACATCAATTTCATTTCACTTTCCGAGGAAAATGATAAGTCTGGGCCGAAATTGAGCTCCCTATCATCCTCCAAATCGATTGAATACAGCGGATCAACATCATTTCCATCGCCGTCGTTCCTCAAGTCGTCATTATATGGGCTTTCCAAGTCACTGAGCCCTTTATCTTCCAACTTGAGCCAGAGCTTACAAAATGTCATCATCAGACATGAATTTTTTCTAGAACGGTCTCCGTTCCATTTTCGCAAATAGAAAAAACTACTATTCACTGAGGAAGTTGGAAAATTTGAGTTTACCTACTCTGACAGATACATAACTGTTAGGTTTTTCTACCAACATGTACACTAACAAAATTCTCTCAATATGAAACTCTCTAATCTCTAGTAATATGAAATTCTAGTTTATACAAAGGTAACGAAAATATATAAATAAAATGAGTAAAACTGTAAAACATCCATGGAGGGTATAACGCACCGATGTCGCAAAATTTTCCCCTCTGGAAGGACTGCAATGGAAACGTGACGTAATCACTAGCCCTTGAGAAAAGGGTATAATGGAACATGAGGTAAAAACTACTTCGTCCAAAGAGGGTTCAATGGAAAGGAAGTAAAAATTATGCGTAGCTTTTCAGATTCTGAACTCTTATCATCGATGAAAGGACCACAAGGCTTCAATGTTGGTTCAAACCTTAAGGGAACATAACAGAGAAGGCATAGATGGTTCGTCGGCGCCCCCCACCTATTGCGCGTCCTGCCAGGCCATTTTCAATCTGCAAGGAGTAAAATTTACGTATTGTTTCCATTCCAGGGTTAATTGGGTATTTGGTTTAGTTTGGAAACATAATTCAGAAGTTTTAAATTCCATCGTGAGATAGGATTAGTGACTAACTCGTCTTGTTGGTTACTACCTGCAAATGAATGCCCTATATTTTTCCGATCCAGATTAAAAGCCTAGTTACTAGTATAACCGGGAGTTTCAAATTCATGATCGATGGGGGTAAGCGAAGGAGGGATTGTGATAAATCTCATATTTTCGTTCACACATACGAACGAAAAATAAAGAGAGAAAGGGAAGAAAAGTCAACAAAATTCTTTTTACATTTGAATGTGGAAAAGGGAAGAGATTTTTCGCAAAGCCATTGATTTTCATTATCTAATGTGAATTTGGAAATTTACTTTGAAAATCCTTGCATAGCTTCACTAGTCACGTTTTACCACAGTCTTGTAGGAAATTGCGTTGAAGAACGATGGGTTCTCTGCTGCTTTTGGTGTAAAAGTAGATGAATGAGTACGTTGCCCATCCAATTGAACATACTACATTGCAATACCGTAAAGTCGTGCGGGTTAGTATCCAGTTACGCTTTCACCACTGACTGCCTGCCTTGTATACGCTGGAAGAACAAAATCTTTTGTCACTTTTTCATCAAGTTTTTTTTTGCTAACTATTACATTAACTGCATTTTCCAGGTTTATAATGGCCTGAATTCCAATAAATTATCAGGACCAGATTAGTCAGATTAATTTCCAATAATGCATTGATGTGATAAATAAAATTATGTTGATTTTTTTCAGAAACTCGGTTCTTTTTATTTTGTTTAGAGCAATTGTGATTTATATAGTTGTGCTTAGTTATAGTTATTGATAATACTCACAGATTCTTACTATGATTTGTTAATTGTCATGGAAAACGTATGATGGCATATTGACAGCAAAGGACTATACATCTAATAAATACAGGTTGGAAATGAATTATAAATTGGAGATCACACCCCATGATACAGCTATCATACCGTTAACATGAGAGGCTAGGGTGGGGAGAGGGGGGGGGGGTTAATAACAACGGTATGGGAATCATTTGTCGATAGTGACAGTATATCTATTCTGAACGCCCGTACTCACTCGATATGAAGTTCATCGCTTTCTGTGACCTCGGTCGATAACCCATGTCTCACGATCTCAGTTTTTCACAATGGATATCTCACTCCCCTCGTCCATCACCACAATCAACCCACCCCAAACCACCCTCAGCGCTCCACCATATCACCCTCGTCCCTACGTTATGCCGCCCTGGGCAGACCCTGCACTAAGCCGCAAAAGTAACACTTCTTTTTTGGACGTCTACCAAGAAATTCCAACAATCCCGTTCCCGCGATGTGTTCTATGGCTAGTGAAATGAGTTATTGTATAAATTAGAATGTGTGCTTTTCAAACTATTAGCAGACAGGTGAAGCTATAAATTACGATTCCTTGGCGGCAAACAAAATATTTTTATAAAAAACCTGTTATTTGTGGATATGATAGTATTAGGAGCTGTTCCATCATAAATTGACACACTTTTATAGAGGACTGTCAACAGCGCCTAGCTCCTACGGTTTTCACGAAAGACGCCAGCCACCACGGGTGTGGTACATTTGACGTATTGATAACGGGCTTACATGTTTCATTAGAATGTATTGTGAGACAAGATTAGTTGGGGACGTTCAATGTGTTTCTATTCCAATTTTTAAAACAACCAACTAGACTCTCCAAATTTCATTCCCACATCCTTACATAGGATGAATCCCTTCCCTTCCATGTGGACAATTTCGTATGCTGGTGTGGTGTGACACAAATGTACTCAATGGTAGGTTTTTTTTTATCACTGAGGCCCTGGTGGGGCTAGAGGAGGAGGTCATTACCTCCAACTCCTTCCCAAGCACATTTGTCTATCCGACCTGAGCACCCTGCCGAACCAAGCACTAAATGCCCAGTAAAAAGCACTTTCACCCATCGTCAGGAGCTGCCTGGGGCCCAAGCACTAACTGCTTGGTAATTTCTGGGTAGGCATTGACAACTCAGTCTGTTGTGGCGACCTATTGTCGTCAACCCCTGACAGAGCTGGAAGGTCCACCCTTCCCCACCACGTTTTTGCGAATGAGAGGAGAGCCTTGACCTCTCCCGTTTTAATAAACCAGAGTTGCCCATTTTGTGGAGATGGTATCTAAGTGGACAGCGCCCCGTTAAGAGCCCTATTACTTTACATACCTCCTTTCTTCCTAAGGCTAAGCAGCTCGTTTGCTCTCTCTCTGGAGAAATCAATAAATTGCTTTGCCTGCCTCTGCCCCCTAACACGGAGCAAGCAGGCAGTACTCTTCTTACTCTGCCATTTGGAAAGCTCCCCCCGAGGAAAGCTCTCCGCTGTGACCAGAAATGGTTCTGGACCCACCGTGAGAGAAGCAGCACCTTTCCTAGCCAAGGTGTCAGCTTTTTCGTTCCTCTCAACCCCTTAGTGCCCAGGGCACCACACCAATGTAACCTTATTGTAACTGGCAAGGATCTTGAGGTTAGCCAAGCACTCCTGCACCAGCCTCGAGGAAATTGTGAAAGAGGCCAGCGCCTTAAGGACCACCTAGTTATCTGGAAGAATATAGATTGTTGCTCCATTAACTTGTCGACACAAGAGTCTGCCTGCATAAGAGCTTATGGCATGTACTTTTGCATGGAAAATAGTAGCAGCTGTTCCCAGCGATTCTGCAATCGCCGTTCTTCGTTGGTCCAGCTGTCAAGCGACGGGACCTAAACAGCGAAGGCGGGGGTTGAGTGGAGAGGGCTACCTTCGATTAGTGCAATAGAAGTAGCGCCTTCTTTGACCGCCCGATTTAAGGTTACTAAACATATTACAAAAAAGTTCCAATCTTCCGAATTTCCTAAAATTATTGTATTCCATCTATGTCAAGCTGTGTCGAATGTTGAGCAGTTTGTATGTAAAGAAATGGTTGATAACATATTTTATTGCAAACAACTATTTTTAAATTGTATTTTTCTATTCAATCGAAGATTTGGACTTTTCAGCATTTTTTGTGTTTTTTTCGATGTTTTTAGCAAATTGTAATTGAATATAAGTAAAATTTTTGCTTTAATTTTTAAATGACCGAGTCCAAGTTGGAGAATTTGTTCTGTTGTTCATATTTTGCTTAAAATATTAGATCCCCTTTTAACTGTTTTTTATTATAATTCTACATTTTTTGAAATTTGATTAATTACCCGATCTCAAAAAGTGATGTTTAATGAAACCATCTTTCTCTTATAGGTATGATGGGGGGGGGGGCTCGCACTGAATAGGGCAGGGGTATGACAATTTTCAAATTGATCGTAATAAAGGGCATACAGCCAAAGGGGGAAGTGCGAGTGAATAGGGGCAGAAGGACAATCAGGATAATATATAATAAAAGGGCCACTGATCGTAACCACGCTCAGGCTAACATGTGAGGTGATGGAATGGTATAGTTGCCCCTTCCAATGAGCTGGATGCATTTATAATGCTCCACCACGCTCAGAGGATGACCCAGAAGCTTGAAAGCATCTGATTCATCCCCCAAGGCGACGGATTCTATAATCGGGAAGGGGCCAACTAAACACATCCATCACAAACCCCAAGTTTTATATTCATTGTCAGTCTTATTCTTCTTATACATAAATATGGAGACCCATTTTCATTCACAATTGCTTGTTCTTTCACGTGGAGATGTCAAAATTTCCTAAAATTGTAGGCTAACCGTTGAAAACTCTGATAGAAACTCCATTTTCAATTTTCATCAAATCCGAAATATTTTTCATTTTAAATCACACCTATTTATGTGTACAATACCAGGTTAAAAGGACAAAATGGGCCGACAAACGACAGGGCGCCCGTGACGCGTACGGGCAGTACAGCCTGACGAACTATGAATAGCCACTGAGTTCAGGTGTGCTCTCACTTCTGCTCTCCGAGTGTGGTTTTCCCATGCCTTCAATTTCATTCGACGCAGAAATGAATCATCTAAAGAAGTTGTGGTTTCACAGTCAGAATTATGATTTACTTGCAAAATCACGAGTAGGTTAAACATAATAATGAGTAATGCATGAATTGCAGGGACTATAATGTTCGATTTGTGTAGATCGAGTTCCTAATCATAACAATTAAAGCAAGACAATTTTAGTAGGTATGATCGCGCTCGAATAGATTGACTCATTTTTCACTCAGTGGTTTATTTCTATAACATCTGGCAATGCCTCAGAAAATATTGGCGCCAGCCTGTATTCATTTTGTTGAAATTGTACATTTTGTTCGACTAAAATAACAAATTCTCCCTCGTTACCATTCAAATTGCGGAAAGTGTGGATGAATTCTGGAAAGGTTTGATTCAAACTGCGAATGGCGGCGAATCAGTTTAATTCAATTGGAAAAAGGTTTAATTCTTTTAGGAAAAGGTTTAATTCAACTGGGTCTACTTCAACGCACTTCAAGCGCCAACTTCTTGAACTCTCTGGCTCCACAGGATAATTTGACCAAAAGCGAACGTCATACTCTCAAATCCTTGAAATCTGATCCATCAATCAAGATCATGCCTGCAGACAAGGGGTCCACAGTTGTCATCATGAACGCCATAGACTACAATCGGGAAGCGCTGAGACAATCGTCAAGTGTAGTCTTTCTACTATGCCATTGCTATTAGGGTTTTGTGAGCATATAATGTTAATTTCAATCTTGTGGGCCGCTAGAAATTGTTTTACTGAATCAAATACCGCGCCGTTGTCTGATACAATTAATTGAGGGATGCCGTGGTTTGTGAAGTATGTGAGTAAGTTTTTGACCACGTCCAGGCTATTGTTTGAGGTTAGATAATATGCTTGTGCATATTTTGAGAACGAATCTATTATTGTCAAAAATGTATTGCCATCTAAAGTGAATTTGTCCATATGGAGTGTTTTGAAGGGTCGAGGCGGGGTTGGGGTCATATTTAATTATGTTTTAATACGAGATCGATCATATTTAGATACTAAAAAGGTTTCGCACCTATTGAAGAAATTCGTTATTTTAGCTTTCATGTTAGGCCAAAAATACGCATTTTAATTTTTCATTAGCTTCGTCGATTCCTCGATGGTTGGTCTTGCCAATGTGATAGTTCGAGATAGCTTATTCTACTTGATCGGGGTCCGTTACATCCGGCGTGAATTTTGTATATTTTTTCACTTTAATCGCTGCTTCCTTGAAAGTATACATCATTACTTTTACAAATTTAGCATTCAACGATCCCTGGTCGTCGTTTTGGAAGTAAATACCATAACTAATGTTGGGTCGAACGTATTGTTCAACAAACTCGACGACAATGCGACCGTTTTTCTGGTCTCATTATCAAAAGGTTTTGTGGTCTTAGTTGATTTTGGAGTGCTGTTTACCTCTTTGATAATACTTTTATTTGGGCAATGGTTTACTGGTCCGTCGATAGTTAGAATAGCGTTTCCTCCTGCGTTCGAGTGTACCGTATCAATTAAACTAGCTATTCGATTGGTTGATTAACAATGATAGATTGATTAGGTATTGTAGAACAGCAATCTAATTCCTCTATTAGTTGTCTTACTTCTGGAAGGGATTCATCGCTTTTCACCGTTTCTAGGATTTTTTCTATATCGATAGACGCCGGTGTTGCGGGGTTGAGGTAAGCGGAAGTAGAGGGTTGGGGTTCATTTTCATTGTTATTAAGTTATATCCTTGATAGCGCTTCAGCGACATGATTTCTAGAACCGGGTTTATACTTTATTACGAAATCATAGTCGTTTAATTTCAGTTGTCAACGCAAAAGTTTAGAAGAACAATGCTTCAAGCCGAAAAGCCTTTGCAGTGGCCGGTGATCCGTTTATAGCGTAAACTTCAGTCCATATACGTAGGGACGAAAGGTTTTTATCGCGAAAAGAACAGCTGTTAATTCTTTTTCTGTCGTTGACAGTTTTCTCTCGGAATCGCTAAGGGTCCTTGAAGAAAATGAGATGGGTAGGTCAGCTCCGTCCTTAAGTTTGCTTAGGACAGCTCCTACAGCGACGTCACTTGCGTCGCAAGTGACTTGGAATTTCTTCTCAAAATTGGGGTATTGCAAAATTGGAGTATTTACCAAAAGGGTTTTGCAAAATTCAAAACATTCTTCATAGCCTTCTTTTTCATAATTCACGGTTTGATTTTTCTTTAGATAGTTGGTGAGAGGCTTGGTGATTTTTGCGAAATTATTTATAAATTTCCGATAGTATCCCAGAAGTCCTAGAAATTGTTTAATTTCCTTTTTTGATTTAGGTAAAGGAAATTTGGAAATTGCTCCAATCTTTTGCGCTTTCGGTTTGACTCCATCGGGAGTTATAACGTGACCGAGGAAAGCAGTTTCTTTGCTAAGGAAGTCCGTTTTGTCTAACTGCACCTTTAGATTGGAATTTCGTAATATAGTAAAAACCTTTCTTAAGCTATCTAAGTGTCTTCTAAACTCGCGCTATAGATCAGAATATCATCGACATAAGCAAGAGTGATTTCAATTTGTAATCCTCGTAACACATTTTTCATGAGGCGCTGAAATGATGGAGGTGTGTTAAATAACCCATAAGGCATACGTAGGAATTCCCATTTCGCGTGGTCGGTTGAAAACAAAGTTTTCGGAATTGATTCTTCGTCTAGTTCCATTTGCATGAATCCATTTGCAAGATCTAAACGACTGAAATAGGAACAACGTCCGAGCTTGTCGAGTCCGTTAAGTTTCCTAAAGTCAATTACTAGACGGTATTTTTGTTTCCCCGAGGCATCTACTTTTTTCGGGACGACCCAAAGGGGCGAATTATAGGGGGACTTGCTTGACCGAATTATATTTTGTTCATACATTTTCTCTACCTGTCTTTTTACTTCATCTTTATAAAAAGTGGGATATCGGTAGGGTTTGGCATAAACGGGGATTTCGTCCGTTGTTCTTATGTGGTGTTTGACTTCGTTAGTAAATGTAAGGGGTTGGTCTTCTGAGTGGAATATTTCCGGAAATTCGGTGGTCAGTTTTATTATTTCCTTTTTCTCGAGAAGATTCAAATGTTCAAGTCCTAGTTTTGATAAGTCTAATTCTGGTCTGTTGATTTTCAATTGTCTGTGTCTGTCGGTTTTGGTATTTTGTTCGTCGGTGTCTGAAACTATGTTGTCTAGGATCAGTTCAACTGGAATTGGTTTACCTAGTTTCAGGGTTCTAGGAGATTAATGGCTTAGACAAATGCCGTGTAGTTTTGTACGTTTACTAAGCATTGCGGATTTTCTATTGAACCAATTTTAGTGTATGGGATTATTGCTTCACCATTTTCGATATTGGACAATTTGATTCTGAATTGTTGAATTGATCGTGCATCTAGTAGAAAGACGTCTATCTGCTCTGTTCGTTCCTTTAGTATGGCGGTATGCAGGGGTATTTTAGTGTGGGGAGTATCAAGTTGTTAGCTCAGAATGTCTACATTTCCACCTATTCTTTCTATATTGTCTAATCCCAATAACATGTGCAAATGTTTGTGAAAATGGAATATACTGAAGGGTAAGTTTAATTGAGGGACTTTAAATAATTATCCACAGGGTACTAAGTCCTTGTATGGATTGGGGACATTTCGTGTACCGTTCTGACAAGTCCGGAATCGGGTTCTATTTTTTTGTAAAAATGTTCGTGGGCTATGGCAGGGTTAATAAAAGATTGCGTGGCTCCGGTGTCAATAATTATTTTGAAATTGTTTAATTTTATGTAGATAGACAGAAGAGTTTTTTAAAAAATATCTTTGCATTTTCTCAAGTTCATCGAACGTTGAACAGCCCCAAGGCTGTGCGGAATAGCAAATGGATGCTCTTAGTACACCTTCAAAGATTTTGTACTTCACAGACAGTGCGATGGCGCTCCATAACTTGACGTATCTGCTCAAATCCACAATCATCATCTGGAGAGCCTGAGGAGAACAACACCAGGTCGTCTGCAAACAACAAAATCCTGATACGCAGGCTACCAACTCTGACACCTCCCCTCAGCTCGCTCTCCAAATCATTTAAATAAATGGGAAACAGCGATGGGCTCAGTGAGCAGCCCTGTTTCACGCCCCTGTTGGTCTAAAAAAAAAAACTGGAAAGCCGCCCATTGGACTTCACACAAGTTCTGGTACGCTCATACAAGGCTGCTATCGCATTGATGAATTTCGTGGAAATGCCCATGTTTTAATGCTTGTAGATTAAGGCCCTTCCATCTAAGCTGTCAAGAGCGGCTCGAAAGTCCACAAAGAGGCAGTAGGTTCCCTTGGTTCAAACGCAATGTTACAATGTTGGTTAATACAAACAGGTTTTCATGGGTAGCACAACCTCGCCTGAAACCGGCCTGTCCCTCATAAATTGCGTTCTCTCGCTCCAGTCAATGGACTAATCTCTCGTTCAAAAGCCCTGTATAAAGTTTCACTCCTGCATCCAGTAGAGAGATCCCACGGTAGTTGGACGTCAGTTTTGGATCACACTCCTTATAAATAGTGAAGATAACAGACTCCAAAAAACCCCGCGGAAGAGTTTCACCGCAAAAAAACTTATTGAACTTAATTTTATGTATCAGAGCCTGGTACCAAAATTAATGAGTTCGATGATTTCTTGGGGAGGCTCGTATTCCCTAAAAAAAGACCGAGTGTTTGCAAATTTTCAGAGAAGTTTTCATTAAGTGACATACCGGACATTAGATCGGAAGGGTTGTAGGGTTGATCGTCCGAATATTCGGGTTGGAACTCATAAGTTTCGTCAACGTAATTTAAGCCATCATATTCCGATCAAAATATTGGGCATTTTGTTCCTGAAGGTTTCCGGGTTGATCCGGATCTTCCATTAAATGAAAGTTGGAATTTTCGTGGAAATCGACATGGGAGTTGTCTTATTCGGTTAGACTTGATTTGGGGGTCCTCTGAATGGACGTTGTCGGAAAGAGGGTTTTTGATATTGGGGGAAAGGTCTTTTCGTTTGAAATTGAGGAGGTTGTCTTTGTAGTTGAACGCTTGGTCGGGAAAAGGGGCGCGCATCAGATCGCGATAACTGTTGTCAAGGCTGAGATTTAAATTGACCTTGCGGCGAAGGACCGCTTGCGGTCTGGTGCTGATACTTTGTTCTTGGAAGTAATGGCAACTGCTGTTTAGTTGCTGACTTGTCAGCGGATCTCGCTTGAGTTTGAAGTCGCTCGTAATCATAGATAACGCTTCTCTAAGGTCATGTGGATTTTTCATCTTTAATAAAGAGCTAAGAGGTTCTCAGAGACCGTGCAAAAATATTCTTAGTGCGTAGTTATCTACGTAGGTACTCTATCAACAATGGGGCTTGGGGTCGCATATGGGTTTGTAGGTAAGCAATTTGGACTTTCAGGGACAAATTAATTCTGTCAAAAAACGCGAAACAGACTTCTGGAGGTTTTCGGGTCATCAGACTCAATTCTCTCATATGGGTATAGGTATCACGTTTGTCTTCATAGCTTTTAATTAACGCGGATCTGAGTTCTGGGTAAGAATTTATGTTAGTTAAGGAAATTCTGTTACTTGATAATAAATCGTTCTGGAAGTATTCTGGGTCATTATCGTTTTTTTTTTTTTTTTTTTTTTTTTTTTTGTATTATCTTTCGATGTTACAATGGGTGGTTCGCTAATAATCCATACGATACAGTGACAGTGCAATACAATGACATATGAAAAAAATTAACTAAATACTGGATATCGCAATAAATTAAATGAGAAAATTGGCGGTAGAAGGAGCCATGTAGAAACTGCCTACAGTAGGGTTTCTGCTTGTATGACCGACTGCACGAAAATGTAAACTTTCATCGCTAGTTCGTTATTAAATAAGGATATGAAGAAGTCCATTGATAGATGTTCTTTGTTAAAATGGGTCATCCTCTGATTCCTAAAACATGGGAGTGAGTGAGAAGTGAGTCAGGCGTATCCTAACCACAAGACATACAATTTTCAGAGGCATCGAAGGAGACTTTTTTACCACGGCTGTAAATTGTACATAATCCCGGGTTACTAACTCTTATTTTACATAAGAGTCTTTTATTTTGTATACCCGTTTTCAGGTTTAAATATTCTGCGTGGTTTCCCGTCGGGAGCAGGTGCTTAAATATGTCATTATACGATGAAGTAAAAACTCTTTTCCTGTCGCACTCCATACACATATCAACAAACTTTTGAAGGAGGGAGCTCTTGGATGCTTTGAATTCTTCAAAGTCCTGGTTCTGCCGAATTTCACTTCGCCCTAACTCTTCAAAGAAACATGCCATCTGGTAAGCCCAATTATGGGTCATTATCGTTCAAACATCTCAAATACAATTTATCACATGCCTTAAGATGATTAGATAATAAGAGAGGTTCTCCTTTGAATTGTGGCATTAGTTTATCGTATTCGGGGTGGTAGATCTGGAATTCTCGATGTCTTGGTCGTTGGAGCGGAGTTTCAGGGAGGCTGGGGTTAAGGGAGCTTGCTGTTGATCTGCCATGTCATTGAAATTGGGGGTATCTTCCGGGATTGGGTTTAGAGCTTGCTGAATCATTGAGGCGGCTCTTAGTGATTCGTTTTGCGAGGAGGGAATTTCTGCACGATGCATTCTACAAAGATGTTCCCAGTTCCAAAATCCTGGGTTATTCTGTTTCTTTGCTTCCGGTATTATGAGATTTGATTGTCTACGTTGTTTTTTTTTTTTTTTTTTTTTGTTAATTATTTAATTTATTTATTTCTTTATCTTATTTTTCTTTGATTTATTCTTAATTATTAGGGGCCAGTTTATCGCTGGGGAGGTTCGGTTGAGATGTTCCTTTTCTTCCTCACAACATGGGGTGTCCAGTCGATCTATTACTAGGTTATTGCTGGGGAGGTGTGGTCGGACTTTTCCTTTTCTTACACAACAACGCGCGTATCCAGTCAATCTAAAACTAGGGTTCTGCTGGGGAGGTACAAGGAAATGTTCCTTTTCACTTGCGGCAACTCTGGGTGTTAAGTCAGACTAATTTACGTTATCGCTGGGGAGGCACGGAAGAAATATTCTTTTTCTTTCGTGACAACACAGGGCGTCCAGTCGATCTGAACTATGCGAGGCGGGGTTTCACCTCCACTGACGCGATGCTTGGGGTGGAGTAAATAAAATATTCTCTTCTACTTACAACCACGCAGGGTATCCAAGGATCATCGTCAGGAGTCTGTTGGTTTTAGGTCGTTCTACCGTAATCCTTTCGCGAGGTTAGCACTGTAATTGTTCCGATCGTTCCTCGAATACTTGATGGTCGGTTCACTTACCTAAACTGTGGAAACAGAAATTCACGAATTTCGCGAATCGGTAAGTCCTACGGGAGTGCGTAAGTTATGTCGGGAGCTCAGGAGAATACGTTTTTAAAAACACTTTATTGTATTAAACACAGACGCAACACTATAAATAGGCCGAAGTGGAGGTAATTAAGTAATAATTAGTGCTACGACGGGCACAGTAACGCCTTACATGGGTAACGCAACCAGACTGACTCGAGCGATGCTTCCCTGGAGCTTTTATAGTGTAGGTGTGTGGGATAAGCGCGATTCTTGTTTAATCAGCGTTTCTGCAGCTATAACACATATATACTCTAAATGCTTCTCACAAGCTTAATTTCTACAGTTTCCTAACGATTTTGACTAAATTTCCTCGAAATGTGCAGGTTGGGCTGTAGGTGATAGCCAGTACAAAAGGTGTTATAAACTTGTTGGTTTCAAACAAATTACAGCCGTTAAAACAGAGTCAATTAAACTTGACTCACTCAAAAATCATCTCACAACTCGATTTCAATAACAATTGTATGAATAATAGCAAAATCTTGCACTGCTCATGATAGATGTTAAGGGTAGTATTTGGGTTGTTTGAGGTGAGTAAGGAATTCTCGGCTTCAGAGTTTACAGGCACTATTTATTTTTGTCGTACTTAGTTTCCGCCAGACTCCTATCTGTTGGAGGGGATTTTAGAGTTGTCCAAGTTCCGAACTGCTAATTGATCAATATCATCAATTAGCAAGTTGGAATTACGAAAAAAATATGGGGTTTTCAACTTTTGTTAATGACTGGGGGTTTTCTTTTCTATTCGAACCTCTTGAAAAATCCTCACCCTTTCTTTGGTCCCTCGTTCCTTTTCTGTTACCTCTATCTCTACCATGCTTCTCGAGTTTATTAAAGGCGTCATTTCAACACTCATGGCTTCACAAGTGAGATGAATAGTCACTTGATCAGTTTCTCTAATCTCTCTCTCTGGACGTCATATTGTGATCAAAACTTCAAGTTATCTATTGTTATCAAGCGGCTCAAATACAATAATTCTCATACTGATTCCAAAGCGATAGTATCGTTAGAAACTAAAGCGCTCGCTCGCACAACCTTTAAACCCATCAAGCATAATTTTACAAAGTTCCAGACTATTTACCGCGCTCAACTTCTCAGGGTAGGCGGAGAAAAATGGCCTAATAATCTCATACCAGTTTTAACTAGTATCATTAACGGCTGCTGCGTATGCTTGATCTTGAAATTCTTATAAGAAGCCTAATTCCTGAAGTGTTCATCCAACTTCGACTAAATTTTTCCGAGGATTTGAGGGTTAATACAAAAATAGTTCTTTATGAGTTTCATGTTCCACCTATCAATATATCATTCTGCACGTCGAATCCACCTTGGACCAATTTCTCAGGTTCTAATACATCGATCGCGCTAAAATGTATAAGGTAGTCGGGGAAGAATGGTCTAATAATCGCAAATGTGTGTGTCTAATCATCGTATCATCATTCTATCTACTAGAATCAGAGTCACAGACCCTCAACACGTGACGATTAACGTTTTGAAGCCGTTGATGTATGCCCGAACATGTCCCTCGCCATAAATTTCGATTTATTAAATAAAAATAAATGTCATAAAACATTTTTTAGTTGTAGAATCGACCGATGACCGTTGGTTCGAGACCTTAACGTTTACACTTTGAATTATGTTCAAATGCAGTTAACCAAATGCAAGTAAGTGATGTGAAGTAAAATTGACAAAATTTCCAAGTTCTTACGACCGCTTGCTTCGTCGCGACCGTCATGAGAACTGTTGACATCATCAACACAACACGTGAACTGTAATGTAGATGCTTATGTTAGGTAACATCACATTCAACTTCAAAATCACAAATTAAATGAAGACGAAGGAGCAGAATGATGAAAAAAAAAAAACACATTCAGACAGTTGATGTATAGATTCCTCGAAAACTCATGTACATAAGTGATATGTCAGGGAAGCAGCCCGGTATAGAGGGGGGGGGGGGCTGGACCAAATGCCCCCGGGCCCGGATTCTGCAGGCAAGATCGGGGCCTCCTTACCATGTGAACTCCGTGACCAAAACCGTGTAAGCCAGCCAGCCAGCCAAGCCAGTAAGCTAAACTTTGTTAGTGCAAACCAGCCACCATCGTCAAGTATCCCCACTATAGCGCTATTATCAAATGTACCTCTTCCATGGTACCCTGATGACCAGAAAGACTGCCAAAAAGTGAGGAATATCTTCTAGAATTCTCAAACTGGAGAGCGAGCAGATTTTGCTGAAGCTATCATCCTGATCATAATGCTCACTGTTGAGCATGAGTGCCCACCCTTGCAAGTCCGACCAAGGGATCCATGATAAAGGATAATTATTAATCATTTTTGCCCTTCAATAAATCACGTCTACGCCCATTTCTAGTCCGATTTTCACGACTCCTGTACTCTTGGTGTCATTTGACTTAACCAAGTACTCCTCACGTCCTAAACGTACAAATTGAATGACATAATATGGATAACGCCACCTTGGACCCCGCTTTTAGCGTATAAGTGATCACATGTGTAATAAGGTTACGTATGAATCTTCATCCTTGAATAAGTAGTTTTAATCATAGGATACATTCCTGCAAATTATCTGAGGGTTCATTTCGTGCTGTTATACAGTTGTGGAAGGCAATTATTAAGGCATCATTGCCAAACACTTACGCGCTGACCGTTATTGGTTTAACTGGCTTAACCTCCACCATTAACAGCGCTTGCTAGTTAGTTGTTGGAGCTCCCCTCATTATCCTCGATTTCTCTGCAATCCATGTGGACCCTCAGTTGGGACCATTGCCGCCGTTTCTCGTTATCGATTCAATTCCCCGTTTGACCCTCCGGCGCCCACCATCCTTTCATCACTTTGTCGGGTCACGGAAATGTAAACATACATACATTATAGGAAAGCGGGCCTAACCAAATGGATCCGGACCTTCCTTAGATCTAATCAAATAAATTCGTATTGGCTAACGGTTTGTTTAACCAGTAAACTGAGCTTTTCCGAATGATGGTAAGGAATTTACTAACGTATCACAAGTCTAAACATGAAGGTTTCTCTGAATGGTTACTTATTCTAACTCAGTAGAGTGCTGTAAGATCACGTGTTGCAAAATTAATTTTCAGCTAATTTTACCTACCCATTAAATTAATGATTTAATGGTATAGGTAGTATGTATTGAAGCGGAAAACTGAAGAAAAAAGTTAAAAAGAGTGTTCCGACATAAGTTCATCAAACATTGAGAGTCAATTTTATAGCTCATTTCCAACAAGACATGACTGCTTGAATTTTTAGAGGATTCGATTAAAAATTAGATGGTATTTAAGATCAAACGTCACAAAAATGGAAACTCCTTTAAAATACACGTTAATCAAATTTGATGACAACATTAGAAAAAGCACCAAAGTTCGTACCTCTTTAGGGAAAAATTTTTACATGACTTATAAGTTATCAAATTAGCCCAAAGATCAAATTTTGAGGATTAATTTAATAAAATACTTGTTTCCATCGCCTTTTTTTCCATAATTCAATAAAATATATCAATGAGAAAATAAGGTTTCCTTACTTCACACCTTGTTCACCCTTAAGTTAAGTTGGGTTTCAGCCTTTCCCACGTAGAAAGCAGGGCATTCTTTGCAAATCAACGCATACACACACATTGGTGTCTGGAATCCTGCTGACCCTTTGCATGGGTATGAGTTGTAGTTGTTGGCAGAACTGAAAACTGCTTCATCTATTACAAGGGAGCAAACTTTGCATCGTTGTCTCTTGCAAGGGAACTGGATCATTCTTCTTTATTCTGCGATGTGTGAAAATATCCTCAATTGATTATGCCTGACGATATGAGAGTGTGGGTGAATTTGGAAAAACTGTTTTTGTAATAGGATTTGAGGAGAGGGGTGGACTAATGTCTTTCAATATGATGTTCAAGCGCTCAATGTCGAAAAAGAATGTTGTAGTGAGATGGACTTTTTCATTGACATTACGGACTCCTGGGCGATAAGCAGCATGAGATGGAATTATCTTTTTCTCTATTTGTCTTGCTGGGTACCCTCTTGAAATGAGTTTATCCGTTAACTTCTTCAAAAAAGACTTCTTGTCTTTTTCCTCACTATATATTGATGGTGATCGTGATCGAGAGAGCTCTTGTTATAGATTGTTTAGTGTGACGAGGGTGACAGCTTTCATAATGTAAGTATAATTGTTTGTTTGTCGATTTGATGTGAACAGAGGTGGATAGCGTAGTACCAATAAGGTGTATGTTGACATCGAGAAATGTGGATGTAGTTGTGGGGTACGTCCATGTAAATTTAACTGAAAATTGGTGGGGAAAAAAATATATATGTATGTATGTATGTGTGTTAACTTTCGAAGCCTCTTGGACGTTCTCCTTAGAAGTCCAGGAATTCTGGATCGAATGTATAGAAATCCTGAATCCAATGAACAAAGCATCAAATCATCACAACACAGCCATGTGATCTATTCAGTCATGTGATCGATTACAGTCAACTAATCTGTTGCTAGAGAGTTGAACTGTTTAGTTCCACGAATTGCTGGTAGAGTGAATTGGTCATCGATCATTAATTGTTCATTCCTGTACAAGATATGTGACGCGTAATCAGTATGGTGTGTCTCTCAAATTAGGTTGGGAGGGAGGGCCACAACACGGCCATATGATCTATTCAGTCATGTGATCGATTACAGTCAACTAATCTGTAACTTATCTTCCTGCATTCACGTTTTAAATGACACTCCACGGATGTAAACTGAAATATTCTTAGTGACTTCATGTTCTTCAAATGGCGCCCGGGTTCGGAACAGGCACCGAAAGAGGTGAGTCCCATCCTCAGGGAGGGTGAAACAAAGGGGTGAGGCAAAGGAGGTGGGATAGAGTGGGTGACGTCTCATAAATCAATTCAGTATCAAGTTCCTACTCCGGGAGCTACGACAGTACCTTGAAGGCTTACAGCCCCATGAATTAGTTCCCTACCCTCAAACCCCACCTGAAACTGAGTATGGCACCTCAACTGCCTTATTTTGGGAACTATAGTTTAACCTCCGGCAAACAATCGGGCCAAGGGCTAGGGTGCTAGATAATTTATCAAGACAGCACAAATGGGACGACTGCTGGAGACAAGTTTTATTAAGATGAGTGCTGAAACCATTTTCTCACTCCAATATCTAAGATATCTCGTTGAACAACGTGAAATTCGTCTCGGCATAATGCCGCAATGCATAATGCTTCAAATCACCATTATCCCGTAACCATTCCCCCGTGGTTATTTGGCAATTGGTTGAATTCCCATGTTGTAGTCGTTCACAACACGAGAACTGTACAAGGTCTGCAAAGAAAATAATTAATAATGAATACGTAAATATTAGTAAAGGGTTCTGTTTTCGACAATAGGTACCCCAGGTGGGGCTGAAGGATGGAAAGAATCTTGACGAGCAAATTGAGTTAGTGAAGATAAAATGGATGGAATTCAAAGAAGGTAGAATATTTTAAGGAAACTGTTATATAAAGCAATTTTGAAAGTTTAGAGAGCAATCGAGGATAAGGATGAGTCAACTTCACAACGACGATTCGAGGTTGTAACTGGGAAACCAGAGAGTAACGGTTTTTGACGAGGACAACTAACAGAATAAGAGAACGGTCAACAACAATGACAACAGAAGACATGGATCAAGAGCTGATGAACACTGAAAAAACTCACAAGTGTATGCCGGATGTAAAACAGTTAGAACTATTTTTTCTTTATATATAACTGAGAAAATTTAATGGGAATATGAAAAATTGGTTAGCATTTTGATTCCAGTTTTCGAAAACAGACGAAGATGAATCTGTGTTTGGTATAGACAAGTTTGCTTATTTGCGGGAAGCAATGGTGCCAGGGTCACTAGCAGAAGAATTAGTGAATAGCTACATACCATCAGAAAACAGTTTACATAAGTAGTGGAACATCTAACATCGAGATTCGCAAGAGATGGCCTGTTGATTGAAACGTATCGTTCGTTTGGCAAAATCAAAATTTACAATGAAAAACTCAGTTAAGAGCATTAGAATCGCCAGAATATCATTCAACAAGTTTCCAGCAATGTTGAAGCCAATAGCAGAGTCTGCTTGGTCTGAAGAATCTTATGGCTAGGGAAAGATCAAGAGTGCACCTTAAAATCGAGGAAAATCGTCCTGACCGTGAGGGAGAGTAATTAGGAGCGCTCTTGAGATTTTCACAATTGGAAGTAGAGGGAAAACGGGGAGTACAAATGCCGCATGGGACGTTCGGAGTTACAAGAGATGTTCTTCACCCAGTTTTGTCTCTTCAAGTTCGGGAGTAAGGAAAGTGAATAGAACGAGAATTAGATCTTACTCAGATGATTCAAACACCCCCAACAAATATCATGAAATTTGCTTCAAAGGAATCAGGTTGCGTGGTATAAACGTGCATATCATAGTTCGTCCGAATTTTTGAGGAGCGTTGTTGGTCACTAAGCGATAAAATAAATTGGCTGAAAAAAGAGGTGCGAGTTAGATCTGCCTCAAACCTGGTTCACACATTGCTTCAAGACGCAAAGTTTATGTTAATAATTAACATGATATCACACAATTATTGTATGGTAAATTCTAGCCGTCACCAGACAATAGTGTGTTACAAGTTTTTGAATCCCGCTGAATCAAGCTTAGAGACCACTTCGGCACCATCAACATCGATTTCGGAAATTCCAGAGGAACATAGGAGAAAGAATAAAGGCGCTGCCATGTTGTCTCACAAAACAGGGACTACATTGCTATAAAAATTACGCGTAAAATATTAACTCAGCAACAGTAGAAAATAATAAGAGTTATGCTTGATTCAGAGTCACAAAGAAGCTACGTCATTAAAGCATTAGCGAAAGAATTGAGAATAGATAATGCAGGGGAGGAAAAATTATCTGTTTGGGACAGATATTAATATAAAAACACATCGAAAATGTAAGATTACTTTGCAAGGATTTAATCTATCAACAAGATTTATATGTTCAGCACTAGAAGAAGATAAAAAATGTATTTATGGACCAAGGCTAATGAATAAGGAAGTAATTCAAATTCCAGATCGAGCCAGAATCACATTTTCAAATATTGGTCCCGACCTCCCACTCGTAGATGTTTTGCTTGCAGCATACGTTATAGAACGTTTGCTAACGGGTTCGACAATCAAGTTGTTAAATTTAAATTCAACAGTCAAAAGCTTTTACTGAATTATTAAATTTAAACATAATAGAAAAAGTTCCACCTTGCGAAGAAATAGGTCCACCAATTTTTTCGTCTTTCTCATAGAGCAGTCATGAAAGAATCCAGTCAGGTAACGATATTGCGACCGTTTTCGATGGTTCGGCTCGAGACTATAACGTAGTTTCGTCGAATTCACAGCTGGAAAAGGGAAAACATTTGATAGAAGATATATTGAAATTCCTACTAATGTTTGGATGGGACTATTGGCGCTACAGCTGATATTGCTAAAGCATTCCTGAATATCAGTCTTTATCCAGAAGACGGAAAATTCCTCAAATTCATGTGGTGGGAAAATTAGGGAAGTAAGAAAATAATTTAATACAGGCACGAGTGTGTAGTTTTTAGTTTGACATCAAGTCCTTTCCTATACCAGTTCCTATGTCATTATCGAACACAATCTAGAAAATGACAAGGCTAAGTCTAAACAGATAGCCAAGAAACTACAAGTAACATTTTACGCTGATATTGCAGTTACAAACAAATATATACGTAGAAAAGAATTTTCGTAATTCTATCAACTTTTTCGACTGTTCAACAAAATAAAAGAGTTGATGGAATTAGGAAAATTCTATTTACGACTATGGGCTAGTGGAACTGAATCGATTAATCCTGTACCAGGTGAACCTGTCCCGATTTTAGGAATTCACTGGGATCAATTAACAATGAATAGCTCATTAATCGTAACCAAACTGCAGATAGAAAATACAACCAGAAGTACACTATTGTCGACAGTGCATTCTTATTTTGAATCATTAGGCTTGATGTCACCATGCAATTTGTTGCCTAAGAGGATGTTGCAGGAACACGGTAGACGAAAGGAAATCGGAGTGACAACTTAACAGCAGCTTTGAAGAGCAAAGTATTATCCTTGATTCAAGGAGCGGATTTAATGCCGCAATGCAGAATAAAGAGAAGACTTACGGTTTGAAAAATGGAAAACAGCTCGAGTAAATATTCATGGGGTCTATGATGCTAGTCAGTATGCATGTTCGGTTCGCATTTTCGTAGCGCAAGGTAGAGTTCAATTACACATTCAAGACTCCAGGCCAAGACTCGAATTGCATCTAAAAAGCAACACTTGTTGATTCCGAGGTTGGATCTTATGGCAGCTCTAATAGGAATAAGTTTGTAACTTGTGATCATCTCAGCGTTATACAGGGTGTCCGGAAAGTTATGCGCAATCCGACTCCTACGTGTTGTACAACTAATTTCCGAACAAAAATGCCTCATGGCAATGTTTTGCCAGAGGCCTCGTTTCCGAGTTATTCGCGATTTAGGATTTTTTGCGTGTTTTCGATTATATGTCATTAAAACTGCCATAACTCCCTCAGTTTTGGATATAGCTCAAATTTAACGTTGGGAAGAGCTTAAAATTTTCTATCAATTTGATGTCAAAAAAAAATTATTTTTATATTATTAAAATTGTGCGGTGCTGCACGAAATGTCGGTTTTGTCAAAATCTTGAAATCGCCTGTTATTCATCTCGACTAGAAACCCCATTAATGCTTGACGCAGAACTGTGCAGGGCTAGTAAAACGTGCGCCAAAACGTCAGCTTTCCAACGGTGTAGCCGTTTTGATTATTAAAAATATTTTTAGTTAAGGAAATTGTGTTTACCAGCAGACAAACGTGTGTTTTCTGTTAAAATTGAGGTTTTTCCAAAAGTCTCGACGAAATAAGGTTGGAGGGAGGGGATACGTAACGTTTCTCGCTGAATCTAATGGTTACAACGCCACAATTCACAAGTGACGATTTAAGTTAGTTTTGTCGGATGCATGAACCTGTTCGTTTGTGAAGCTGTCCAGCCAAAGTCAAAATAATCGAGGAGCCGAGAGACGGTTATTGTTTGTGTTCATTAACGATTGATTGCTATGAGTTGCATTCAACTTTTTGCTGACACTACGAACTCTTGTCGAACCAGGCCTCCTTATCATAACCAACTCTTCTCTTTCGTCTCTTTCCTCGCTGAATTTCCTTCAGCGTGGTTTCCCTATTGCGTATTCCCATTCATCATGATCCGCTATATCTATTTACCATAGCTGGTAGTAATAACCAAAAGCTTAGTGAAACAAAACGGATCAGTAGATTTAAAAAAAAAAATTTACTAGATAGAAAAAAAGGATCAGTGACACAAACAATATCATCTATCAATATTTTGTTCTCATACTATCAGACGTATTCGCAAGTGTGTGAGTTGTACACAGGAGAAGAGTAAAGAGCCTTGAAAAATTGGGCGCTCCAAAGGAGAGTGGGAGAATCTATTCTTACGAACTTTCACTTTCCAGCAGAAGCGATGTACAAACAATTTTCTTGACGGGCTGAACGTAAGAATTTAAATTTAGTTAGAGGTTGAATTTATGCATTTCAATTGAAAGTGGATATGAAGGAGGTGAAGTTCCGCTGGTATAGTCGAAACTCCCCTGAGTCTGAACGGAACGGAGCCTAGCTACCGACTAAGTCCCTCGCGACGAAGTTGTGGAAACCCATTTCAATAAAAACAGAGTAGGATAGAACGTTGTCTATGTTTCCAGGAAAATAATGAGTTACACAGTTGCATCGAATTCGACGGTTAGGTCATCATCACTAACAAACATGAATTGGAGTTCATCAACAGGAGTTCATGTTTGTTGCTGATGATGACCTAACCGTCGAAATGGATTCAACCGTGTAACTCATCGGAAATATAGAAATCGTTCTATCTTACTCTGCTTTTATTGGAACCTAGCAGGTACCGCTGCAGAGCGCCCGAATTTGGACGTGGGGAAAGAGTGGATGTACTCCATCAGGCGGACTGCAGTGCCCCTGAGTTTGAACAGGTATGTAAGGAAAGTACTGGGGTTAGTGGAAGGGAAGTTTCAAAGAATAACAACTGATTAGAGGTTGTTGACACAAAGAGGAGGAATACCAATCGTTGAAATGACTTGCGCACTAGAGAGCCCAGCTTACATGTATAGGGAGCTCTAGAATCCCTTTCACCTTGTCTCCAGGTAGCTTGAAACGGTTTGGCATTCCTCAGCTGTCTTATTAACTTTATTTGTAGTACGATTTTCAGTTAAGTTAAAACAGTAGGTTTCCTACGGAGAGAGATAATGCAGAGCCTAGATAAGAACCTAAAGGAAGATTTAGGAAAAAGAAGAACATAGTTTGTATCTGAAGTTTAATTTCGGAGACTTGGCAGTCCCACTGCCAGCTTTACCAAGATCTCAGTTTCCAATTACTCGGGGTCGGTCCATCGCGGATTAAATCCATTGTAAACTTCCATCCTTCTCACTCGGGTTCAGTCGGTTAAAAGGGAGCTTATTTGGAACCAACAGTCTCCCATGAAAAAAGAAAAAAGCATGATCCACTAACCAAGCATGTATTGCGGATACGTTTATAAGATTATTCAACTTTTCCTTTTCTCTTTCTTGAAAACTTATTGTAAGTATCGATTTTATTATGGGTGGGAAACCTGGAACCGTATAAAAGTTACGACAAAAACCTAACTTTTCAATCGTCTACTCACTTACACTCCGTAACAGATACAGGTTGTTCCATCTATATGGGCCCATCAAGGAATTACAGTCATACGGTGCACGCTACCGAAAATTGCATCGTACCTTTTCTATAGTATTTTCACTCTGCTTGAAGGTGGCGGAACCTGTTTTTCATTTTTCGATGTTTTAGTGCCTCAAATCTTTGATTGAAACCTGAGGTTACCTCTTGACCCCCCCCCCCCTTTTATTTTATTTTAGTTTTTGATTCTTCGTTGAAGTTGGAAGAGAAAATGCATCGATGAAATTTTTATCATTTAAATGACAAACAGGAGAACAATCCTGTATTCCTAGGAAGACAGATTTTTCATAGGTGTTAGTTAGGCTTAGTAGGTACCGTTTAGGAACACAGAATGCGCCCACGTAAACACTTTTTACCCCCCCCCCCCCCAGCCATAGCTTTCATCTTTGTTTACTAGCTCCCTTCCTCTGAGCTAGAATCCCATATTTGCAGGGTACTAAATGTGAACCATAGAGGTCTACTGTCCAGCTTTTTTTTAGAGACTTCGTTTCAGAGTTATTTCTCTTTTTGCGAACAACAAAAATCGACAAATTCTGTTAGAAAAAACCGATTTTTTCCTATTATCTTCAATATTTTTTAGATTTTGACCACATTTTCGAAATCAGCATCAAATTTTCTATCAACAGAGACCAGTTTCCATCATCAACAATCATTCAGTATTTTACCACTACACCAGAGGCATTGAAAGGTGATCTGTTTCAAGCTTGCTTAGCTGTTCATCCAGATGTGGTACGAAGAACAACTTGTTTCGTTAGGGATCTACTCACAATCTGTTCACAGAAGTAAGGGGGACCTATTTGAAACGTAGGTAATTTTATTAGAATAAAAAGTACCTGTAAAACTTGTCTAGTAAAATTTGTATGTGTACTACTTATTTACTACCACTTGATGCAAGAATTGAAATATCCAGCAAGCAAAATAATATCCACTATCTCTGAAGGAGTAAACGTAGCAATGGGCATATTTGACGTGTTGCAACACAACTGATTAGAAATCTCTTCGCGGCACATTTTTTTAACTGCATTCAAGAATCGACAAAACAACAATTTCTTGATACTAATTGTTCACTCTAAACTATGCTCTTTATAATCAAGTCAAGATAGACTGGTCCACAGGACGGCACGGAGTTTCAAATGTTCTTCAAAATAGGTACAGGTATGGTTTTTCCGCCAAATTAGAAACACATATGATCGCATTGAATAAGAATTAATAATTTTCGAAAGCTATTAAATGAGTAAAATACTGAATTATTCAAGCGCTATTAAATATATGAATATTTTTTTTTTTTACATTTTTTCAACGAAAAATTTGTTCGCAAAAAGTAAAATATCTCTGAAAGGAAGTCTCCCAAAAATTTTAACGATGCATTTTCTCTTCCAAATTCAACTTAGAATCAAAAACTAAAATAAAAAAGGGCGTCAAGAGGCAACCTCAAGTTTCAATCGAAGATTTGTGACACTAAAACATCGGAAAATTAAAAACGGGTTCCGCCACCTTCAAGCAGAGTAAAAATACTACTGAAAAGGTCCGGTTCAATTTTTCGATAGCTCGCACCGTATGGCTGTGATTCCTCAATGGGCCCATAAAGATGTGACAGTCTGTATAATAAAATTGAAGATACCTTTCGCTTCCTACACGGGGGGAGAAAACAACATGAAAATAAAACGGCAACTTATTCTTACAAGAACACATAGAACATGACGATGAAAACTGTCAATCGTTCTTGAAATGTTATGAATGGCGATTGAAAGGGATGGTGATATGACGAGGAGCGGTGAGGACGGGCGGCCCTAGGGAAAGCCTATCGAGACCAGAATATTGGAGGGGCGGAAAGTTAATTTAATTGCGTCTCATTGGTACTCAAGTGTACTAATTACCACTTATTCTGTCTCCGGTTTCACCTCACAAAAAATCTGCGCCTAATTGAAACCAGTCGGGTCACCTGAGCGTCAAAATTGATCCAATCCAATTCAAATTTGGAGAGTGTATTTTTGCTGTATTGGATATTTTAGGAGTACGTAATGTGTATACAATTCATTGTACAATTAATATCCCTTGATTTTTGTTCCTTGATCCACACGCGTTTTATAAGAGTAAGTTTTTGTTTTTGCTGTAATATAATAAATAATAAATCTGATCCGCAAGAGCTCCCGTGTTTTCATTGATGCTGATGTTTGACATATACATTGGACATCCTGTAGGCCCCATTTTTATTGCAGTAAATACACAATTTATTAAAACCATATACTCGAATGTCTATCTATATTTCAACTCCACGCCAGGGAAAACCAATTATTCTGGTTTCCAGGGAGAAGCCCGCACGGTTTTAAAATTCATAGGCAAGTTTATCATTGATCGGTGCCCTTACTTCCAGATGAAGGCGGGCAGATGCTCTACGCTCTAATATTCAACCTCGACCCTGACATTAAAAGAAACTCAATGCACAATATCCATAAGTTGGTTCATTATCATTGTATGAAGAACAACATAGGACGAAAACCTTAATGTGAAGCTCTTGGAATAGTGTCACAGTTCCGGTGACCACAAAGGCTTTCAACGGAGAGCCACATTTCATTGCAATCTCTTTGTTCATTCACAAGGTAATCCAAATAAGCCCCGTTAACGAATGGACATAACCATTCAACTTTGGGATCCATAACTACCTGCATATCCATTATTTTTCACCAGGTCCAATTTTGTTTAAATTTATTTCTTTAAACTTTCGGTTTAGACACGCGAAAAATCTGACCTAGGTACCAGTTTTTTGATGGATTGTTTGTGAAGGACGGAAATAGAAAAGGAAATCAAACGTCCTACTTACTCAGACTCACCCTTTTTGCATCCGATTTTTTATTTGATTAAATCTCTTTGCGGTACTATCTACGACAAACTGCCTACTCGTGGTAAGAGAAGTGCCATACCGATATACCTGTATTGGCATTGTCAACATTTCAATGTGAATCTTCATTTGCTCGATTTCCAAGTCAAGGAGTGGCGAGAGGCACGTACCTGTTGGATTTTAAACGAAGTTCGAACACGGTTGAATCCATGCCGCTGGTAGTGTTATTGATCCAATTTATAAGACGTCAGCTACCCCATCTCAACTATCAGGGTTACGAACTGGAAAGTCTAACCTTACCTAGGATCCAGACTAGCTCAAAAGAACTTCATTGTCAACGGGGAGTTCATTATAATCGTAGATGAGAAACCCATTCATACCCATATTCAAGTACCTGATGCATCTATTTTCCAGATAACGTAGATGTATTGGAAGTTGAAACTGATCCATCTATTGCAGAAATAATTGCAATATACTTTCCCATTGTTTCTTTCCATCACTTACTATTTGTCGCTCAACTGGCGTCCGCATTGACCTTAACTCTGAAATTGTTCTACCTAATCATTTTCAAAAAACGTTGCCCAATATTCAGAGCATTTCACAATTGCACTTACACAAGAATTTTATGAGACATATATTTCAGTATTTCATAATACAGTTTCCATGGAAACCACTTATTACCATAATTATCGTTCAGCCAGCCACTCAATCTAGAACTAAGAAATCAAATCTTTATGCAAACGGAACGTTTCATCTTTGATTTTCACGCAGGCTCTGAGGCAACTCCTTTGACAAATAGACAATTTAATCGGGCTCAAGTCAACCTACAAACCTACACAATATCTCAGCGAGTCTTCGCAAGCAAAAAGTTTTTTTTCGACAATATTATGCATAAAAGCATCTCCGAATTACTTATTAGATAAGTGTCATCGAGATCAGCAAAGAAAGTCAAGGTATTAGGACAAGAAACCACAATTAAAAAACCGCGGCCGATCCAGTAGCCGATTTCATTATTGATTTTTGTTACTTTTGTTGCTGCTTTTGTTGCTTGTGGAGCTACAAGCATATCATGAAAAATTCATACACATGATAACATATCATGTTACTTGTAGCTCGATGCTCAAAAAGATCTCCATCTATTTTCCAGAATAGTAAATTGATTAGGAAATTAATTAGCCAAAAGAACCCTTCAACTGATCAGTGTGTCTCATACTATGTAAGTGACTGCCATACGTCCCAAAGACTAGACTTCGTGATGAATATTACTTCGTAAACAGAAACACTTCACTACTTCCTCATTATGAAGACAAAGCTGATATAAAAAATCTACACAACCAACATACCTACCAAAATACCAATTATTGACTTTAAAGAGATAAAATAAAACACATATCATCACTTTACATAACCTTATATAAAAGAAGTGATCAATAACTGAATTTCAAAAGGAACTCTTGAAAAAATAAAATTCCATCACCACGATATGATCGTCATATTTACTCGGCGATGTTCAAGGACGTTCCCTTTCACATTCGCGCGCACTTGATTTTCCTATGTAAGTTCTTCACCCTTAGGGAGAGTGAACAGATGAACTTGATGCTGGAGCGTTTTACCTCTGGTTCATTAGAACGCTCTGCACGCTGATTTTAAATTGGAGCAATAGCGGACAATTAATTCGAATTATCAAGAAGTGCATTAATTCGCTCCCCCTTGGTAAACTTTCACGAACAACACTGAAACACTTTGATATACATATTATATATGTGGGCATTCATAATATATCCTATACGTTTGTTAAAGAATGCTTACGAATTTACAGTAGTGAAAAATCTTCTGAAGTTGTGTATGAACCGTAAAATCTTCCCACAAATGTGACTATATGATTTATCTTGGTTGATTCCACTGGTGGAGAAAACTCCCTCGCCGTAACTGAGTTAATCTTTATCCGCTTTTCAACTAGTTTCTTCCTCTTTTGAATATCACCTTTTCTCCCATCTTATTCCTGCCAAGAAGTTGCTTCAGCCTGTAAATTATTGTGATTCTCTCTCTTTTTCTCTCTCCCATCGCTTCTTTCATCCAGTCACTCTAAATACAGACCACTCCCAGGAGAAAGCTACTATCAGCTTACGATTCAGTGATTGGATATTGCTCCCTCCATTTTCCTTAGGTAATTATCATCATCGGAAAGCTGCACCATTACATACGTCGAAAACTAAACTACAACGGATAAGGTCAACTGTTTATAATGAGCTACAAGTGCAACAAGTTACATTCTATCGAACAATTCATTTATTATAATTGTATTAAACCGATTTGTGATTTATTGACTTGGGGTGGATTTAAAATCAGAGTCCAGAGCGTTTTAATGAACCAGTGGCACAACGTTTCAGCTTCACGTTCCTCTATTCACTCTCCCTAATTGCTAGAAATTACATGTGGAAGGGAACGTGCTTCAACGCATTAAAAATCGCCCAGAAAATTATCTAAGTGCAATGGAATTTTATTTTTTCAAGAGTTACTTTTGAAACCGAATTATTGATCGCCTTTTTAATATATTGTTATGTAAAATGACGGAATGTGTTTTATTTCATCTTGTTAAAGTCAATAATTGATATTTTGGTAAATATCGTTCCCGAGCCCCTTTGCCGATTTCACCCATTCTTTCGAAAGGGAGGAATCACAAGGTTCGAATAAATAAGGAACAGCAAAACTGGGATGGGAAACGAATAAGAAACACTTCGGGAAAAAATTGACTGGATCCCAACCATCAGATGGCTTGGAAATTCCGGTAGTCACACACACTTTTTCATTCATTTATTTTATGTTATTCTATTTTTTCTACAAACCGGGAGAGGTGGGAAGGAAGCACTCTTTTAGAATCAGCACCAAATTTAGTAGGAGAGAACACAAACATACTTGATACTCACAAACACAGCCATACACATATCTTTTTTTGCGGATTTGGTAGACCATTCTAAGAAAAAACGTAGTGCGAATCTGTTCAAAAACCCATTCAAAAACAGATTTGCACTATGTTTTTTCTCACGTTTGGTTTGTCCCACGCCCTCCTAGATTAATTTAACTGCATCTATTGATGCAGCCTTGCTTCAGAGGGACATCCTAAAGAGTGACGATTTATTATACTTTTTTGGCAATCTAGTTTCAATTGACTTATCTTTTTCTTTAGTTGTAGATGGTTAATACCAAAGGCATTAATTATAATACATCGCCTTTTCCATCCTTCCCTTTATTTATTATATTTTTTCTTTGCCTAAGGTCAAAACGCTCTGAAGTATGTCTGTACGATATCAAAATTGAAATTTATGAAAATGGGTGGCGAAAACCACCGCAGTTCCCATCCAGTATTTACAAAGGCAAATGGATGACAAAAGGAAAGAGGGCATTTCGCATATTTTTGCTGTACGAACGTTGAACGAAGGGAAACGGAGGTTAAAAGATAATGGGTGCCCGGGGAGTGAATGCTAAGTGACTCCAGCAGTTGACCCAGGAGCCGGCAGAGGGCACAGAAAACATTATTTTTGTTTAGACGGTTGATTCCCATACGAAGCAGGGCTCTGTTATTTATTTTCTTCCACTACGCTACGCTTCTCCTCGCCTACCCATTTTTGCCTCTTTTTCCATAAGGCTGTTGATAAGGTATCGGTGAATCTTTGCACCGCCTCAGCCAGCGACAAAAGGACGCCAATTCACCTAAATACATGGTGACATATGTCCCAACTTTTCCTCTTATCCGCAATTCCCAAAACGTCTTGTGGTTCAGCAAGCTGTTCTTTTCTGTTATCAAGGGTATTCACCAATACCAACTACCTTACACAAAAAAATTGTTGACTTGATATGACGAGCACCTAAGTTTAAAATGTCACCCTTCGAATATATTAGGACGTGTTTGCAGCTCAACGAAATGCAGAAATATATGTGTAGACAGTTTAACAATTGCCGGTGCTTAATTACACAAACTCTCATATACGGTAGCAAGGGAAACTATTATATTACAAGGCAAAGCCTCAATGAAATGGTCTGTTGGGTAAATACGACTTCGAATTAAATAATTAACGACCACAAATAATAATTAAATGTAAAACGAAGAAAACATTAACTTAAATAAAGATGTCAAAGCAAAACGTCAAAGATGTCAGAAACTCAGCAAACAAAATCATTGATATTTGTTCATTTTGAATCTCTAGCTACCTGATGGTAGATGTCTACAACAAACAGGTTTACGTTGTTGACCTACTTACCCTTTCTTCCTGTTTTTGTCAGGGGTACCACGGTAACTCTGAATTACGCTGCTGCTTGGGAATTATGAATTGTCTTAATGTTCATATGTTTCATCAACTGACAACAATTTGTTACTCTTTCCATTTTGATGCTGTAATTTAACTAAATACATTGATCTCACTAGGCATCACAATACTTGTAGGTATAATTCAAAACCCACGTATATCACTAACAATTTGTAAATATTCTTAGATATGCCGACCATTCAAGTCATGACTACGAACCTATTTCTGCTTGCCTTGCAGTGCAACTACTCAAGATCAGTACCCATGTACCCCTGCCACGGAAAAAATCATACCCGTACCGTATTTTTTAGCATTAGTATATCAGGACTTCAGCCAATTTATTAATTGATAATAGAGTAATTTAACACAAGGTCTGAAGGTGTGAAACAGTTTTTCGGTAACAAATGGCAAAACAGAGCAATGCAAGTTCTGGGCCCATAGTGTGAAAACGTAAGTAATAATAATGTGTTTGGTACGTGCCTAACGCCCACGGCTTTTCCTCCCTCTTTCTGACCACATCTACTGCTCTCAGTAATACTACCTACCATTTTTGCAACAAACCATTTTTGTACGTAGCACAACTGTTTCGGTCTTCCACTTCCTCATCGTCTCTTCACTTTGGGAGGTTCTAAGCTTTTGTTGCCACAACAGCATTGTTCTCTCATACCCTTCTTCATCAAAAACCTTTTCTGTTGGCGTTCGTTAGAGCGAGGGCAGATTGGGTTTGCTCTCTGGGTCATTCAACGCAAACTGTTATGAAGAATGGTTGAGCTCCGAGTAAAAGAAAAGTGTGAAGAACCAAAAATACAATAAGGTCAGTCATAACATCTATATCCTTTCAAATTGAAGGATGCTGTACTATCGGACGGTTCACCCGATGGCCAAATTTTGGCGGTTATTTGTGGCAATTACAGGACGGGAAGTTTTGGTGGATACTTTTTAACAGTTGTTTTAAACGGATACGTTTTTGAGCACACACATTTTTTCCGATGTGGGATGGACACATACTCTGAAAACTTCTCTTTTCACCGAATTTGGTAAATAACCGTAACTTGCTATACTATAAGAAAGTAAGTTATTACTATTTATTTATCCATACTGTAAGAAACGCTTATTGAAAATCATTATCCCTCCATCTTTAGAAAATTAGAGTTTTCCCCCATTGCAATAATGTGCACCCTGTGTTGTATGGCTGCAATTAAATACGGCAATAGTGAGGAGCACCTGTTATGAGTACTATACTTTTAATAAATAATGAAGTTACATCAGCTCCTCACTACATCATTGTTTAGAAATATATCGTTTGGCCAGAAATATTTACCTTCGTAGTTTGTCTCCCACGCCGATTTTACTTCCAACAGAGCGGACTATAGGACAAATGATCGATCTTGATGGACGAAATCGTTTTAGAACAATTGCTTAATTAAATGCTGATCTCAGGAAAATCAGTATTAAAAAAAATTTCTCCCAAGGAAGTTTGGCAAAATAATAAAAAAGTGGTATATAAATTATTACAAATGATTTCAATGATGTGTTTTTATTAAATTTTATGTTTCTTACAATCTATCTGTGAATATCACTTTGTATACAGGCACCTGTAAAAGATGTTTTCATATCCATGATGTGAAGCAAAGAAACACTGTCACAATCACGAAATTGAAGGGATAAAAAAGTTAGGTGAGGAAATTGCACAGAAGATCCGGCCAAACGAAGGAAAAATTGGGAGCCAATCATTGAAGTAGTGATAAGGAACAGTGGGCAGAAGAGTCGGATTGAAACGAATCTAGGCGGGGTCTAGTGAAACATGGAGTTATCCGCTGACTTTTTTGAATACCTTTGATAGTGATACACTATACCTTTCCGATTAAATAATGATAGATAAAGAATTATGAAAATGGAAATCTAGATTTGATTAGTTTGAAAATAACTTTGTACTGTTGGGATTGGTACTGTGTCATGATGATGATTATTCCCCGAGTACAGCTTCTCTGTAGTCACCATTGGGAATGGTGTGCCTAGAGGCCCTTTATTGGTACATTTGAAAGGATGCTGGTAGAAAAAGTTTTCCGCAATTCAATCTATAAATTTGAACCAATTACGTGGCAGGAATGAGGCTCAAGATAATCCTGTTACCTGCCGCTCTAACTCAGCTGTGATTGTTCGAAAGGGTTACCACTGTGGGGAGAAATCCTTTCTATGCTAAATTGGCAACTAGTTAGCTGTTCGTAATACCTACTAATAGTCTAAGTCAGCGAAGGAAGGCACAGCGGCAAACACACACAGTTAATGAACTAAGTTGCGAGGAGCAAGGGGTAAAATGGGGTCGGACAAGACAGTTGGGTCGCTTTCCGCCACGGCCGTTGCAAATGCCGAGTCCTGAGACGCAGGTTTCGACCGTTCACGTCCGTCTTGTTAACCTTTAATTTCTAGTTTGGGGACATGACAAATATCTACCATTCCGAATTTCCACCACCTCATGCTTAAACATTCTACAGTCTTACGCCTTAAAGCGAGGGAATAATTCATACTATACATGCCGTACACTGTACAACGTGACAAAGAAATCCAAGAAAAAAATAGCTGTAATTCAACGAGATAAAACAATACACCTATCTTCGCTTCACTCGTCCGCAAATATATGAGGGAGGGTCCTATAGGGATTCCCCTGCATCCCCTTTTATTATTGATTATTGTTATTTGAAATGGTGAACCAAAATGGCTGATCTACATTTTATGTTTTAATTTTACGAGATCCGAGCTCTTCCCCCTCCAAAGCGTCTTCAGGGATTTAATAGTCGGTGAAATCTGTTCTAACTTTGGAGGCTTCTTAGAAAAACGTATTTTTTCTGCATTCTACTTCAGTTGGTTGGTTTCTCTTCAAGTCTTCTTCGTCTGTAGCTTGAAATGGAGTACCTCTGGCCTCAAAGAGTATCTCTGCTCCCTCCAAAGGAATCTTGTCATATGATCAACAAATGGTCGTGTCATATGATTTAATAACTGTTTTTACTTAATTGGGTCCTGGATTCGGTAAATGACAGCCCGAAATTTTCCAAACCCAACATTGAATTCATCAACCGCATGGGAGACCATCTTCAGCCGTCAGCGCATCAAGACTATTTTCACACTCCTGAGAAAATAACAGCACACGTGGGTTATTGTTCAATATTGCAGCAAAATGTTTTCCTTTAATGGTTATCACTAGACTCGCTCTAAAGTTTGTTCTTAATGTGGCATCAAAGATAAAAAAATGAAGGTAGTTGCCCATGTTGGTAAAAAACTGAATTCTGTTAAAGTTAAAATGTCGCAGATGAATAGAGGGAGAGAGAAAATCTGTGAGAGAGGAAGGAAAAGAGGTAATGAGTGGAAAGAGGAAGAAGTCTGGAAGCTGGTAGAAAGTTATAAGTCAAGACTTGTTGTGGAAGGCGGCGGAGTTTGGGGTTGGTTAAGCAGTGGTTCAGCGGGGTTGGGGTAGGGGTGATGGTTGTGGGGGGCTCAAAAGTAAATGGGTAATATTTCAAACCAGAGGTGAGCCGTGTAAACTTGAGTTATGGAAGTCAAATTAATTCTTGGTCGTAAGGTTTGTAACTGACGTCGTGAAGACGACGAAACGAAGGGGCGACTTTGTGATTTAGCTGTTCCAGGTACTACTGCCAGCGCGAGAGAAGAGATGTTAGAGAGAGTGGGAGATGGGATGTTGTACTCGTATAGCATAGTTGATGGATGTTGGTGGGTGGGGTGGAGAGTACTGCCGGTATATAATGACGTCATAGTTCGACCTTTTTTCTCCTTCTTTTTCCTCTACAACGACTACCTCGCTTTTCCGCTCTTTTTCACTCGCTCTGTTATCATAAGCTGACTATTGCTGGTGTCCATTTCAATTGATGATGTTGTAACATGTGTTGACCCCATAAATAAAACTCCAACGCAATGTTGTTGAGAAATGTTTCTTTTGCTATCCATTTGATGAGCCGTAAGGTATTTGTGTTATACGAATTTGGAGTATCACCTGTTATGTACTTACATCTGTAAATTCAAATCATGTTCTTGTATCACTAATCACGAAGGGAAAATTATCCCTTTTTTGAATTAGTTAATAATAGGGAAATGTGTCTGCCGTCCTACGCTAATTCTCGTTGATGAATGTTGAAAACGAAAAATATGAATGACCGTCATGTTACTGTACGTGCCGAGGTAGACGCGGGTAATGATGAAATGAAGATTTTTTGCTAATTACGAGGCTTCAAGTTCCTACTGAAGCATACCAAGCGTTAGCTGCCAAGCTCGCACATTCGAATTCTGCCGAGAATGTTAACTTTTTATTCATTGGTCTTGTTCTACCTTATCAATGATGAACCATTGGAATCGGCCAAGAAAAAACCCCTTAGACTATATCAATTCAAGATTCGTAAATGCAAGAATCTATTATATTGGTAAGTTATACATGCATTACAGGCTTGTCCCCCTGTTCGGTTTTTATATTATCATATTTATAGTCAACTAGGAACAATTATGAGTATTTTTCAAGACTAGACCAAACTCTTCATTAGAAAAAAAACCAGCTGAGAATTGCCAGTAGATATGAGGGTCGCTAGAATGGGTCTCTGAGGTTTATTGTAAAAGAGAGGTTTCCGTATAGGGGGTATCGAAAAAACCAACGGATGAAAACAGTGAGGAAATGATTTGTCACTATTACTCCCTCCATTCGCCACCTTCTATAAATAATTTAGAATGATCTCAAATTTTGTTATAAAACAAGACCAAACTTCTTAATCAAACAAGAAAGGACCAAGAAAATGATTAACACAACTAGTATGAGCAGCGCTTGAATGAATTGTTTCTTACCCCCTCCATTCTCCTCCTAACAGAAAATTTAAAGTTTCCGAGGTTTGTTGCACCTCCCTTCCACATTGGAAATTGAATGTGCTGAAATATACATATTTAAATGCTGAATTAAAAGCCTAATTGAACAATGAAAGAATGACAAGAATCGGTTGAGATTTCACGCTTGTCACGAAATCTTTGGTCTCTAACATTACAAAAATATGGAAAAGACAGCGAACAAGTACCTTGCAAATGTTACCCGAGACAAATTTACTGGGTAACCAGTAGAGTTTTGTTTTAGAGTTGTGTTGAGCACACCAGATTATGTGGCAACTGTATATCGTCTAAGAGCATGATAAAGACAGCAACAATGTTATTTCTGTATCAAAAAACACCCATTTCCCTTAGCAATGTTTAATGAACAATTTTGGTAATGAATGACATTCAACTACAGCTCTTTCTCTCATTGAGGTTGTTTCTACTACTCCTGATTCAAGTCCTGCGTTTTTGGAGAGGTACTGAAGTATTGTTTTTTGCATCGATTTAGTCAGCATATTCGCAGGTTGGTGTACTGCTGGAACTTGACTTACGAATTAACTTAACTTAACTTATGAATGCCTTAACTCCATAAACGAGGAGTCACGAATCGGTAGAGAGTTTGATACGGCCGACGCAATTTCCTTTCTATGAAACGGGAGTTTAGCCTGCAGTTTACAAGAGGAGAACTGACCTGATCCTATGGAGCTAGACGTGACATAATTACAAATGTTGAAGAAATCATATGTGTCACTGCATGCTATACTATCATAATTCCCGTATTCAACAAGTATGCTGCACTTCCACAATTTAGCTCAAAAAAGCCTTGATAAACTGAAAGGTTTTAACGCAGGATCGATCTGGAGATATATGATCAAAGAGCTGGAGGAAAGGAAGGTTAATTAGTGCTGAGCCACCCGTATCCACCCCTTTCCGTATAGTGGGAGTGGAGTCATATATATTATGTCTTGCGAGGGGTGAGAAAAAACAAAAAGTTCCGAAGAGAGGAAAAATCAGTTTTAAGGGAAAACGTTCTAGTCAATGGGAGAGTCATTAGGGTAGTCAGTCCTTAATGGTAGGGAGAGAGTGAGCGTCGAGAGTAAAAAGGGTTTAGCTGGTGGGCGAGTAAGCGCTAATTGCTCCTCACCTCCACTCCTTCTCAACTAACTGTCCTACCAATTATACTTTCCAATTCTTTATTACTATTTTGGCGATTTTTGGAAATGAACGCAAACCTAATTTACTGGGTCTTCTCTTCAGATTAACTATCTGATTTCCACGTTCAGAAAAATTGTGTGTACCTTACACTAGTTTTTTAATTTATTAGTTTTGGATGTGTGTTACGGGATATTGAATGTATGAGTATAAATATGCATTGAGCATATTACTAATGAGTTACAAGAGGTTTCAATGAGCGTAGCTAGACTGTCCACGGATTGTTTTGTTCGTGATCCACCTTCAAGCAATTTTAGGTCATTCTACACAAGCTGGATACAACTGACATCCAATAAAACCCATTTTAAACAGCTTAGGTAGGCCGCTTGGCTTTCGGAATGGACACTCATCGATATAATTCCTGTTTGACTATAGATTTCAACAGAATTCGGGAGACAAGGCCTTGAGGTCAAGTTGTATCTCAGCAAGTCTTCTTTCTAGCATCAACAACCATCATAGCTAGATGGTATAGCCTAAATTGTCATCTCGCATTCGTAAACCAACAATTACATGCCACGGTACCCCTAATTATTTCGATAACTCAATGTCACTAATTAGCGCAGGACCCCAATATCGTGTGCTACGTCAACGTTAACATTTCTTCATATACCATTGGTACTGTTATTCCAATTTGGAAATAAAGACGTTATCATGATTGGACTAGATTATTGGTTTTAAGCGCTAAGCCGTCTCAGTCCTTCTGTTCAGTATTGCTGTTTAAATTGATTAAAAAAGATTGCATTCACCGATCTAGGCTATCAGGCTGAGTTACTAGGAACAAGTATTTCTACATACATAGAAATGAATAATAATTATGAAGCAATTTTGGTATTGTCATAAGCATTTAAATTTGTAGTTGAAATGGTTTTGAAAAAGTGAAGTGCCATACATTTATTACATTATTTGGAATGAATCTAGCAGTGTTTTCTTATGATTCACCAAATTTTCGGTCTGCGTATATGTTTCTAGGAATCTCCAATTGATCAACTAATCTCAAACGGGTTTTTTTCCAATTTTTTTCATTGTATAAGATTGGAGAAAAAATGCATGAGCCTTCAGTGTAGACTTCGGTTTTGTGTTATAATGTCAATAACTAAAACGTAATTTTCTTCTACAATACTTTGTCCCAGACTATTCGAATACAATCAATTTTATCATGTGTATAAGCCATCAGATTCTATTGGTAATGGGAAAGAAAGAAAAATTATTGTACAGCTGGGACGTCGGATAAGCAGGAACTTTGTGGAGGAGTAACTTTTCTTGGGTAGACTGAGCTAAGGAAGCCGGAACCGCTCAAAAAGTGAAGGGGTAAGTTGGTCCCCGAGTCAAAAGGAACCTCATTTCTTCTCATTGTTTCCCCCAACGGCGTCAATTCTCCTTCAAACTAGTGTTCCAATGCTGGAGTGCCCTCCTTTTCTTCACTCGTAGTTTCCTCCTTCGACATTTTCTTAACCATCATTAACTCATTTTCTGATAGTATCTTCTGAAAAGCAGAACAAAAGAAACAAAAGTGTCAACGTTTTTCACTGGAATCATCTGAATCTGAAAAATCTGACCAAGCAGCAACGACACATAGCAGCCTCTCGTCAACTCTGACTGTGGCGGTGCGTTGCAATTTTTGCCGCATAAAAATAGATTTAAAGAAAATTTAAGTGCTGTGTGCCACAAACCTGTCTGCATCAACCATCTAAGCAAATATACCGTGGCCAAGTGTCTTGATGTGAAGAGAAGAGTGGGTGAAATTGAAACATTTGACTTGAAATTTTTCGAGGAAGACCATTTTGTAAATATGTATTCTCTGATGTATTTTTTTGATAAGTTTTTTCTGTGTGATGTTTGAAAGATATGTCATTCATTTTGTATAATAAAAAATATTCGCATTTGAATTCTATTGGTGTTTAATAAGTTAAGTTTTTAAAATATTAGGTACTAAGAAGTGAGAGGTGTAACTGAGTCATCCCATTGGGTAGTACTAGGGAGGTTGGTAGCGAACGGGTTAACGGTAGCCTCCCTTTGAAAAATAGGAGAAGAATTCAGTTCGTGGGGTATTCATGAGAGATCTCTAGATTCGCTCGAGGAGCTATGGGTGATCTCAAACTACTGGCAGTTTTCAGGTCCTGACATTTAAAAAATTTAACTGTTTCTATTGCAGGGTTTTCGGATTTTTGCCACTTAATTGGTCTCCCTGGATGTCTTTCTGATGCCCAGTCGTATGAGACATCCCATTACTCTCCACGAAATTCAAATATTGAAGCATAACAACGGTGAGGCGGTTTCGGTCAAGACAATGACAATTTTGATATGTTTTCACCTACACGACGATGGCAATTCGGACTTTCAATAGGGATCCTTCCAATACTACTGGACGTTTTGTGGGTTTTAAGAATGCAACGTGATGCGGCCTTCCAAGAGAATACGCCAGTAGAAAGAAAATGTCGGGATCAAACATAATAGGAGAGCAACTAGGGTCATTAAAATGACATTGAATAAACTTGTTCTTTGATGTTCTCGCTCAATTAGAACACACACCACCTACCAACTCGAAATTGGGGATCTCGATTCAGTTGCAGGACATGACAGTGACAAATCAGGGTTTCTCAACCCTAAAAAGCATGGAAATTATATTAGCTTCATAGGGTTTTTTAATGGACAATGCAGTATTCACTAAGTGTATGCAGATAAGGGGAAAGTTGAAAGTCAGACGATTGTGAAAGGCACAGCGTGCCATTCACACGAATTTGCCTGTAGTTTGAGACTTTGCACTATCCCGATTAATGTACCAGTGCGCTATGAATGTGAAAAAAAAAAAAAATGAATGAAAAATATCGACTAATCTACTACTGAGGCCTTGGTCGCAGATGTGAAAAAGAAAGATGAGCAAAATTTACAAAATCTTTCTTATCATCAACATTTTAAAAAGGTTCAGAAGGGAGTAGGTAGAAAGCAGTGGCGTATCAAAGGGGCCCGCAGGGCCTGCAATGGGGGGGGGGGGGCAGGGAGCTATGAGAGAAAATGCGGGAAATGGCGAGAGGGAACCGGCAATCTTGAGATTAAAACCACCCCGCATGAAGTGCGAGGTCTGGTAAAACTAGAGCCAATCATGACGGATTTTATTGTTTAATTCGTGATTAATATTATTTATTATTACGTGAAGTTACACATCGGGTTGTCGCCGAATCGGGATACGCCATATTTCCATCCATTCCTCCAGAGTTATTTCATACCAGTTTCCGTCAGTTTTATTTTGTGTTTGGAAAGATGCCTTCTTTTTCCAAATTTTTACGGCTTTCATCGACGCTGTTGATGTATTAAGTATTTGGCCCATCAACAAAGAAAACGAAAGCCATTTGATTGAATTTATCGGCTCCGAGGAAAACTAGGCGAGTTTCACCATATGTATCCTGTACATTTTTGTTTTACAGAGAATTTATTAAGTAATCGAATGGTGTATCAATTTAAAAGAAATAATTTATTAAATGGTGTTTTGATTTACTTGAAAAACTTGTTTGCTTCGCCACAGCATCCCAAGCCAAATCTGTGAGGCTCCTGTTCCTATGAATCTTGCTTTTTTGTTCCACAAAACTTCTATCTTTTGAACTGCTGATATTATCGCTTCCATGATGAAAATGTAAACCAAACCACAAAGGCAATTATTGACCAAAAAAAAAAAAAACAATATCAAAGACGAGTGAAGATTGACAACAACAGCAGGGTAACCCTTTCCAAATAATACGAATGCGAGCTTTTGTTGTAGAGAGCCGACCGAGCAGGGCCACGATGTTATGTCTGCTAGCTGCTGCCAACGTAAGAAATGTATTTCCCTGTTAGTTCTTGCTCTTTCCAAACAGTGGTAAACTTTCGTAATATAACGTTATGATCAAAATACTAAAATGTGATGATGATAAATGATATTTGCGCATATAGTATATTGAAATTACGTTCTCACTCAAAATAAGAAATGCGACTTCTCGAACATTATAACTTTGCTTCTGATAGGGATGAAATCAGGGGATAGCAGCACTAGATGTGGATTATGAGGAAGTTATGCACCTCGTCAGGTGGTTTCGAATTGATGTCATGGTCATAGCCCAAACCGTTGACGTATCAACCCCAACAATATTTGAGGCTAAGTATGTTTGCGTTTTTGTGTCACTCATTATAAGTTTGTCTGCGACAGACTGTTCGAGGGGAAGTTGAATGAGTCGGTTGAGTTGTTCTTCCTCTTCATCATTAGAGAGACGGTCTGTACGTCAGTAATGAATGTTGCCACCCTTTCAACAACAACAGTTTTTTTTTTTCAACAGTCAATTATCATGGGTTCATAAATACTGCATGCTTCTAAAATTGCTATCTTTCATCGAAATTTTAATGAACTTAATTTGAGATTTAGAGATTTTTAGGTTCCTTAAAAGAGCTCCAAGACGGAATATTAAAAATCAGATAAGTTTGTGGTATAAAACCTTTTTTTTCGCACACTTTGAAGGTGATTAGGTCTTTAGGTAGCATTCTTAAATAACCAACGAAAATCTAAATTGATTCTAAAAAAATGGAAGGCAGGCTGTTCGATGCAGTGTGAGGTAACGAATTTTTTTCTGAAAAAAAAAAAAAAAAAAAAAAAAAAAAAATTAAAAACCATATTTCAGGAATGGGAGGAAGTTACTCCTTCTCAAACTCTATGAAAACTTGCGTGGCCATGATTCGTTTTGGTAACCGAAAGTAGGGGCAGTAGGTACAGTTGTGATGAGAGAGGGTTCATGGGTGTTTGGGAGAATGAGGGACGCAATTTAGCTGAATGGCGTAACGTTTGATGGAGATGGTAGTGGGTATGACTCAGGAAGTGGATTGGTTTTCTTCCTATCACATATTATATCAATTCAAATCACGTTACCTATTTACGTGGTGCGGCGGTGAACGATCGTAATAACGATAACATGTGAGGGTGTAGATTCGAAGGGTAGCTGGGTTTATGAGCACTTCGGACGCTCTCAGATGAATTTTTGACCACTCCAATCTATCAAGGTATTTTATCAGGGAATCTATCCCAATATTTCATCACATTTGCCATAGTAATTCACCATATCAAAACAAATTAATGAAGGACAGCAGCGTGGATAAGCCAACCGTATTAGCCGTTGACAACCCGGAACGAAAGTACGGGATAATAAAAAAAAGTCATTTACCTCAGTTGCTTCTCACATACAATTATTTTAATAAACTGAATATTAGAGGAATTTCACATATAAAAAGTGGAATGAATAATTTTACATTTCGAATCGGATCTTTGTTTCATGAGATTCTTGATAATCACTCAACTCCACAATTAGCCATCAGTCTCAAAAGATAGATTATTGCAAATGGTAGAATAAAAGGACTAAGTTCTAGGGATAATGACATTTTAGGACCGGATGAGCCACAATTTTATTCTTCTCCCAAAAATTCATGAATCGTACTCTCTTCTGTACCAATTTCCTCCAGGTATCCCAATTACCATTGTCACGATTATCGGTTGTTTTTATCGCACAGAAAGGATATCAGAATATGTTGACTACCTCCTTCGACAGTGCCTGCCACCTCACATCAGAGATAGTAAGCATTTTCTGACTTTATTGAGAGAAATGAGAGTACCATGTGAAGTTTTTCTTGCCACAATTGTTGTCAATTCTTTGAATACCGAGATCCCTTCCATTGAAAGGTAAGGTGCTTTCTCTCACTTCTACAGCAGCGTTCTAAAAACTTTATAGTTAAACTCGAGGAGTTTCAACAATGAATGAGATAGTAATCAAAGACTCTCTATTCTCCTTTTCAAATATCCCTCATTCCTGTAGATGTAGAAGATCCACAGAATCTTGGTCACAGAAGTTTATTTAGTAGCTAATATGTAAGCAGCATGCAGAAGATCAGAGAAGAAGCTTCTATGTTGTTGACGCCACGACACTAAGCTTGCGGGTAACAACCATAGGCTTTCCTGATCCAGGATTGAGGACTGTCAATAATGCTACATGGGAGGACTCGGGGCTTCTCAGAAATGTTGACTGAATCGCTCGGGTTATGCCTCATTATAAAAAGGTATTATAAAATATTATAAGATGCCTCAACCAACTAACGGAAGGTTGATGCAAAAGTCCGAACGAACGATTTGGTGGGTACTGTTATTGAAGCAGATGTGATTAATATTTATCAAGCCTTTTTATGTTTCCATGATAATTTCCACGCCATATATTGACACTATTCCCTCAAACAAACTCAGTTTTTATGAGATAAACTCAAAAATGTGTCTGACCCTTAGATAAAGGTCAAGAATATCCTTGCGAGTTAGATGGAGATGCCCTGATATAACCCTGGATCCCAAGATTATCTGTGGCAATTGAGATATGGACCGGATGAGTTAATCAAAGCAAATACATTTGATCCACGACGAAATGGCGAATTGCAGTCTAGACCATCATTAAATACCATGGTAAAATTTTTGCATTTGGAAACATTTTTCCCGCTTACTGCGAGTCTAATTTTGCTCGTCTATTTTCTCAACCCCAAGCTTGTTTGGGAACCCTTGAAACTTATCCCCTGAGTTTTTAATTTTTTATTTATCTTTTGAGTAGCACAATACAAAACAGAAGCGCTCTTTCACTGTTTCAAAACAGCCACAAAATGAATAGGAGTGAAATACGAGTATGGGTGTATCCAGAATTTATGTGATACTCTCTCACCGCAACATTTCTTTCATCTTTAGCCGGTCTTCTTACTTCCCTCGTGTTTGGCTTCTCTATCCTGCATTATCTTGTTGATTAAAAAATGGATTTTTCTTCTGTTCTGTCCGTTTTGAGAAGTGGCAGTTCTAGTTTCCATTGATGTGTCCAATAATGTTGAAACAGCAGCTATTAGTTGAGTGAAACATGAAACACATTGGTTTCACATCCCCTCACCCTGGAATTCTCTCACCTTTCCATACTTTTCGCTTGGCAAGTGAGGTGAGACAATGCCTGATGAAGTTGTTTTCATCAGTTTACGTTAACCATTCTATGAGTTTTTGTTTACTATTATTCTAATATTGCCTTATTATTTCTCAAATATTTCACTCATGTTCATTTGCCATGTATCTAAATACTTGATTATTCACCTGATTCTGAAATTCCAATATCAGTACATTATTCATTCGTGTTTCGTCCGAAGTACTGAAATTTGCCAAATTGATTTCGTTTGTTGTTCCGTACCCTGTCATATACTTGTATGAAATGAACCCGGGAAAACAAGGAGGGGGGTTTAGAGGACATTAACAGTGTAACAAAGTAGTACCTTACCTGGGAAACCGTGAATGAATACTTGCATTCCTCATCATTAATTAATAATTTCAAGGATTGTATGAAGTCTCACTAACAAAACTTGTTGAAGATTTCTACAGGGGCTAATCCAGGCTCCTCCCCTTCCCCGCTGGATTTCGCCGGGTATTCCCATGTACGGAACACTAAATTCCAGCCCATCGCTTTCCATTACTATTCTCGATGAAAACTGGTGACGAAATGGACATTTTTTAGATTTTAGACAACACATGCATGTGATGTAATTTTGAATGCTGGTTTCAAAGGTAGGCAATAGCTTCAAAATAATAAAAAGAACCAACCATGCATGAGGGAATTTTTCTAAATTGTTGTATTCGATTTCTGTTATTTACTGGCGATGACATTCCCTGACATTCGCTCACCTTAGTAATATTTTAATTCAATAACTAAGGTTATTCATGTTTGGGTGACTACGGAATCTGCTTCAGGTTAGTTAGACGGGCGTTCTCTATTTTCTCAATATTCTTCTGTTCTTTCACTTTTCTGAAAAGTTTAACGTCAGATCTGATCTTAGCCAACTGATATTTGAGCCATCAAGACTGTTTCAGTGACTGTGAATTGTACAGTGTTTAGGAATTAAAATGCCGTAGGATTACTTGAATCCTTGGTTTCATATAAACGGCAATTGATAGTCGTAACATTAGTACAGTAGCACCACCATTGGTCGCTGCATAGCGACTATAATTTCACGGTAAAAAGCCTGCATTTGAGCTGTTCAAATTCTATCGCGATCGTATATCGCTCGGCGTTACTTATAGGCTTTAATAAGTGCGGCTGTAATGGAAAGACTCGGTCGTAACTCTTCTCCCTTCCCTGAAGAAAAATGTTTGAGCTGAGGTAAAGTGGAGGTGAAGCAATCAAGAACCAAGGTAGAGTCATCTTTTCCGTTATGAGGCCATGGAAGCTTCCTTGGCTTACAACATGCTTTCAAGGTGTTTCAATACATCAGCCTTACGTGGGAAGATCGTTATGAAGAAGTCGAATTCACCGTCATAAAAAAATAAATGCATTAAATTGCAAAATCACCAAAAAAAATGAACACAGAAATTTAGTGTATATAATGCGTGAAATGCCGGAATCCAAATTTTGAGGAAGGGGTGGAATACATTTCAATCACATTTTAAATTTATGACCATGCATGAACTCGTTTTGAAGGATAGTGTCGAAATCACGATAAAAAAAATCTTACATGTGAAAATTTCACAGTGAAATAACTCAGAAAAGAAGTCTCAAATAACAGTAAACAACAGTTCTAGTCAGCGCTTTTTGTTGGAAATCAATTACAAAATTGATCCCTGAAGTTAGACGGTCGTTATCGTGGGACACTCTGTATTCAGTTCGGTTCAGAAAGCATTGACCACCCTTCTGCATGCCCTTATCTGACTATATAGCAATTCTTCAATTTTTGTTTTTCGTTGAGTTCTGGAAAAATATTTTTGCACACCGCAGAACCATGCGCAACTGATGCTACCTTGTTTTTTTCTTTCACATTGGAACCTCCATTTTTTGAAACAAATTTGGATTCTACACCAAATTTTATGAAAATATGACCCCCCCATTGTAACCGTTTTCTTCCTCGCGTTTTCAATTAAATTGGAAATGAAGTCTTCTGTTGCCATATGTGCAATGGTGAAGAGCTATCAAATTCAGTAAAATGTTTCAACCTGTCGCTGACTCTCCTAGCCGCCTCTTGCATTTATTCGCACCGTATACCGATCACTATCTTCCTTTTTTGTTATATTTTCCGCTGAAAATCGGGTCGAAAAAACAAAATAGTCAAAACAACTGCTTAAGCATTTGAACACCTTTATTAAAACGAGTACTATATACCCGCCAACTCTTAATAAAAATTAAAGCTTAGTAACAATTGGAATTGATTATTTCGTTTCATATCACATTAAAAAATATATATCTTGTCAACACCGAAAAAATCCTAATACGTAAATCGTAAATAGGTAATAATCGATTCAACGTTGAAAGTATATATTCAAGTACATACTCTGTACCCTAATACCATTTGCATTTATATCCAAATACCATCTGGGCTTACAGAACAAGCCTTCAAAAGTGGACAGAAGATGAACTCTCGTATCAGTTAAGATTTTTCTAAGATAACAAAAAATATGAGTTGTGTAAGCGAAAAATTGCAATTTCACTAACTATAAGTAAGTGTATTTGCTTTGGCAGCGTTTACTATAAATTATTTTAAAAGTTTGTGAGGGGAGGCATGATTATGGCGATTCCTCATCCTTTTATTAACTCTACTCCCTTTTGTTACATGAACTCTTGTGGGATTAGTTAATAATAAGATATGATGATATAGAGAAATATTTGAGATATTTGATGTTTTATATATGGTCTATGAATCACTAGATCCATTAAAAGCCAAACAAATTTACTCACTGACAGTATTCTCTGTCGTTCCGTCGCCACTAATCCTCCATTTTAATAAAATTTTATGATAAAATAATTGTAGGTTAATGGTTATGTTAGTGAGTTAAGATAACGCATGGGGGATTTTAGGTGAAAGTCATCCTCTGAGCCTTAGATCATACCTTAATATTAACTGATCCCTGAAGCGAATATTTAGGCAAAAGAACTTCGCAATAATAAAAGAAAATCAGGAAACGAAATACGCAAGATTGCTCCTTCTTTCACAACCTACTAGACAACTAAGTGTATAATTTATTAGAAATTCGAAAATAGATAAGTTGATTACTTACCATAGTTGATTAATATCAATGACTTTTGATACAGATGAAGCTGATATACCTAATAGATTGACAACCAGGAATTTTAAAACTATAACAGAAATACTTTAAATGGATCCGGAAAATATTTCAAGACCATTGAAACCCGGACAGAAAGAATCACACGGATAAGGCTGGCACTGTCTAAGTACTGTTGACGATTCCTTCAGCTACAATCATGTTTGATTTTTAAAATAAAAATAACAGGAGAAAAAGATTTTGTCGTTAAATTTGTTGAAGAAAAAAAACCCAAACCAACTCCGTGGAATCATGGACCCTTATTCTCCCAGTATCGGATTCAAAGTTACATTTAGTTTAATATCAATTGTAGAAGTGGGAATGAAAGCGTTGGTAACTTCATTTTGTATCATTCGCAGCGGCCAGATTGAGCGTGCGGCCGCAGAGGGTTAGCTTGATAATTCATTCAACTTGACGCGAAGCGTTTCCGTCGTTAAAATTACTGAACGCTCGTGGTTGAGGTTCAGGTTTATTAAACAGCCTCTTCACCTTAGTTATTCCAGCGCCCTTTACCATACAACTAGCTGCGGGGGTTATTCGGACTTCTTGAATGGCTTATACAATAACAACATTATGGTTTTGTTGGTCGTTAATCTCACAATAAAGACCATAAAGGAAGTAGCCTTGCACGAATGGTATAATGGCATACTTAAGCTTTTCCGTTTCCTACAGAATACAAATATGCCGTCCGACGTGATATGCTCACTGTCCTTTTCTCCGAAACTACTCTCATAAAGTCGAGAACATGTCTCAAAAGTCATTGAAGAATTAAAAAATCAAGATTCCTAAAACTTTGGAAATGGAAGGGTACTTTTTGTCTGATTTTTATAGCTATTATCACTATAGATTGAATGAGACTAGACGGATTGCTGTACGATTTTCCTTCCACATAACAGGTTATTTTACGAATTTTCAACGAGTAATCTCTTGAAAACTTCCAGAATAAAACTGTGATTTTTTGTTAATTTTAATACGTAATATTTCACAAAATTCAATGATACCAGCCGTGTTGCTATAAGTTCATCCTATCGATCTCAGTTAACATAAAATCTCAAAAGTTCGTCCGAAATGGAGGTGTTTTGGCAGACTGCGTGACGTTATCTCAGGATGTCTTCAACAAGGAGTGATTTTGGTGCTGCTATCGGTAACAGGAACAAAGGATTGGTGATACTGATGTCATACATCGGTCAATCTACATTCATAAAAGACGACTCAGTTGAATTTGGGATGTTAGGTATATGAGGGGCCTACTACAACTAGGGTGAACACAAATATACGAACTGTGAAGCACAATCGAGAAAATCTGCCTGAAATTCTGAAGGTATATATTTCTGTGTTTTGAAGAGTGTTAATTTCCAAAACAACAAAACAAACAAAATTTCCAAAACTGTTCCTTGATCACTTTCCCGGTATTTTTCCATTTGAAAAGTTTTGGCTTTTTTGCTGAAAATTCGAGAAAAACTAATCGTTCTTTGGTATTCTGGTTCCACCTTTCTACTCGTATTATTATTCTTGCGACAAGGGACATTCATTAAGTCAATCTTCATATTATATTTGAAAATAAATCCATTGCAATATCTTCGAATATTTCAAAATATGAATTTTAACACATTTTCCTCAACGAAACGTGATTTATAAATGTAATCCCACATTTGGCTGGACAGCTTAGGATTCATTTTCAATTTTAATTTTTGAATATTTATTTTTTGGTTTATATCTTAACAATCTTGTTTAAACTCTAACTCTTTATATGAACTCGATTTAAACCCCAATATCTTACCATTGTCCTACAACTGGATAACAAGTTTAAGTAAGCAAACATTTTACTAAAACTGAATTTGATCAGAAGAAACCATCAACATCAACATTGCAACACCCAATGTTACGGCCAACTCAGAATGGGGTTGGTAATACACGGCGCACAGAGCAACCCCTCCTTCAAGACCTGGGGGTCGTGCGGGTCATTGCATATCTTGCCCCTGACGAAGACAATGCCTCCTCCGTAGCTCCCCTAATTTTCAAACATTAGGTCTTCTTCAGTTATACATTGTGTCTCAGGAGTTATGCACAATGCCTCCTTTCAATTTTTTTGCCTCTTTCCCGAGTTATTCGCAATTTAAGATTTTTTCCTGTTTTCGATCTATTTTGGAGGTAGCTCAAATTTGATGATATCGTTCGGGAAGCGTTACATTTTGTATCTGTTTGATGTCAGAAAACATTTTTTTTGTTGCATTGAAGATTGCTGATGAATGGCAGTTTTGTCAAAATGCCGTCCCTCGGCTCTTTGATAATCCTGACTTAGGCAGGACAGCTTAAGAAGACCGTAGACGCTGTTCACTAACGCATGGGTTTTTGCATCCGACAAAACTATCTTCAATCGTCACTTGAGAGGTCTGGCGTTGTCACCATTTGATTCAGCGGGAAAAGTTACGTATATCCCGCCTCCAACCTTTTTTCGTCGAGACTTTTGGAAAAACCTCTATTTTAACAGAAAACACACGTTTTTCTGCAGTTAAACCCCATTTCCTTAACTATAAATATTTTTAAACACCAAAATTACTACACCGTTGGAAAGCTGACATTTTGGAGCACGTTTTACCAGGCCTGCACAGTTCTGCGTCAAGCATTCATGGGGTTTCTAGGCGAGATGAAAAACTGGCGATTTCAAGATTTTGACAAAACTGCCATTTCGCGCAGCAATAGCAAATCTTCAATCCAATAAAAAAAAATGTTTTATGACATCAAGTAGATAGTAAATTCAACGCTTTTTCCAACGGTGTAATCATATTTGGGCTATATCCAAAATTGAGGGAGTTATGACAGTTTTAATGACTTAAGATCAAAAACACGAAAAAAATCTTAAATCGCGAATAACTCGGAAACGAGACCTCTGGCGAAAAATTGCTAGAAGGCATTTTTGTTCGGAAATGAGTTGTAGACCACGTATTAGTCGGATTGTGAATAACTCCTGAGACAACCTGTATAATAATAATAATAACAATGGTAATCATTTCTTACCGTTCGCTGATGTGCATTTAGGTAGTTCCTCCCCGAAACATCTCTAGTAAACACAAGGACAACAACAAAAAACTAGCAGCTGTTTACACCTTATCTACTAACAGATTGGTCGTGGGTTTTTCGAATGTTTTGCTCTCAGAATGAATGTGGAAAAGTCAAAAACTCCAATAATGAGAGGGAATGACAGCTGTCCAAAACAAAACCAACCAAAAACATGGTGTATTTTTTCTTATTTTAGCCAGGCTTTTCACAATTTTGTCCTACAGTGAGGAGGCGCTCAGACTCAACCTACACATTGTGACTTTGCCCCCCGTGTACCGTCATAAAATTATTATCCATGTATTTCCGTGGATCGTTTTTAAGTGAGTATAATTTATATCATAGGTATTAGATAGGTATTTTTAGTTGCACATAGGTGGCGGGATCATTGTTCTGGTTTTGATTACTTTTTGGAATTCGTTAAATTTTTGTGTTCATTTCATTCATACTACAGCATTTGGATTTGTGTTCATTTTATTCATTTCAACTCTGTAGGTGACTACTGTAGTTCTGTAGATATACTCGATTAAGTACGCTTTCGCAGCTATCTTCAACTATAATAAAACTCAATAATAATCAGGTATATGGGTATAAATATACCAAAGCAACAAATAAAACCCCCAGGCAACACGATTCGTCCCGAATCGCTAAATTATTCTCTTGTGCGTATAACTGCACCTGTTTCCACATCAGCACTAGGGTCGCTTCCATTATTTTGTCGTGGTCTATTTGCATTCGGGTGTAGCTCCGATCTGTTACTCCCCATATTTCGTGTAAGTAGACATTAATGAGTAAGTAGACCTTAATTTCAAATTATTTGAATCCCAATTGTAATGCCCAAATTTCTACAGACTGCGCAGAAGGACTCTAACTGATACGGAAATATTAAACCCATGTGTAATAATTTCCAGCTTGTTTTCGTTTTATCTACTTGCCTTTAAATTTGCATCACTAAATTGTTCAGATGTATATTTCATTTCCTGATTTATCGGTTTGAAAGATTCTTCAACGAAAATATTAGAGACTTTTTCGTACAAGCTGTTTTTTTTTTTTTTTTTTTAATTCAAGATCCTTGCCTGCAATGGAACAATGTAGTCCAAGACAATGTTGGAAATGATAAATCATTATTTTTCTTGAGCAGCGAAAATTGTTTAGCGTGTTTACATAATGATGGATAGTTAAGTTTATTTTATTATTATTTTCGTCTAGATGTTATAAGGGGTACCGATAGAAATTTAACAACAAACTGTCGTACACGTCAAGTCTATTAACAAATATTAATTTACTTACTTAGCATACATAAAAGTTTTGACTTGAAAATCAATCTTTCGTTAGGGATGAAATTGATAGTTCTACAAACTTTTAGGTCATGATCATGATCCCTCGACCCCCTGCGAGAGCCCTGCCTATCAGATCCACCATATCAACATTGTTTTCTGGAGCCTTTACGTATTTTTCTGGCTTACATTTATACAGGCAAGTTCCAATTTATGGAAACATGAGAGGAAAAAATAGCAAATTAATGACGAGACTTCAGCTGGACTTTTTGTTAGATAATGATGAGATATGAACCCCACGCTTATTTTATCTCCCTAACCCATCAACTGTATTTATATAGTTTTTCAATCAGGGACTAAATTTAATAAATACGGTTTTCAATGTGTATACACTAATGACACTCATAAGCATATAAGTTTAAGGAATAATATAAGTCACTAAAACGCTAATTCATTCTCACATTAGTTTGATGTCTGCCGAGGGTAATGTTCTATTGGAGTCCAGTATGAATCTTTGCTTTGATAGTAAGCGTAAAGATAGTCCAAATCTCGAGGCACAGTAACATAAAAGTCCCCAGGTACGTAACTATCGAGTTGGCATTTCATATTAGTGGCTAGATGGGGGACATTGCACAAGCTTTCGTAAAAATCGTAGGCATTTTTGTCTCTCCACAGTGATCCCTGAATATGCAATATGTACCGCAGGAACTTCAGTGAATGAGTTTTAACACTTCGGTCCAACGGTGCTTCATCCTCTGCTAAGCCGAAAATCCCAACGTGCTTCACCGAGTCCCGTGTGATGTAGGAAAAATTCGTGTTGTAGCCGTGATAGCCCGCTATGCATACCAACAAAGGAATGCTCTTCAAATACTCTGCCGTGTATCTTTCATCACGTGATGAGTGGAAGTACTTTTCATCTTGAAGCGTCTTATACAAAATACGTGCCACTTCACATGGAGAAAAGTACGTACTTGACAATGTTGGAAAAATTATGAAAACGAAACAAAGAAACACAAGAGACCAGAACGACATTGTAACACAAGCCACTCTAAACCTTCATAACTAGACCGAAACAACAATCTCAACGTGGATATATATAGAACGAAGGTTATCAACTGGTTCAGATGTTATCATCTGAATAAGAAATCTCCACATAGTCTATTTTAAATGCAAGTGTGTAATGAATAGTTTGAATGGATAGTGGTGTGATATATCTCCATCCTAGTAATCGTATATAAAAACCATGCATATTTAGTTCAGAAAATTTCTTTTCTCAGGATTCGTTAGAAGTGACATGTGTATGAGTGTGATGAATGAAATATAGTCAAGTTCAATCCATTGACCGACAAGTATCAGATTAACTTCCGTACAAAAATCGTATGAAATTGAGAAAGTCGCAGATTAAATTCACATCGTATCAAATTGATACATCAACGACAGTATGTGGGATATAGTATTGTCACCTGTTGTGACGGCATCATTGAAGTTCGTTCGATTTTTTCACTCCATTCGATGTAGAAATAGCATATCTCATTTCATGGTTGCCCAATTTTCGTGGTTCTAAAAGTGCCGCAATTCTTAAAATACATTAAAATTAGGAAAACCGTTGATGCTCTGTTGTTTTCATGTTCAATAGTAAACATGAATAGTAATCCACTATTGACCTTCTTGGAAATACATCCTTGGGTATTCCCATGGAATTTTGAATTTTGAGAATACCACAAAAGCTAACGTACCCGAATACGGTCAACTGGGTTAAGATTTTTTCAGACTACGGATGTTTTGTTGGATCTCGGGGACATTCAAACAGTCACTTGATTGTAGTTCGGTGCTGAGGTATTGAATTTAGGGTGACCTCCATTCAACAATCAATATTGAGAACCACCTGCACAGACCACATTTAAGTTCACCATATCGAACTCGGAGAAATTCGGAAAAGTGGAGCACTCTTCAGGGGCATCGTCATGAAGATTCAAAATCTGCAAAATCTGGAGTATTAGCGAGTACGAAAACCAACTAAGGTGCTCTGACTAAGGCAATTGAAGGTCTAGGGATAATGACCCGGAAACAACCATGATCAGACCAACAATGTGTCGGTAGAATAGTTTTTTGAATGCTTTTGCAGTAGACAAAACCTGTACTATCTACCCTGAAATCCTACCCTTAACTCCAGAAAACTGGTATCCATCGTTTTCTTTCTAAAAAAATTATGTTGTTCAGGTGTGAATTTGGAAGAAATATTCCAAATCTAGTATTTTAAAGCCATTGAATTGGCTGATTGAGGTCAAACCTGGCGAGACTGAATAATCGAAGTAGAAGAAGCACGTAAACCGGTGGTCTGAACACTATTAGCAAAGCTAGAAGATTGTGGGAACACATTCAATATCCGATGTTTGGAAGTTCACGAAGCACATCGTTCTTGTATATCAAAAGAACACTTTTGAATTCCCCAAGAGGAAACTATAATCTCTCAGGGCGTGGGAGGGATGTTCTGGAGGAGGGGGGGGGGGGTTGTTGAGAGATCGACTCATACACCTCAAGAGCAGAAAGAAAAAATTGTATGATAGCTGAGAGAAAAATTCACGATTTTTGGTTTTGACAATTTGATATCTTCATAAATGTTGATACTATTATAAATCTTCATCGACCAGTCTAAATCCCTTGTAAAATCACCTATGAGAAATAAGAAAATGGTGTTTAATTGCAGAAAAACGTGCGTTTTCTGTTAAAATTGAGGTTGACAAAACCGCCGTTTCGCGGGGCAATCGTAAATCTTCAATGCAATTAAAAAAAGTTATCTGACGTCAAATAGATAGAAAATTTAACGCTCTTTCTAGCGGTGTCTTCAAATTTGATTTATCTCTAAAATTGAAGGAGTTATAACAGTTTTAGTGACATAATATCGAAATCACGAAAAAAATTTAGATCGCGAATAACTCAAAAACGAAGCCTCTACAAAAAAATTGCTATGAGACATTTTTGGTCGGAAATGAGTTGTATAACACGTAGGAGTCGGATTGTGCATAACTCCTGGGACACCCTGTATAATACAGTTGATACTAGTTTATCAGCTTTCTGTTGGATTCGTTCCAGTTTGGTAAGACAGACAAGAGATTGAAAAATACATCGAACAACTCAGAAGTATTGAATGAAATCATAAATTGGAAGTTTTCAATTCCACCCTAAGAGCTCTTAGGGAAGCTCAAGTGATATGAGGCTCAGGTGTGGGGGTTTGAAAAGTATGCGGAGGTTTGAAAACTTTTTATATTTCCTCAAGAAGGTTCTTTCCTGAAGAACATCACCCCATCATACGTGTTGCATACAGAGTCAGTTGAATCCCACACCTTCCGAAAAGAAGTATGAGGACTAACTAAAACTGAAAAGCCGTATGTTGGAATTGTTATGTTAATTTTCAAGTTTTTAAAGTTCTTGAGGTTAGATCAGGAAAAACTAAATCCTTTCTACTGAGCTTCGTTTCTTTCAATTTATTGAACCTCTTTGCGGGAGGAAATTTTGGTGACTATCAACAAATAATGTGCAAGATTACAATATATTATTGAACTAAATTAAACTGAAGTTATTGAATAACTTCAAACAATCAATTAAATAATTTTGTTGCCGTAGTTTTGTTGTTTCAATAACTTTTTTTACAGTTTAAATGTTCAGTAGATCTAAGTTACCATACAGTTTATATCCTGAAAAACTTGCCATTTTTCTGATCTTTCGTCTTTATCAGCTTTACGAGAGTTACCAAAGTTGTTTAGAAATAGAGAAAAATAAGTCGTTGAACCCTGACTTCTTCTTCTCCCCAACGGCTTCTTGTAATTGTTTCTCCTTTACTACAATACAACCTTTTCCTACCCATGGACCTCTCTGAGCCATAATTTTCAATAACCAAACTTTGTAATAAACAACATATAAAAATGAAAAACTTATCACAAGAAAATACAGTTAGAGGACGGTGTGAAGACAGAATTGCTTTTTCACTGACGGTTCAGCTCAATAGCCCACTGTACACAAACCTAATGAAAAATAAAGCAACAAAATTAATTTAGTATAAAGTTTTTCAAGTGTTAGTGTATAAAGTCCAAGAATAGTCTAGACATTAGGGGTACAAAGAATTACATCTAAAAGTAATTTTCGGTAGGATTTCAAATGATTAATCCCATACATGGCCCCTACTTACGGTTCATACACCATGATCATCCATTATCTCGCTTGAACTACTGTGGAAAAAATAAGTTTGTTATTTAGGGAGCACATCTCGCACATCCTGCCGACTCAACCTACCTGCTCCTATTACCTTCTAACTCAAAGAGAGCGTTGGAAAGTAGAAAGGTAGATAGCGAGCGAAGAAAAATGAAGGGGGCGGTAGAATGGGGTGAGCGAAGACTGGGAACGCCGTGCGAATATTTCAAGTGAATCACCTCGGAGCTCGCCCAGCTCCAGATTCTCATTAGCATCGGACACGGCAGAGAAGAATGTAATTTGCCAAGACGACACGTGGGGACAGATGTTTGCTCGTGGTTTTTTTCTCTGCGAGAAGTGACTAGTTAGAGGGTCATGCTTTGAACTTAACACTCGCATTTCAGATTCCGACCTCAAAGTTGACCGACGTCTATGATATCAACTGTTGTCTCTAGGTAGTTTTTTGGGTAGCTCATTATTAATAAAGTTAGTTATTTTGAAGAACAGTAGAATGATGTTACGAGGTTGATGAGATACTGATATCGAGCAAATGAGCCTTGGATCATTCAATAGGTTAGGAGGAGAACCTACCTCTCCCATCCAACTATGATCACGAATTCAAATATTGATCTGTATTCAGAACAGAGATATGAATTCATTCCAGATAACTAAATAGTCGGGTTTAAGAATTCTCATAATTAGAGTCAGAGTTTTTTCAACACTGCTAATTACAAAAGTCGCTGAAATCTTCATAAAAATACTGCTTCGGATATTGTCAGCCTAACTGATTCATATTGCAATCCCCATGAAATTTTGATACTGTTTTCTAACGATGTTATGTCATTAACGAGTGATGTTGTTAATGATGCATGTATGTACTTCGAAAAAACCAGTATAGTTTATGCAACAAAAAAAGTTGAGGAAAATTCGAACTTCAGTGTTCCAAATGTACAAATTTTTGCTTTTTGAGTATGACAGCTTATTTTTCATTATTAGCAGGTAATTCTAAATACAATGCAATGTACAGATTGGAAATTGGTCAATCACACTGCTCTGCAAAAAATTTTTTTTTTCCTTCTGTACTCTTCCTCCAGGCGTACTGGATATGTCTTGGTGGAATCGTTCTCCATGTTCGTCCGAAACTGCACCGAAATTCTTGGCGAAAAAGTCTAGGTGACTATGCAGGAAATGTATTTTCAAGGACATATAGCATCCCAATGTTTTATATGAAGTAAGCAACTGCTTACTATTTTTTGGTAGCCTCTAGATTTTTCGTTTCCCAAAAACTTAGCACACACCTCTTGAAAAGCAATCCAAGCCTTTTTCTCAGTAAATCTTTAACTTTGCTTCAAAAGTGAGGTCCTATGAGTAGATGTCGAATTGGGGGTCCTACGAAAATTCCCTCCTTTACCTTAGCATCGCTGAGATGTAGAAATTTGTGTTTTAAGTACATGAAACCTTCTCCTTCCTCGTCCGTTGCTTTTACGAAGTTTTTCATTAGCCCCAATTTTATGTGGAGTGAGGGTAAAATTATTTGATTTTTGTCCACCAATGGAGGATTGGCAATGTTTTTTCCCCTACTTTTTCCTTACACTCTGGCCATTTTTTACGACATAATGGTCTCCTCTTTTTCTGCTGTCCCACTAGCACAAAAAACAACAAAATTTACTGTTAGCATGGCTACCATTTTAAGATCTGCACAACTGCGCCATTTGTAGGTACTCATGGTACTTGACTTTTAGTAGAAGTATCTTCATGTTGTCATAGGTTTCTTTCATGTGGACCGAATGAGCTACTGGGATAGATGGATGTTTGTTCCATAATGAAGGAGTACTCCTTTTAACTAAACTTGGAGCTGTCAATGAATAGTCTCCATTCCTCTGGATTGGTTGGCAGATCAAGTTCCTGGAGCAAACGGAATACATCATTGCAAAATACAAGATTTTCTTCCATCGAGAAAAAGCATGGAACTCCTGATTCCCGTTTTCTGAAGAAAGATATATTCACGCCTCCTTCCAAGAGATTCTATTGTTGCAACCTTGACCTAAGCAGCTGAGCTTTTGATTTTGAGAGATCTAAATCACGAAAAAGATCGTTGAATCGCCTCTGATTTATGAGCTGTGGCTGAGTTTCAAAGGGGCTGGACGAACTTAAAATTTCTTCTTGTTCACTGGTTCCAGGTTGAGGTGAAACGCTTTCAGAATCGCTGCACTCCTCAGAACTAAGACGGAACTTACTCGGATTTGGTGGGATGGGCATGGAGGCATCATGTGGAGCTGGTCTCATGGCAGAGGGGATGTTGGGATAAACAATTTTCTTTTTGCTCTTTTACGAGAAACCTTTGATTGTGGTCATGCGAAAATAGAATCGGTCACGTGATTTGTAGGATTTCGCCATATGATGGGAACTGCAAATGGCATTAACTTAAATGTCCCATTTAGCCAACCAGCCAGAGAACGTGACCAAGAACTACAGCATATTTTAGGAGCACAGGATTTGTCCTGATCACTTACTTTACATCCAAAGTATAACTCGTAACCTTTCTTCACCAGCGGAGTCAGAGGTTTCTGAGGAGACTTGAATGTGATTTCACCACAAACATAGCAAAAGGAATCCGGCTTATTTATACACTGTCGTGATACTACAGAGAGAAAGTGAACTGTTCCCAAAACAATGATAGCACAACTGAATATCCAAATCAGTGCGTTTAGCGAAAGCCTCGAGAGTACTGATCAAAACCTAGAAGAAAATAGTGACAAGAAAGGGGCTGAGAGGAGGGGGGGGGGGGAGTTGGGGTATTGAGGGTGAAGGGGGGCAGGTAAGAATTTCAATGAAAAGGATAACAATTGAATAAAAAACTAGAATTTCTCAAGAAACTGTGCGTGATAAATAGAATCTGACTTCAAATTCGTGTTCGGCACATTTGAAAACAGTAAGAAAGCATGTTTTGGTTTGAAGGAGGATTCTCGTGTAGAAAAGTGTTATTCAAGGAGAGAGAGCTGAAATAAGATTGCCCTCATCAATGATGCTATAAGTTGAATATTCTTACTACGAGTAGTTTTTCCCCTAGTTCCCCATAAACTACCTCAGCGGGAGATGGCGAGGCCGCCGACAACCCAAATATCCATGAAACTGCTGTCCATAACGCCATCTCTCAAGCTTCAATTCAATTGAAGAGAACACTCAGCTCTCTTTTTGCCAGTATTTTTATTTTATATACCTTTGTTTCTGATTGTACCGTCTGTGATTTTGTCTGTAGATGAGTTCTTGCAGTCCGGAAATCTGGGTAAGAGGGAAATGCTGATGCAGAGATGCAGAAGGCAATTAACCTTTGTGGAATGATCTGCAGCGTTTTCTGACTCGACCCTTATAACAGTCTCACGAAAAACAGAAATAGCAAGAACTTCCTCGCTGCCGTCAAACTTCCTGAAAAATGTGGATCTATACCAGAATTTGACGTCCCTCAAGTATTGATGTCTACAACGCTTGAATAAGAGATGACTGTCAACTAAAAAAAAAATGGTTATGGCTTTCGACGTTTGGGGTTCAAAATTCACGGAGAAAGAAAAGCTTTCTAAATGTGTCCCTACCACGTAGAAGTAGGGGTTTCTTCTTCTACGGTAAATTCTTCAGTGGACGAGTGGTTTTTTTTTCAAATGACCTAGAAAGCCAGCGAATTCATACAATCGTCAGGTATCTTGAAAGTGGTTAGGCGAAGCTTGGGGCTAAAGTTGTTGGCGGATGAGAGCGGAGGTCGGCCTTAGGGAGACTACGCTAAAATTCATGAGCCCCCACTACCAGTCCACCTTTCACAAGTATCGCCGTATCACGGTTCACCCTCCTCCACCTTGTCTACATCCCCCTTCTCAAGAGCCATCAGGGCTTTGGGCCCTAACCACTATACTCCCCTCACTATTCGCCACCCTCTCAAATCACCTCACTTTTTCACTTCGTATGAATCTCGCTTTCCACGTTCTCCCTCCCCCCCGTCCTCTTAACATAATTTCGTTCCCGAGAAATCGGATTTCTCACTGGTTGCTATTCAACTTTATATATACATATATAAAGAAAGATAGTAAATCTTTACTATGTAAAGGGTAAGTATTTCGGCAAACGCCTTTTTCTAAAATTAGAAGAAATACAAGAATGGATTCAACTCGATGTTGTAGGATTGGTTGCTTGATTTCGTTGACGCTTTCCACAATTAGCTGGCGATGCGTCAACAAGTGTTTTTGGGGAAATATACGTTTTTCATGCCTCCATTTTCAGCACGTCTTCGTTCATTCATGTAGATTCAGCTTAAGTGGCCTGTTGGAACCCAAAATCAGTGCGTACATATATACGCCGTGTGTGTCTCGAACATTGAGAGTGATCGCGGTTTAGCAAACATAAAAGGCTCCTGGGTTTGAGAATTTTCAACTGATGAACTTAGTTGTTAATGCGTTGATGAACTTAGATCCCAGATTAGCACTTTGCTGAACCCGGGCACGCAACTGAGCGATTGGAGTTCGTGGAGGAGAAATTTTGACTCCCACTCACCAAATAGCACAATCATATCATTGTGTTCTACAAGGATGTGCCTCTGGCTGCTGAGGTTTCTGAGGTTGAGAATCTTCGGTGTCGATGGGACAAAATCTCACCACTCTCTCTTAGTTGCCTGTATGCAATGCGTAGTGTTTCACAGAAAAACTCTCGTTTGAGGATTCGAAGATCTTCTCGAAGGGGTTTTCTAGCCCTCTCCCTTGGTTCGATAGTTGAACATAGAATTGATTACATACTATTCGCTCACAACTTCCGACTAAGGGAAAGGGGCCGAAAACCTATTATTTGTTGAGCGAAAAGGCCCAAAAGGGTGTGCAAAAAATCAGATGCTCATTTTTTATTTTTTTTTGCAAGTCGATTTTTCGTGAAAAACGTTTATTCTACCACGTTAAACGGCATTAAATTTCTTCACTAACTTCCGGTGTGAAATATTTGTTGATTATACTGATGAAAAGCTGACATTTTGGCACAAATTTTAGGACTAGGGACTTAAATTCGCTATATGATCACAAGGATCTACGAGCGATTCAAATACGTTTAGATTTACGATTTTTCCCCTCATCAAGTTCATTTTTCATCAATCTACCTTATTTCAAAAACTTGAGTTATCCCTCAGGGAGGTTAGAATGTTTACGCTTTTTCCAACGGTATGATCAAATTTGAAGTTACTTCTTAAATTGAGGGAGTTATTATAATTTTAGTGAGTTCACGAAAAACTGTTATAATTGAAATAACTCAACATCTGAACGACATTAATAAACATGTTAAGGGACAACTTTTGTTCGTCGTCCCTTGTACTCTACAAGCTAGTTAGTGACGACGAAATCTTCCATAAGTTGCATACACTACATTTTCACAACCATTACAGGCTAAACTATTTAAACTACACATTCAATAACAACCATGAAGTGGACTCTTAATCCTAGTCCGTTAGTTTGATTGTATTCTATTTCATCATACATTTATTCCAACACAGCTACATTGTTGAGGAAATTCCGTAGAAGGAGAGGACGGATGAACAGCATGCAATACGAGTATGAATCCAGATAGTGAGTCAATAGAGGGAATGTTAGAGAGACAAGGGGGTGGGCGAGCTATTTGCTCTGCCAACATGAACCAATTATTACGATCGTGAATTAAATTGAAACTGGTTAAGGGAAGGGGGTGGCTGTAGTGGACCATTTTCACCAGCGTTATTTTGATGAGTTGGGCACGAACGGAGATATTGGTCACTGATTCCTTCGCAAACTGAGGTTCTCTAACTCAATATCTGAACACCTAAAAATGGAAGCAACACTACATTAGAATAAATTTAGCAGCCCTTGAAAAAGAATTTGGTTTAAACGATATCTAAAAATGAGACCTGTCCCAATATTTAGAATTCACTCATAGTTGATGTTTGTGCATCCCTCATCAGTACTATGCATGGCGACACTCAATGTGATGTACAGTCAAAAGAACCACATGGCACGAGGGGTACACAAAGGTAATTCAAGATAAAGCGTGAATAACATCTCACTAACCTCGTCAGATTCGAACAGAAGTGTTTCTCGGCCAATTAATATCAATCAGATGCAATTCATCGTTGAATTCTGTAGAATCCTATGGAAGCAAACAAGCACCCTCTAATGAAACTAAATGAAGGACACTATGGAACCGTTAATAAATGCTTGTTCTTTTACATACAATGGAAAAAGAGTAGATTAGAGTGGAGAAAAGTGAAAGTCCCGCTCCTAATAATCCACAACAACAGATTCATTAGGTACATTCGAACAGAAGATGGAACCATTCACAGATCACCTGTTTATTCAATTCCTCCCTGATTCTTGAACTGATCCAGCCTTTAACCGAGTAGTGAACGATGGTCTGACTCAAAACCCGCAATTATCCCCGCATCTACAACTATTCTCTCCCTTACAACGTCGTAAGGCAAATCCACGCATCCCTACAAAAAAAAAAGGACCAGGAGGATACCAAATAGTGCTGCCTTTCAAAAATGAATAAAAGTTCACTAGGCTCTTAACATAAGTCCCTAGTGGCTTTATACGGAATTCTCCTTCTTTTCTATTATCCTATTCTTCTATATTATTTATCCTTTCCAGCTATCGGGAACATGCACTAAATATATTAATCCTCAAGCAAGAATGATCACAACACGGGCGGTCAGTCTTCCCACTCTCTTCACTCCACTCACACGTTGAGTTTCTATAGCGGTTTCACCTCCTTCCCCATCTTCTATAGCCGATAATTCACTGTGCTCCAAAACGGGCTCGTCATTAAGGATCGATTTCATCTCGCTGCATCATAGATGGTATGTTTGTAATAGGTGAGTAAACGATACTACGAACACTAGAAGAACGAAGACTTGTGATCTGGAAGTTACATGGTATTATTTTGAAAATGTTCTCTACCAACATCATGGAAGAAAGCATTAACTGGTTCATTGTTGGAGGGACTGATTCAAAACAATACATCCGTTCAATACAGTTTAGATTGTTGATTGGTTAATCATTTTTTAGCGGATGATTTGGCCATTTCTAGGATGTCTGACTTTATCAGGATATTAACTAGACAATATATGATATATAATTTCAAAGACTGATCCCTTCGCCCAACTAAGTTTATAGCAGTTCAAGACGTCGTGAAAATATACACACATCCTAAGTTTTCAGACGTACACATATTTACATTATACCGATACACACTGCTCCCTATCCCTTTCTGCCATACTGTACTCCCGCTGTATTCAGGGAAGTTGGAAACGCGATGAATCGGAGGGGACTCCGGCAACAGGTTGTAGGTGACAAGAAAAAACATAACCACTCCAAAATACAAGGGTCCTTCTCGTAACTAGACGACACTAATGGTTTGGGGCAAATCTCTCCGTCGTGTTTTTCCAGCTAACCCTTAGTGCTTTCTTGGAATTAATCATTCTCTAATACAGGGGTCTCCAAACTATTTGCCCCAAGGGCCATATCATAATATGGAGGTGGTGGGGCGGGCCAACGGAGGGGGGGGGGGGCATACCCCCGGAAAATGTTGAAAATTTTGACAATTAGAGACTTGAAAACAGTGTTTTTAAGCACTCCTAGACGAGTTTAACAAGTTCAAAATTAGGCCTAATATAGGTACAACAAATAAGTTTTTAATTATTGTATTTATTAAACTTCCTTAATTTCCCTTTTGTTGTTCAACAAAAAATATAACGATCGAATTTTCAGGAATGGAAAATTTTGAAAGTCAGACACTGGAAAACAGGGTTTCTAAGTACTCCAAGACGAATTTGACAATGTCAAAATTAGGACTAATATAGGAACCAAAACTTGGTTTTTAGTGATTAAATATATTTTTTTAACAAGAATTAATAACAATTTCTTTTTCAGGAAAGTAAAAACAAAGTATTTAAGAGAAATATATTTTGTATTTATTTATTTAAAATTATTACATTCAGAAAATTATTTTTGGAAAACCAATCTAATGTGAAGCGTGCATTTTTTTTTTTTTTTTTTTTTTTTTTTTTTTTTACAATGTCTGTCCACTTAGGATCAACGTTTGTTTTCCAATCATAAGCAAATTTTTCAAGAGTTCTTTTTAAAGCATGGCTCGATTTTTGGATTGGCATCTGTCATTTTCGAAAAGGTTTGTTCGCAAACATACGTTGAACCAAAAATTGTTATAATTTATCTGGAAAAAACACTTGATTCCCTTAAAGTCATCACGTTCTGACGGCAGCCTAATGTTTTCCGTCCCGCGGGCCGTAGTTCGGAGACCCCTGCTTTAACTTTCAACACACGGTTATACTTTTCAACGCAATTGCATGGTCACGTCCGTGGGACACCTTGGTCATTGTTTTCACCGCCTCTCCGTAATTTCAGTGAAATTGTGGTTCTAACCTCGGCCATGTGACCTGTTCTAGTCATCAGCCTGCAAATAGGGGTTGTATGCCTTGTTTACAGTGGGAAGGGGATACTGAAAGTAGAAAATTTCAAATAAACAAACTTTTATTTTCGAATACACCGTGGTCACAGCCAACATACTTAGATACCAAAATTTGTTTTCTTGAACAAATAAAATCACAGACTAGGTACTAATTTTTTAGGAAAATAGAACTGACTAGTTGAAAAAATTGTTTTAGCCATTGTGAGAGCAGACTGAAAAAAAAAAAAAAAAAAGGTTATCTATATTTGTTGGACCGGGTGGAGGGAGGTCGCATACATTTTGTTGTTAGGTAAAATAGGGGTCAAATAAATTTCGTTGGTAGGTAAAATAGGGGTTTTCTCACTTGGTACCTGAATGGATTCTTTGGATTATCTCTCACTGAAACCTTCAAAAACCAAAAACGCTTACAAAAGGAACTACAGCACGTACATCATTGTGTGACATGAACCATTAAGAGAATAATACAAACCAAAATACAAACACAAACCGAAAAACAAGAAATTCAGATGATTTTTTGAAGATTCTATTCATTTTACGGTTACGTCCCTGGGACGGGACAACCGAACTGCGCGGTTACGTCCATGGGACACCAACCATTTTCGGCCAAGATGAGATAACCACACGACAATAGAAATTGCGAGACGGAAATGACATTTACCGTTATATTCCTCGAAGGGAGTCAGGAGGCTACTGAAAAGGGCGGACGCATCTGATCACCCTGCATCTCCCCACACACCTCCAAAGGCGCGCTCCCCGTCCCTGGGACGTGACCGCGTGTTGAAAGCTAATATATAACCAAAATGATGGAATTCGGCAAACTCATTCTCACATCGACGCACAAGACCAATTATGACGCCTGAAAAACAGTTGATACTTGAAGAGAAAAACATTTGATGAAACATTTTTGATCACGTTTCAGATGTTACGCTCATTTGTCCTCTAAAATCCAGTTTTCAATTGCACTTGTCAAATGCTCATTCAAAAAAAATGTTTTAGAAAATATGTTTGCCTAAGTGTCTTTACTTCTTTTAAAAACGAAAAGTTTACGATATTCAATTATTTGTTTTGTGCAAATTCATATGTTATTGGTAGCTGAACTGCGTATTTGATGCTGGAGTCATACCTGAATCTTCACAGAATTACTTTTAAAATATTTGTGTCTCATACATCAACTCATTAACTTTAAAACAACTTTGCCCAACTTCTAACCAAATTTTCGGATTCAGAATTGATCTTCCTGTTCCCTTAATCCACACTCATAATAAAAACGAACTGAAGAACACTGTTCGAACACGAAGTTCGAACACTGGAAACTAAGTTTCCTAAAACACGTGTTCCTACTCCAACTGAATGCCCGAAAAAAAGTGCCGGAAGCCGCCAGATTTCACGAAAAATTAATGAGCATCTCAATGGTATTGTCAAATTATTAATTCTTTATCGATCAAATTTGTATGCGAAAATCAGTAGGCACCGACAAAAATATCCAAAAGTCCTGTCGCCATTTCTCAAGTGAGGCAAGAGTAGTCAAAGGCCTCATCGTCCTTGCTGATAATTAAAATCTTAAAGTCGATAGAATTTTAATAAGAAAACAGTTTGGTTTTCATTAAGCCATATCAGTTTCCGGAATTTCCTGAAAATTAAATAGTTCCCTTGTTGAGTAAATGGCGTTGATTTGATTTATTACATTCAGAATCCGATTCGCGCTATATATTTGTTACGCGCAATTTTTCTTCTTCTTCTTCTTGTCATTTGTGTAAATGTGTTATGAGTATGTTCTTCTGTTCATGAATATGTTCTATAGCTATGAAAAATCTCATTAAATGGAAAAACAAAACTGGGAAACTTTTCAATAACGTTTTCGATTTCTTTAGGTAATTTATGGTTATCACAGGAAAATAAATCAACAGGGTCAAGCCTCAATACGGCCCACAATATGAACAAAAATAAATATAAAATATTTCAAGAGCACCCAAACAAATAAAAACCAAAATGGCCCAGAATATTGGCACTGCGGTCTACCCCAGCGATCAAATAACCAGACAGCTAAATCAAATTATAATCATCCGACTAACAGAGCGAAGTAGTATTATAGAAAATACCCACACGTCATGAACCTACAAAATCACAAGCGAAAAACAAAGGACGAGAGAAGGCAAACGGACTGGCCGGAAAACCACTCGGACTGTTAATTCCGGAGGAAAAACCTCCATTTAGCTTCAATATACGTGGAAACCCTGTCCACGCCTCGATGGATACTGGAGCCTCGATGACGGCAACAACCCATGAGTATTTCAACAAACATACAAAAACAACACCACTCAAAGAAGGCAAGACTCACTGTAGACATCTACACAACTACGGTTTTTTCATACAGATTGAAAAAATGAATTCAATCAGCACGCGAGAACACTTTACATATTATGCAATTACAAACTTGGCCCAACGCGTCATCTTACGCCTAGATTTTCCTCAAGCGTTTAAAGTAGTGTATGACATTAAAGATCAGGAAATCCGTTTCAAATTCGATAGAGATGAGTTTGTGAATTAGTACCATACGCTCCAGTCATAAAGGCTACACCACGTCTCAATACTCTGCAATCAAATGCACAATAATTGTACTAATGCAATCAAATGCACTAATTGTTAGTGCGAGAATATCAAAATCAACCCGCCTAGCTTCCACTTCTAAACATTCCCATATCAGCTATCACAACGCTTTTAGCGTAAGCAAAATTGTTATTCACGCATCTTACTATCTGTCTGTCTGTCGTCAGTTAGTCTATTCCGTCGAGATGTCGGCCCCCTAGCCACCTGAAGACATCCGCTTTTCACTGCATGCTATTGAAAACGTCTGCATTTGCCCATTATTACAAACTAGTGGTTCCGCTGACCAGCAGCCACAATATTAACCATAGTCATGGAAAAATTATGCTTTTTTCATGGGTATGGTATTCCCTGTAGGACGTTGAAAATTGATAGGAAGATTTTCAGATAAAATAAGAGACTATCGTAATTGAATGATGTGCTCCATCCTGATTAGCTGAGCGAGCTAAAATCTCTACTGGTCACTCTAGACAATGAACATCTCGGGGACAGTAAGAGATGAAGGAAATGATGGGCTCGATTCTGATCAGCTGCTCTCCTGCCCACGCTAGGACGTTCGAAATTGATAGAGGGCTCCCCCGAGTCATATCTCCGATAAAGAATAAGGACCGGTTTTCAATAATAATTATTGGCAGCAAAAATTATTGTTATTATCATCCCATCCAAATTGTCGTTTGAGATAACGCCATTTATCAAAGGCGTCCAGGAATTGACCCAATAAAAAAACTGTTTGACAACAATATGTCTGAAAAACCGATTAATTTCTCTTTCAATTATTTGCGGCGCCTCAGGGGTTCCCGCTTCTAACGGATGAAGATATTTCGTCATTCAAAATAATATTCTCAAAGGAACCAGGTTTTGTAATGCGAGGTAAAACAACGACAACTTTTGATCGTCAGAGAAAAATTGTGTAACAAACATTAATCCCACTCACACTTTGGATTTCTAAAATTGCTTCCCAATTGTCTGCAGTCGATAATGCAGTGTTACCCTCAACAGGTTCAAGCTATTAAGAATTGATTTTATGTCCCAGTATCATAGCTTGTAAGGTATGCAAACAATAGCTGAAAGGAGGAAGTATCAAGTTCGACTCTAAACGAAAGAAGGCGTCTGAGGCAACAAGGTTTTCAAAGGCACAACACTGCCAGCGGGAGTAACGTCAGTGCTTCCTCTCAAGCGCTTCTTTTCTCATTCTTTACTAAATTATTACCCCTATCATCCTAAATTGTTTTAAAAATACTTTTTATTGTTACAACTGTAAAGAATATAATACATCTAGTAACTTTACTTTAATTCACTTGGTTTAATTTTGGTGGTTCACATATCACTATCTACCTCCACGAAAGAGTTTACTACTACTACGGATTCGTAACTAGGTCCAAGGGTTTGGCCCTCTTCAGTGCTCGCACCTCATTGCTGTCGTCCGGGAAGAAAACGGCTTCTACGTTGATGTGATTGTGGAGCCAATTTTATTACATTCTGTAATACAGCCAAATATCTGGGAATGGCAGTTGACTCTAAGCTCAAATGGAACGAGCTCGTGAAGAAGGAGAAAGCAGAAATCAACCTGGAATTCAAGAAAATGTATTGGTTTCTGGGGTGGAATTCACAGCTCCCAGTCCACAATAAAATTCTTCTACATAAGCAAGTGATTAAACCAATATGGGCCTTGCGGCTTCCCCTTATGGGGCTGCACCAAGAAGAGCAATGTCAAAATCATCCAAACAAACCAGAACGAAATTCTGAAAAGCATAGTAAATACCCCATGGTAAATTCAAACAAATTATCTACATCGCGATCTCAAGGTTGAATGGTGAATATAGAATAATGACACTCGATGAAAATCCTATTACACGAGTTTCTTTATTCAATAGGCGCCCACAAGAAGTTCATTCTAGCGTTGTTGAGATAATCCGCGCTAGTCAGTCGCCCTTATTTCGTATCACCAGCGCCTTCTTCCCTTTTTCGTTAGTTTATGCGTAAGCGAAATATGATTAGCAACGTTTTTTAGCAATCGACGGAGGAAGAGACCTACCACACTAACAATATTCCTTGCCAAAGCTGAACGTCCTTAATAAGAGTTTCCTGATTTCTAACGAATTCGAAAGGAGATCGACCGCTCCCGAACCTCAATCTAAACCTACCCCGTTACAGGCATCAGAATGTGCAATAACCTCCACATGGCCAATAAAGTATGTCTTTTAGGATGGAACCTGAGCCTAAAAAGGTGAGTCGAACACTCTTCAAATACTCACAAAGATGCTCAGCAATTGATGGTAAATAGCGGCCTAGAACTTCTGATAATTTCATTAACTCAAAAATCAATCGCTAGTGCCGTTCTTGATAAAATACGATACATACAACCGAATACGTAAACGTTTTTTCACTGAGTTCATTGTATACTCTGCATTTGACACCGCAAATCAAACACATCAAGCGGTACGGAGGTTCATGCGTCTGTTTCACTAGAAACCTTCAGGGTATTCCGTACTCTGGGACTCCTGACCACAAAAAAGGCTCTTTTCAGTGAACGAATGAGAGTTAAGTAAAATTTATGGTTTCATCCAATTCCTTAGATTAACGTAATACAAAAATTAAATTGATTAATCTGATTAAATAATTATTTTTTATTCCTTAAAATTAGCCTTATATTTCGGATTTTTTTCAAGGTTTTGAATGATCTTTTCATCTTGCTCATTTCCAAGTCTTAGATATCCTTAGAATTTCATTCTGTGGGTGTTAACGAATGCATATGTGTCTATCATAATTGTCCAAATGGTCTCATTAATTTCACTCATTAATGTACTCATATGTAAAATGATCAGTTTCTGGCAGAGTTTTCAGTTTTGAACAGAGTGGAGAGATGTGGAAAGATTATTTAAACCTTCATTTAGACAATGATAAAAAAGGTTGTGCTTTTTCGTATAATATGATTTTTGAAGGATATTTGAAATCTTGTAAGAATCAGGTGGTCACGAAGCAGTGTCAAATTCTTTTTTAGGTTTAAAAAATCATCGACGCACGGCATTGTGTCTCTGGTTGGGTTTTGAATCGTACGTTCTTTAGAGCTAGAAATGAGTCAATTGTATTTCGCTACTAATTTTCAAAAACTCGAAATTGCTATTCTAACGGTTATTTGGTTTGTCTTCTGTTATGTTACCTACACTAAGATTAAGATTGTCAAGATATTATGTTTCCAACATTAGGATTAAGTTTATAACGATGTATGTTCCCTGAACTTTGACCAAGATTATGGGAAAGAAAAGCCTAGAGGAAAGAGAAAAAAAAGGCCAGAGGAAATATGAAGTGAGAGGGAGTGAAGGAAAAGTGTGAAGGAGTCGGTTAAGGGAGGATAGAAAGAAAGAAACGCAAACACTCGTCCTTGGCTTCGTGGGGCCGTGGAAGTCGTCTAAAGCTCTCATTTCCGGTGATCGGAAACTACCGTTTTCGCATAAAGGGTAACCTCATTCCTTCAAAAAGCGGGCCAGTAGGTCTTTTGCTAGATGTATGGGGTTGGCTTGGTGTTGGATGAAAAGAGGTAATGAAAAATCCAAAAGGCTACCGCCTGATCCATTGTAAAGAGTTGAAGAACCGAACGGGGTGGGGAGGTGAAGTACAGATTGAGTGCGGTGGCGAATGAAGAGGTAACGGTTGAAGTAACGGCAGCTATCCTAAGCTCTGCACAACTTAGTCACATTTTCATCTTGACATTATCGATTTTTCTTACTCTTATTTCCGAACCGGAACCTTAAGGTGACAACCAGGGGGACGCACTATCACAATCAATCTCTGGTTACGCTATCACGCGTAATGTCGGCTAAAAAATCTCCTATGGGTTTATGTGAAATCCTCAAGTTCGTTTCATTAGATTTTTTAAATATATGTCGGAATTACGGCCAGAAGGCACATCTAAACAACTATAACTGTTCGTTATTTCACCTTCTTGAGAGCAAACTGTCACTTTAAGAAGTTCAATAGAAAAGAATCAATTATAGATTTTACCAACGGTTAATTATCAAATAGGGAAGAACAAATTAAGATATGGAACATTTTCAAATACTCCCACTGTGAACAAGCCTTTCTACGTATGTAACTTGTCGGTAGTAACTAAAGTTTCCAGGGTGGCTGACCTGGTAAACTCCTTCAAGCCGCAGGTAGCGCTGGTGGTGTCAGTTTCAGGGTGCATTTACGTTCCGCATCATCCCCGAGATACACATATTTAATCAGTTTTTGTTAGTTGTTTATTTCCCATGATAACTTGAGCTTCTATGTTGACATGGTTAGCAACTCCTCAAAAAATCATAATCATTCGAAGTTCTGATAAAGGCAGTAACCGAAATATAGTTACGTTACGTCATATGTTAATAACAGATTCGTCTTATATTTAGTAAAAGAAATTAAACAGCAACCTTTCCAAAAATGAACAAAATTTTATTGAAATTAATAACTTCTTCCTGTTAGTTTGATAAAATACAAAATGAAAAACGTACCTTAGCCAAGAGAATGTATAGATATCTATGTATTGTACTCAGATTAATGGGTGCACCCCTCCATCACACAATTGCCGTTCGTTCTTCGGACCCAGGATCCATTCACAGCACTTACTTAATCCAAATATTTTGTTCGAACGGAATATTTCAAAATAAAATCAGGGAGGGGGACGTCTAGCTCTGACTACACCACGTGGGGAACTAACTAATTATAGGTATTTATATTACTGGTCTGTATACTCTTGAGTTCTGATATCTTTATTCCTGGCGTCTCGGCCCACAATCTGAGTGCTAATCATAGAATTTTTGTTTTAAACACAGAGGTTGTATGTAAGTCCACCAAAAACAGGTTTTTTTCCCCCAAAATCTGTCATTACATCCATGTCTCTACGTTTCCAATAGAAATAAAAATTTGATGATTAGGGTCATGACTGAACTGGTCTTCAGTCCAGAACATTGATTCTTCTGTCACAATTTTGTCAAAACTAAGTAAAACTATATATATACAAAGTAAATTGATGTACCAGCTTAGGAGTAGTCGCTGCTGCGTCAGCAAAGTGGAATGATATATTCGACTTCCGTTCTCACCGGGCAGTCAGTCTTTGCCTTGGTCTAGCTCGGATACTTTACTGTAGGTCCATTTATATTTTGTCATTAAGAAGTATTCCTTTTCTAAAAGTTCAATTTTTTGGGCTCGTGATCGCAATTTATATGTATGTGTAACCGACGAAAAAGGAACAATTCTAAGCCCCCTTGAGATTTTTTGGTTAACCTTTAAAATGTGTGTCACAATAATTGACACCTCAACACTCAACACCTCAATACGAATATAGTGGCTACTAACGAATAATCATACGTGTAATATTCGTATGTAACTTCAACTATTATGCATAGATTTAGCCGGTCGGACTGTCCCGTAATAAGGTCGTAGCCTGGGACTTTTTTTGGGCTGATTTCCTTATTGATTATGTGCATTACTTCTTCAATAGTGACAGGTGGAATGTTATTTTCTTGATCTAGTGTGGTTGTATCCTCTAGAGGTGGTTCATCTGATGATGCAGGATACGGAGTAAATATTTTTGCTTGATGGTTTGCAAAAGTGGTTTTTTTGTCTTGATTGTTTCTTCCCCAACTCCCGTCAGCTTTTTTCAATGGTGAAGCTTGGATTATAGGCCGTTTAAGATATTTGGTGGCCTTCCAAAGAGATTAATCCGTATCATGAGTCCCATAACATAGTGTTCCTGAGTTTCTTCATCGATTTTCTGCATCAAGGACCTCACTTTAGTTTCTACCTTGAACCATGCTGATTTATGGCTAGTGATTCCGGTTACTTGCCATCTCCCTTTTCAAAGTAATATTTTATTTCTATTTATACTGTTTACAGAGCTCCGGCTTTCATTTCTATTGCATTCCTTATTATATGTTTTGTTATAAGAAAAATTAATTTATTCTTTATACAAATACAAATTTAGGGTTGAACCCTCTTTCTCAAATAACTGTTGACACAGTAAGTTCAAAAAAAAATCTCAAGCGCTCTTGTACACCGAAATTGAACGGCGTATACTGAACAATCTAATCATGAGAATATGAAAGATCCATTATGATAACGAAAGTAATTTAAAATAACCCCATCATAGGAGGTCCACACTCGAGATCTCAAATACATAAAACACAGTACACATAACTCGAGGAAGTTTTATTTTTATCAACGCGAGTGCCTGGATTACTAGGGAATCCGTGTCTGTAGTCAACGAGGGATAGCATAGGGAGCTCCAAGGCTCTAATATTAACCCAAGCAATCTCGTTAATTGGGGCGCCTCGGTAAATTAGTTGGGACGGCGAGCCTATCTTATTGCCAATTAGCCAATGTCTTCTCTTAATGAAATAAAAATAATAAAATTACGCGATGGTCCTTTTCATGAGAACCCTGCCAGATAAAAAACAGCATGAGAGAGATAAGAGACGACATAAGTAGACGTAATGAAAGACGAATCAGCGTTGCTTTCAAATGTATTTCAACGATTACGTAATAACAAAGATAGTATAACAGAGAAATGTTTACATTAATCACTACCTATCCATCAACTGACAGTTTTCTGGCTCGAAGTTCCTGAAATTGAACTGAAAAACTTGTCTTAGAAGACTGAAGGCTGGGCCAAAACAATGATTTAATTTCTATTTAGGACAGCACACGCTCTTGTCTGTTTCAGCAGTTTCGGCTCAATATTTTCAATAATGAACCTTTGACATAAATCCAAAAATTGTATTAGCCCGTTGATTAACGGATCCATTATATGGGAGTAAGCTTACAATGCTACACTATAACACAACAGGTTCACAAGTTACGAAATTTGGCTCAAAATCATTCTCCGACAGGAAAAATGTTTGAAATCTACTGGCAGAATCCCCGGTCATTTCATGAAAATCCATCTATTAGTCTCAAAATTGTCCTTCTTTCAGTCAATATCAATTCTACAGATGCGAAATAGAAGTGACTTGGGCAATTGCGGTAAAATTCAAAGGGCATCATCATAAAATCTATACCTAACTAACTACACCTCGGGTTTGAACAAAATTGGACCGATAAATCATGCGTATCTGGTGTTGGAAAAAACTCACCGACATGAGCACATTATTGACACTCTGTGTTATTGATTCGACGGCAATGGAATTTATAGAAGGGTATCTACTTAAGGGGCGGGAGAAACACTGGAATAATCGCGATTACTTCCAGTGGGTTTTGAGAGGCTTTTTCAGGCAGGGAGACTTTCCCAAACCACGAGTTCCAGTTAGATGGCTTCGTCATTCGAATCTTCCCTCGACGAGGGTCCACCGAATTGAACATTGTCCAGAATATTCTTCGTGCTAATTCTCGTAATTGTTTATAACTGTTGATAGCCGTTTCTTCCGTCTGAAGTGGCCCCTTTTGAATCCCAAGCTTGAGTTTCCAACGTCAATTAAGGTATCTGTTCAGACTTGAACATCCAATGCAGTTTCCTTTCAGCAAGGTTCTCTCAAATCGTTATGTAACTTGGCCATCTTCTCTCTTGCATTTTTTAGTAGCCGTTCTGAATATAGATAGGGGTATCTTTTAGATTTTTCCTCCTCAATTCGATGAATTTTCCGTCATGCCTTTAAAAGTGAAACATGAAAATTTTTTTCATTGGTTGAAAAAGCATATAATATAGCAACATACTCTCTTCACCATCGGAAATAACAAAATCATTGAAATGTAAACGACAGTGGTCTGAAAAAGGTTTCCTCAGTCAAAATTGTAAATCGGTTTTTGGAAATGAGGTTTCAATAAATGGATGCAGAGGTTGCCATCGATTCTGCCAACCGATTGGATAAATGCTACATCAAAAAGTCAATTGGGTTCTAATCATGTTTGTATCAATCAAATGGTGCCAGCTATTGACAAAAGGTAAGCCGTGTAGAGACGGTCTAAATGAATCTGGTTGTTGTTCGCGTCGTGACTTCTGCGAATATAATTTACACGAAAGTCATCCGAGCAGGAACAGAAATCAATCCCAACAATAAATCACCATCAATACGTCGTAACTCATAACTCTGATGGATGATAGGGCTCGGGGTCGGGTTCAAAAATTTTGGTCGGGGTGTCGTTTGATTACTGGGCACGCTGATTACGAAGAACGCTTACAAGTTTCATTTCAATGTCTCCCCCTCGACACCGGCATGCTGTTCAAATTCGATTCACTTCGAGATAAGCTCGAAAGTTCAATCAGGAGTACCAAACATTTCTTCGTGTTCTGTAGGTGTGAATGAAGGATGTGAAGAAATGTGAAATCTATTTTAGATAATATAAGTTTGAAACATCCATAGTTTTCCATCCAAGTTTTCGGTATTACAACGGTGACTATCAGCGATCGTTTTATTACTTAGCGATAAGAGATTGAAGAAAAGAAACATAACCTTGGTCGTTCTTAGCATTTTTACGTTTCTTAGCCCCCGAAGTCTGCCCAATGTCCACGGTGCCACTGACAACTTGGAAATCCAGGATTATGGCAGACCTTGCTCTGGTCATCGGCATATGATACAGCCTCTCTCTATCCACATCCCAGCCGCTGGATGACAATGCGGCTGCTATCTGCTTGGCAACCGCATCATGACGGAGATTGCGGCAACCATGAGTCCTTGGACACTACTGCACCACTTGATAGATGTTCTGATTTTTACCCCGACACTACTGCCGGCTACTGCCCCACGACTCCCTCTGGAACACCTCACCGCAGTGGCTAATGAAGCCACCCGGGCGGTAAGAAGATGTAGGTAGACATAGGCCTCAATGCCCTCTGAATCCCACTCCACCCAACCACATCATTGATCTTTCCCACTCTCTTCAACACAATTGTTGATACTATACAAGTCATACGATTCAACTGAGTATAAAAGTATGTACATCTGTGAAAAAACCATGGAGTCTGATCCAAGATGTAACTTAGGCCGACAAACTTTATATACTGATGAGTGGGGCGGGAAGTGGTTGAGAGAACAAAGTTTTAACTAGGTTGGTCATCGAATCCCATACTCGACGGCGTTGCTCAATTACGGCTCAAGAATGAGTCAGAAGGGAGGACCCCTCCGGCTCCACAAAGAATACCACATAACACACCCTCTCACTCTTCATGAAATTATGAAAGTTTGGAATAATTAAGTTTTAAGAATTCCCTCCAAAGTGAAAACTCTACAAATTATTTTACAATGGTTTATTATTTAGGCAATCCGCCTACGTTGATCACTGGACTGTGCAGAAAGTGTACTCCCAATTGTCCTTCTCGAAATAATAAATTGAAGATTTTGCGATGTGGATGGTATATTCGTCCAACGTTAACCATGCTCAGTGGGCTGTGGCCAGAAGGTTTCTCTGAAACGCCTCCTTCTCTTTCACATGAAAAATGAAAGGATGATCGTAAGACAACCCGAATTGTTTCGTTCGATTAACGGAACTAATGTCAAGCTGATTCAACCTAAATGACTACTCTCTCAGATCAAACATTACTGAGATTCCGATGTCTTTAATATTTCAACCCTTGGATATTACCCCTCTTTGTTGATTGAACTGTAGTTTCGGAACAATGCTTCGAACAACGGAACGAAGGATATTTGATAAATTTCTTTTGTCAGCCAACGTGTTCTGAAACGCAAGCCCAGAAATGTCGAGAGAATTAGGAGTTAATATGTTATTTAGTTTTGATCAACTACAACGGTTAAATATTGGAAATGATAAACCAAAATTATGCAAATTATTACCTAAATATTTACTATTTCTGCATTTGGTAGTTCTTGTGGCAAATTATTGACCCATAGATAATATTAAACGGAGTATACGGTACATTATGTCAATATACACAATATGTCAATTCACACTCTGTTCATGCTATATTTACATAGCACGTTGATATAATCATAAACTAAGTTGGCATTGGGGAGCCATTAGAGTAAACGTTTGCAATGAGCACTTGGATTCGAATGACTGGCTAGATCGGAAAATGAGGTCGCGCTTTCTGGTCAACACTGCGGAAATGTATCTGAAATACGTCTGAGATTGGGAAACCAAATAATTAAACATGATTGAAACTGTAGTAGGTGAAAAACGTTCCACATTCACGTCACTAATCGGACTGACGCACTGAGAAGAAGTAGTATATTGCTACAATTTTATTTGAATTGTCATGGAGCTGATAAGAAAGTTAAGATTCCATGACTCCCATGAATCAACGGAAATACTTTAGGTTGCATTATGGTATTATACTGTATGAGTATAGAAATCCGTCTCCCTACAACTATAGTACTGAACAATTGAATCGGAGATAATGGAAACTTACACAAATACCAAACCGATACTCTGTGGGCATAATATTTTACACATTTCACACTTCCTGAATTTGAGTTAACCGTTTCACTCAAATTCCAGCGTGAAGTAATTTTCAGAAAACATTGCGCTCAACCTTTCCGAGTGGAAAAAGCCCCATGCAGTTACAGGGTCGTTGCGTTCGTGGGTCAGTGATGTCAGAGCAAGGTTTCAAGCAAGCAGTAGGTGGAACCAGCGCCAAGAGTTTCAACCGTTGGGGGATATGGAGGTAGAGTAAACCAAAAGAATCTCCTACGAAAGAGGGGAAGCCGGTGTTCTGCACGGTTGGACAGATTAGGAATCAATGGTCCGTTTTATGTGAACTCTAGCCTCAGGGATTTCTAAACTGGCACGTGATGATGCCTCAACCCTTTAGTCCAAGGATGGACGCGAAGTAGTTATCATCTACATACGATGTTGGTGCATCAGACTATCGGAAGAATTCAAGGAATTGATAGCTTCCCATTCAATACCCTTCGTGTATCGACCAATCCTCTGATGTTCATGAGAAATGAACATACAAATTAACCAGATTAGTTATCCTTCCGGTTGAAAAGCGAGAACGACTGATCATAAAAACTGTGACATTATATTTTACTAAATTGGAATTTCAAATACACGATGATGTACGAACAAATCTTCAGCAGTTAACCTAAATCCATTACAGGAGCAACCTACATACACATCTTTATTTACTGGAGTTTATATGTTTTAATTTTCCATTCACAAAACTAAAAAACAATTTATCAAATAGCTCTGAAAATCGATACAAGGATTATCTCTCTACTGCTGAAATTGTGAACTGGCATTAATGGCGAGAAAGGAAAAGTTCATAGTTCAATCCTAGAGCTTGATCATCAAACTCCTCCCGGTTTGTTAACCTTAACAAATTTATTCATCCTCATTAATAAATAAAATACATATAATAATAATCTGTCTCTCTTGAATGTTAACCTTAACAAATTTATTCATCCTCATTAATAAATAAAATACATATAATAATAATCTGTCTCTCTTGAATTCCCTCTTATTGCTTCTGGGTGATTCCTAAACTAGGGGCAATTTCGAGTCTACCACCTGTGAAATTTCACTCGTTACGCTTACGCTCTTGATTTTTTCCCTAATTACAGGTTTCGATGGGTTCTAAAATAGGTAATTTCCCTATCTGTTCACATTGTCGTGGTTGGTCTAAAAGTTAAACACTCGACTCAGCAGTTGATTTTCATGCACCTATAAATTGTCTATGAACGGAATTTTTTTTCCTCAATCAAGTTGAGCATCTTACATCTTACCTTGAAAATAGATTTTGCAATGCTCCTGTAAAATCATGTCAGCAATGATGATCAACGAAAAGCTGTATACAACTTTTCTTGACATTGTCGTGGGTGAAAGTGATACCCATGCAGCGGAAAGGGGATTCGGAATATTTTGGAAGTTGATGTTTTTTCACGAAGGGTGGCATCCCAGCCAATCCCGCCCGCATACGCATCACGTCCCAACGGCCACTCTGTGTCTAACTGAGCCTCTCGGAGATGATATTTCAGGAGCGTAGGTTTATTGTTGACATTGTCGTGGTTGTATCTAGTTTTATCACTTTAATCATCAAGATTACACACGATGCACGTTTTCACAACTTCGTGAAAGGCTGAAATTAATGAGCGTTGGAGGAACCCTGAGACATGAGTACGTCTGTCACAATGTGATCTGAAGTTGATGTGAAGTTGAAAATAACATTGTCGTGGACATTCCAAATTACCAAAAGACTGCGGCAATGTCAGAGTGCCAAAACAATTTTAAAATAAAGTAATTACCATCTTTTTTCACCAAGCTTATTATTATAGTGTACTTGGGAAACCACCTACTTGTTCAGTGGCTGCGCAACTTATGGTTTTACAGGGTAAGCAGAATGGGGATAATCAAGAATTTCAGAAGAGGAGAGATCAAGAAGAAAACGTGTTTTCGAAATTCATTTTTCTTTATAGTTTCATATTTTGGTTAATGTACTTAGTTACATGAGGCTTTGGAATCTCCATAAAGTCAGAAATGAGACAGTCAATTTCTCGACAAATTTTCATTTTCGTTACCAAGCTTTTTTCTTAGCGTTATTGGTTATCTTGATTTCATTTTTACTTCGAGTAGGATTTATGTGATTTGGGAAACTTTGAAGGCTGATAGATGAGGGACTGCCTAGAAGTATTATACACCGCTAAATACTACGTAAGTTTTCACATTTTGATTCTTGTTTAAGAAAACTTCTTCACAATAATTAAATTATATAAAAACAATTTTCCCGAATACAATGCCATTTTATCCTTTTACCTACCAACCCAAGAAAAGAATATTACTGCAACGAAATGAAATTTGCCGACAGCGTAATGGACATCAACATTGCCGTGTGCAGTAATTCACATTGTCATGGACGCCAATTTCAAATTCGAATTTTGGACTTTTAAAAGGGAATCTTGAGCTGCCATTGCGCTTTGTGGCTAAGGGGGCATGACTAAAATCCATGTAAAAAAAATTCCAGGAATTTTAACAACTTTTTTTATAACAATTTTTTCTGATCGAAATTGCCCCTTGTTTAGGAATTACCCTTTCACGATTCAGATAGCTTTTGACGTGGTTTACAAACCAGGTGTTCATTCTCCTCGAAAAAGAAAAAAAGTGCCCCAATCATTCGTTCATTTTTCCGTTTTTTTTTTTTTTTTTTGTAAAAAATTGTGGTTTTGTTAGAGTATTAAAAAGTTAGAACCACACTTTTTTTCTTCTTACAAACCAACTCCCTTTCTAACGCTAAATTCAAAATTTCAGTGCCACAGACAATTGTTTTCATCGAATCGGATGAAATTTGAGGCTTGAACAGCCTTAAAAGGTTAAATCATGGACAAGGCGACGTGTTTTTACCAAGACTTTGCAGCGGAATATTCTGAAACAATTTTTAGGCGCTTGTTTCATCATGATTGGGTATTGTCGTCAGCTCACTCAGAATACAAAAAAATTAAAGAAATATTTAAAATCTTAATCCACGTAGAGAAGGTTCCTCTGTTTCACGATCTCTTTCACAAAATGTCATTGGTCGGAAAAGGTAAGTGTTCTACCAGAATATTATTCAGCGAAGCTATTTCCATCAAACTTTAAAACATTTATATTTTTTTAATTATGGGCAAAAAACAGATAAAAGCAGTACTTAACAAATTGTTAAATATTTTTAAGGAAAAATTATTTTTATGTTTTATAGTTGATTAGTTTTGAACTCAAATTACTTACTCAAAATTAAAAACAATGACTTAAACGTGTATAACTAATGTATAAGAATAAGAATGAATTTGCTCATTGACCAAACAAAATTACTTGAAATTTTAAATATATTTAAGAAAATATAATAACAAGAACAAGCGAAGCTCAATTAGTTTTAGGACTGCAACTGAGAATCTGAGGAGGCTAATTGAAACCATGCTAATCAAACTAATGACAAGTATACATAAGTGTAATTAATTAAAGCACTACGTTGCAAGAGTATGTAGAGACGATAGACGTCTCAACGTTCAATTAGCCTGGAATGAAATCGTATCGTTACTTCTCTTGCCAATACGAGAGGTCAAGAGTCCGTTATAGTGGGTCAGGCCGAGGAGACCCAGGTCATGCCCCCCTGCCTCTCTTCCAATGAGCCGTACGTACCCCGATCACAAACCCCACCTCACTACATGTGAGGTCAACCCCCATGTTTCAGCAAAATATATAATTAGGTAGACTCCTTCAGCAACTAACCTGCTAATATATTAGGCTCCTAGATTGTTGACTTATAAATAATGAACATTTTGATCAGTGTTCAACGTACTTCATGGGACACCAATGCCCGAGTCACAATACAGCGAAACTCGTACGACACGATACCAGAATCTGTCTTTCGAAAAACCGCTTGCTATACACTAAATCGATAAGTCACCTGCATCATGTAGGATGGGTGGCACCTATAATGGAACCACGAACTCTGTCGGGTCCAAGAAAATAAATTGGTAGTGATTTCTGGCTTGGATTTTGAGGATTTAGTCTATTCTGATTGATAAAATCGGTCTCTACCATGACGAAAGGGTGGATAACAAACTGGCTGCCTCACAAAGATGGTTGAAATACCTCATTTGAATGTTTTTTGCAGTTTATCCGAACTTAACTATTAAGTTAATTAATATGAATGATATAATTTATATTAAAATCAATACAAATGAAAGTTGAATACGATAAAGGACAAAGCGATTCGTCCCACAAAATTGTTAATAATCCCTTGAAACGAAGAAGTTAGAAACATTTTAAAATCGGTCCAATTTAGGGTGATTCCTCTCCTCCCCTCATCTTGTCATTTGACCTTCAAAACCACATGCCCTCTTCAATAGATGTATAATCAAGCCATTCTCATTTGAGTCAATGTTAACAACTTCCAAATTTGTTAATAACTTTCGAAAGCGCTTAAACCTTACTCGAATGAGCGTCGGCAGGCTAGAATCGAATCACTAGTTTTCTAGTAGGACTGGTGTTCAAATTTGATTGATTTCTTTGTTTTAGGAGATATCATACCTTTTTGGCTTAGCACCGCAACTTTTGTACGTTCATCTTTATGAGGCAGTAGTTTTAATATGGCAGACAAAAAGATTCTCTCTCAGGATAGATCAATTTTTTAAATTCAGATATTACTACCAATTTTCAGCCTCGGGTAGTGGACAATAACGAGAGGACACAAAATTGCTCAGATTACGTTTTCGTTGTGATCGTCTGTTGGTTTGCTTCCCACAGAACCCGTTATTGTCATTTTATTAATGTTTCTATTTCCTTTTCGACCAGGAATTCACAGAAAAGTCTTTAGACTGAAGAAATCAGTAACTTCTAATTTATCAAACATATTCAATAATGAAGTAGTGATGACAACAGCTAAGATCTAGTATCGAGTTAATCTTCCTTCCTTTCCAATTTTTTGAGTATACGACTCAAAATCTCTATCACTTCTGATGGTGAATCTCTTTAACACATCTATAAAAAGCAACCTTCCCTAAGTAGTTGCGGTGGTCTAAGTATGCCGAACTCCATTGTAATATAACGTTTGATGTGTCCTCTCCAACTAGTTATGGATGTGTAAGGATCAACTCGTTTAAAAACGACTTAGTTAGTTGTCAAATTTGAGACAGGTCTACAGCTGTTAGGTTCTTACTTATACTTCACTTTTATCACCACGTATCACCGTCATTCGATCATTGGCACCAGTGATTTTTAGAACTCATATCTCTACTGGTTGGAATTACATGAGGGCACTTTCTTTAATCCCTGTCACCCTCCACCATCTTCCTCAAGTCCACAAATACCTAGGGCTGGCAATCCTTGTAACAAGCTATGTTCCTGAAACTGCCATCCGATTTTGATGAAATTTGCAGGGAATACGTGGGGAGGCTGTGAATGGTCACCTATGAGTTTCATTTCTTGAAAATCAATACATCAATCTGCACGTATGCAAAAGTAAAATCCATTCAAAATAATTTTTTCACGTGATTCGATCTTGCTCACATTTTTAGGTTGGTCAGGATAGGAAGGTTAAATCCTACTTACCTATTGGGGGGGTTTGGGTTGTTAAACAATCTTGTTTTTCTTGGTCAATTATAAAGTTATAAAGGTTCATTATTGAAAAGAATGAACCAAAAGAAACACAAGGGCAGAAAAATGATTAAAACTCCCATAAAATATTTCAAATGCATACAATGTATTTTTTGTATTGTTGCAGGCACTTCGTTCAGGCCGACTCCAGACAATTTTGCTCAGCCAGGTAAGAATCATATCTGACGAAGCCTCATACCAATAATCGAATTTCTCCATTTTTCTGTGCTTTCTTAATTATTTATAAGATCATTTACTGACATTTCATCTAACGTGAATGCAATCAAAACTTCTTTCAATCAAACTTCCAAACAAAACAAGCGTAGATGCGTACATTTTATTTCCTCAATAAATGATTACCCAAATAGTGTACAGTTATTGTAATAAAACATAGCCATGTCAATATAATTAAGCAGTAATAATAATGTTAAAAATGTATTGGAATACCTGGGTGATTCTCAAACTACAGACAATTTTCACGTAATGACATTTTAAAAATTCAAACGTTTCTTCTGCTTTGTTTTTGGATGTTTATCTCTTAATTGGTCTCCCCAGGCGTCTTTCTGATGCCTCAAGACATCCCATTATTCTTCACGAAATTCAAATTTGATTGAAGTCATAACAATGGTGTGGCGGTTCTGGTCACGACAATCCGGGGTGGACTAAAAAAGTGATACAGGCATGACTCGGCTGCACACGAACCTACAATGTTCAACGAATGCGCAACACAAGGTACATACTCCGCTAGAGGACTGACTTGTTTGATGCGTGCCTGAACCCCAGAGTAAACACCTGACATATTCGAGAGCAGATTCAGATTCTTGAGCAAATTTGCATACCACACAAACGGCAAACTCAAATAGAATTATTTTTATTCAGGAAACGACCTAATAATTCACGATACAATAAAACGTATAAAAACGTTTTCTAATGCAAACTAAAATTTTATTTCGATAACTTTTTTCTTTTTTTTTTCATGAGACTGGGAGCCCAGCGGGCCTATGCGTAAATCCAGGCCTGAATGGATGTTAATCCCCTGGAAAAATCCTGTATTGTTAGTAGACTAAGACAAGTCAGAGAATAATCGGATCATTATTCATTTCTCTCAATCAATTTCTACTTCAAATTCATTTCGTTCGCCAAAACGTATTGGTAAGTAATGCCTACATTACAGGGACATACAAACGTCCGTTTTTTCATTCCAAGCAATTGTAAATATTTTAAAACCGAATTCTTAATTAAAAAAAGAAAAAAACTCTCTTTCATGCCTCTTCCTGGAGGGAAATTCAAAATTTCCGAGGTTTATTGCTGTAGAGGAGCTTGTTACACTGAAATCGGGATCGGACAAAACAAAACAAAAATCAAATGTAAATAGTGGAGGTATCATTTATGGCTATTACCCCCTCTATTTGACCCGGTCATGATTTCTTAATTAAGAAAAAAATAAAAATAACCATGAAAAGTGTTAATTCAACTGTACGAGCAAGGCTAAATTCACGGTACTTTATCCCCTCCATCCCCATTTACGACGAAGATACAAAAATGTTTATGGTTTGTTACGAACTAGACTAAAATTAGGGTGAAACAGAAAAAATAATAAGAAGAAAAATAAATTAATGAAATATCAATCAATTATTCTGAAGATATGACGATTTAGCACTACAACCCTCTTCCCCCTTTCAGCATTTACCCTCATTCAGAATGAAGATTGAAATTTTTGAAATATGTTCAAGTTCTAAACCAAAATCTTATTTGAAGAAAAAATAACGAAATGAATCAGTTGAGAATTCTCGCTTGAATTGAAAGGATTGGCCCCTCCCCCTCCTCTTTTCCCCGCCAGTGAGCAAAAGCCTAACTCCCAAGGTTTGTTGCACAACTAAAACTAAAATTGGGGTGAATAAAAAAAATAATTATAACAAATACTGATTGAGAATTGTCTGGAAGGCTAGAATTGTCGACTCAATTCTTCAGTCAAAACAGTCAAATTAAAAGAAAAATCCTTTCCTCTCAAAGACAGAGGGGGCACAGTATTGGGGAAAAAAGAAAAAACCAAAAATAGTACAAGTATGGAAATAGCCTAGATCTACGCGACGCCGGCTCTAGGGATTTAGGAAGTTGAGGAAGATGGAGGTAGGAGAGAGGGATGAAAGGAAGTGCCGCTATAAATTGCCCACCAGTTGAGAGCCTGAAGGACGCAGGTGTTGACAATGGCGTGTCCCACGCTAGTATTTTTACACTTTAATTCTCATTTAATGGACATCCCTAACAGGTTGTTAGTAAACTAAAAAATATGTAAACAGTTATTAATTAGATGAATGAAAATGATTCCGATTGTTGAAGAAATTTTAGATGACAAAAACTTATTGTCATAGGATCAATAAGGTATTGAATAACTCAGGCCCGACTCGTCTACATACGACCTAATACAGATGTTTCCATGGGGCAATACTACACCACCGTCTATCCGAACTTTACGAGCGGGTTGAATATTTGTAAATCTCTATTCCTCCTGGTTTGGTCCTTTGCATTAGGGAAATAAATCATTCGATAAATATGTTAAAATGTATTATTCGAATCTTATTGTATTGGCCTTTTTTGAATTTATTATTAGGTAATGAGAATTTTGATGATACTTTATACAGATTTTATATCAAGATAAGGACCACCAATTCCCAGGTTACGATTGCATATAAGTTAGATTGGTCAGCATCACAGATGAACTAGAGGAGAGCTGGAAACTCTAAGAAATTTCATAGTCCTATGTCAGATTCATATGCAAATTAAAAATCATTATTTGGCTGATATTGAATTACTGTGAAAGTGGCACTCTGCCTATAGGGCCCGGTTCCCAATGGAGGAACTGCGATTGGGATGACAGGTTGAGGAAATTTTGCGCTTTCAAATACGTGCTCCATGATTGGGAGTTGGGTGGTTTTCCTCTGGGCCACCACAATTGTTTCTGTCCCTAATTTGTGCTTAGTATTTTCAATAATGAACCGTTGCAATCGATCAAGAAAAACCAATTTTTGACACCTCCCTCTTCAAAAGTTGTTGATTTGTATTCCAAGGGAGGCACATTTCGACCATTGGAAAAAAAACATCATACTTACAAAATTTGGCTAAAAAATCCTTCATCAATACGGGATATGCCAGTAATATATGCATCTTAAGCAAACTACCCCAAGTTTTAATATTTTAGGATTCGACAATTAAAAAATCTAAATCTCAAAAACTCACGATGTATGAGAGTAGTGTTTTGTTTGATCCTGATAGAAATTAGTTGCATGAATCGAGTGAGACCACTCGAGTTGTTGTACGGTCATCCGTTTGCTCTGGTGGGCAGTGAGGCTCCTTGCTGGCGACGGACTGAACAGCACGGATTATGATATGCGATTTCATCGCCATCTCCCAAGCTTCAATTCTGTTGAATAGAACGAGCGGAAGCATTCTTCTTGCCTGTATTTTTATTTTATCTCCCTACATTTATTTTAGATTTCTATTTGTGTATCCTAGTGTGCCTAGGGGACATCGTCACTGGTTTTTTTCTCCGGTCCTGTTATAGTAGTCCGGTGATCCAATAAAGAAATTATAAATCTTTGTGTAATCATTTGCAACATTTTTTAATGTAATAATGGCAGCTGTTTTCTTCTTCTGTACCATTTGACATTTTCTTTATCAAAAGTTTCGAGAATACTCATGCAATTATCCGAATTATAGTTTTGTTTGAATTAATCCCGCTTTGTTACGGCTACGGGACTTTTAGGATGAACGCTTTTGAACAGAATTTATTAATGAATGAGAGAAAATGTAGATGTGTTTTTAAAATCCTGAAAAAAACCTTCAATACTAAAAACAAAAGACGAGATACTAAATAACGTAAGGTTCCGTCTATGTTGGAAATGTGTTGAAGAAAACTTTAGTTAACGCACAGCCTTATTCCGGTCATGTCACAATTGTGCTTTGAACCCGTTGCGATGGGATGTTCCGTCAACCATTTTTCGACAAACATTAAAAAGAAACTCGATGGAAAACGCCTCTTCACTTTTGCTAAGGTACTTCTGAGAAAGTAATAACAATTGTCAACAACGGGACGACGGTAGTGACAGCAAAAATCGAGGTCGATGCTGTAATAATAGAAGAGGATATTCGGAATCACAGAATGTCACCTCACGAGTTTTTCTCTCATAAATATGTTAGTTTAATCAACACTAGTAGGGAGAGAATTGTGGAAGTGTTTTCTTGAAAGATACCTTTTCATCAACACGATTTCCAGGAATCGATTTTTAATTAAATCCTGTAGGTTCAACTCTCAAATTGCTTCCACCGTTAGCCGGTTTTACTGTATGACATCCGCTGTGAACAATCCGTGTGTGAAAGTTCCTTTGGACACGTCCATTGTCACAAGTTAGATTCATGAAAAGAATTAGTCTTGGATTTCTCGAATATATATAATGATATAGGTATATTGCTTATTAACAACTTGAGAAGAATGATTTGAATCTATCATAATGCTTAGGTGAATGTTTACCGACCAGACATTTAATTTTGTCTCTGGAGTATAGGTCAAGTGATTCTGGTACTATCGAAAGAGCTGATATTGATAGTTATTTACGTCTATTCATTATTGACTCTGTGGTGATGGCCAGAGGGTTTAGATGTGTAAACAGAGGAGTATTGCAATAGAAGGACTGGCGCACATAGGACCGACCTTCTAATCCTCCCTATTATTGGTAAAGTGGTTGTGAGGCCAATTGAAATATTCATGAGAACGTCTCCTCTTCATGTTGGGCTTCCTATCTCCTTGTCTTAGTTCCTATTTACTGGAAGTCCTCTGAAAAGTCCAGTGAGCCGATACTTCTGATCGTCATTGTCTCCTTCCACCCACGGACATCTCCTGGTATCACGTTTTATCGCCTTCAAACCAGAATTTCTCCATGAGATCGATGCGGAATCGCAAAGTTGACCACATCGTCAGAAAGCTGATTAAATTTGCAAGTTTTCATGAGGTTTGACCAGTTCCAGTTTTTTGAAGTGCAGTAAAAATAAAAATAATTCAGAAACTAGCAATTTTTTAAATTTTCAATATTCGAACTGTAATTTTGGTCCTTAAGGGTTCGTTTATGATTATGGATATGCATTGGTTGTAAAGAGAATTTCACGTTGAATCCGAAAATGTGGTCAAAAGTAGAAAAAAGGTGTTTCAAGTGGAGAAACGTGTTTTTCAGTGTCAAAAAACGTGGTCTTCTGAAAAAAAAAACCCTTCAAAAAATTAAATTACAGATTAACGGAAGAACTTTTTCATCACTGATCCGCTTCCACCCTGTATATAAAAATATGTATACAGGTTGGCGGGGTTTTACTTCATTTTTGATGCAGATTAACAGCAAAAATTTTTCATCAATTACCCGCTTCCACCCTGTATATATTATAAACAGGATGTTATATGTATATCCGTCAAACTTCACCCACCTATTGTGTAACTAATATATGACCAAAATAGCCTATCAGGGTTCTTTTCACTGAACTGAAAATCCAACTTTTTTTTTAAAGGATTTTTCTTGGTTCCCACGTTCGGTCAGTAAGAAAGCCATAACTCCTTTAACATGATTAACACAACCGAATTTGAGTACACGATTTTAAATTCTCCCTCTTCTTGGTCACTTACAGTAATTATTTGAAAGGAACATGAGAGAGCAAAATAAGCCCAAAAAGTTAATTTGGTCAAAATTTTCTGTTTTTCAAACACTAAATACTCCCACAGCTCTAATGATGAGTTATGCTGTGCCTTTTAAAAAAGCAAGAAAGCAACAACTTCTCAAGGGAGTAAACAGTTTTTCGGATATTCAAGTTGGAAACTCAATTTTGAACGACGGCACCCACAAAACTTCATGATAATGTTGGTATATCAACTGTCCAAAATGATTCTTGTTCTTGCGGATGCGAAGTTTCTAAATATTCATCACCCCATCGGTCACTAATTTCATTAGGTACACAAATATTTTATTCTGGGGTGTTATTGTAATTAAACTGAAGGGAGATATGGAATGACTACTTTATAGGTCAATTCACTAATTTACTTTATATTTTCTAATTTTGTTCTACTATCGTACAATCTCTTACTGTTTTTTTGATGTTTCTTCTGCTCCTTAAATGATAGTTCTCTCTCTTTCCTTCCCTCATTCCCTCCTTTTGGCTGTATTGATGAATTTTGTTTTCATCTTCTCTATTGTTCTTGACTATTATAACTTTTTAATTCCTGCTGTATTTTCTGTCCAACTCTTATTTTATGCACATAAATAGTGGGACAGTGGGTTTTTGGTTTATATTACGAAAAACTACTGTATCACGTTTGTCATCTAATTCCATTTCTAGTACGCTCATCGTGTTGTTGCTTTTGCACGTTTTGATTTCGAACTAAATGCTCAACAACAGTTTTTCGATCGATTAATTTAGGATATAGTTCGTTTCAAGTCATTGAGGTTTCATCTCTACGGAATCTGTTGAACTGTAATTGACTTGGAAAATAACTGGTAGATGTAACAGCGGTATTTCTGTAGTGGAAAGACATTTTGGATTTTCATAAAATGGTTTTACAAATCCTCTCTCCTGATTCTGCTAGCGCGTGACGTGTCGGGTAGTGGGGCTACTTGTAGTTAATTTCAGATAGAAACGATCTGAATTGTTGGCTTCTAAAGGGACTGTTGTCTGCTACAATTTCCTTGGGGAATCCACGAACAATAAATATTACCATAAAGGCTTTTTTAACATGGTAGATACTTTTTTTTGTTTTAGATACTTCGATACGTTTAGCATCGTAGGCCATTGTAATTTTTACTTTCAAAATCCAAAATGTCCATGACTAGCCTACAGCAAGGATGAGTGGATATTTCTTGCTGAATCATAGGTTGTGAGGCATTATTGGGCATTCTTTTTGCAGTTTTTGTGGTACTATTATGCTATTCATGAATAAAAGTAACCCATCTTCTCCAATCACTTCGGGTCTTACTTCATGAAAATTCTTCTAGTTCGGCACACGGCTTTTGTGGTCATTTGTTTGTTCACAAAAATGGATGGATTTTGCTTAGTATGTTATCGGTTTTAGTTTCTTCATCGAATATCCTTCTTAAATCATCCGGCGTTGCCATGTTTATTATAGACTGTACAGTGCATTCTAGTTCCACACCATCTTTAGGTTTAGGACCCACCGTAGCTCTAGGCAGAGTGTCTGCCGAAACCGTTTGACTTCCACGTAAGTAATTCAACTATATTTTGTTAATTCAAACTTCATTACTTGTAAGCGGTTGGGTACTTCTTTGATCTTACATTGCACGATGCTTGTTAATGGCTTGTGATCGGCTTCAATCAAAATTTCTCTCTCAGTTAAAATAATGAAAATTTTCGTCACACATGAGAAACTAATTCCCAGCATTTCCTTCGCAATCATTGCGTGCTTTTGTTTTGTTTTCGTCATGATTGACAAGGATCAGATTGGATCAACAAAGAAGAGATTGTTCCCTGTTTTAGTATGATCTTCGAACCACAAGCAACTTGTGTAATTTCTAGTTGGCATTCGTAAAGCATCCCTAAACTCGGAAAGTTTAGGAATAAATTTACCTAAATACTTCAACGTTCCTAGGAACCTCATTGATACTTATCTGTCCTTAGCTAAAGGTAGCCTTAATTTTGTTAGGGTCCATTTAATGTCCTTTACTTGAGATTACAGGACCTAAGAGCCTTATTCTTTCCGGACGGAATATAAATTTGGTTGGGTTGAACAATATACCTACCCGTTTCAACAGCTGTTTTGAGCACTTTGCTCAATATTTCATGTTCAACTATTGAATTTGCATAAATTATTAAGTCGTCGATTTATGTAATAAATCACTATTCTTCAGGTGTAACACTTCATTAGCTGCTTATATTCCGGTTAGTAGTGTCAAAAACTCGTAACTACTAGAGGGCGTTCCGAAATTTGTTAGTTTCGATGATCTCCCGTTGATTTCAACTTATAAAATCCATCTCCTCAGTCCAATGAACTGAAATGAGTCTTTACATTCAACTCACTAAGAATTTCAACTTTGCCAGATGTCTGATATTTTCAGTTAACCAATTGATCAGTCAGATATTTCTGCTATAAAAAAATTCTTAGTGAACAGTTTTTCTTCTCAACTGTTACCAAAGTGTTTAATCATCCACGTGGTTCCTTTACAGCCTTGGTGACACCTGATTTCTCGAGTCCATCCAACTTCTTTCTGGGCCTATCTATCAAATGTTTAGCAACTCGAAGGGGTGCATGAGTGACGGGTTTAGCATTTTCGATCAATTTCAAATCATAAGGTGCGCCTGAAAAGGCTCCTAGACAGTGAACGGCCTTCGTAAAACATTCCGAAACTGATGCTTCGGATTTCATATTCGAATCTCTACTGCTGCTACTTTCATCACTACTTGTAGTTCTTCCCAGGTTTGTACACCCTGTATAGGTTTGTCAGTCTTATTCAGAATAACTTACTCGATACTTAAAATTACTCATTTATTTTAGTTTTTAAACTTCAATCCATTACCATTGTATGCTGATAACTCGATGTCTCTAGGTTATAGTTTTCATTGTTTATATATATTAAATAATTCAAATAATCTCCAACAGATAACGTTAACTCTACTATTTGTCTCTATCCTAAATTTCACATTCATATTTTCTATTTTTCCATTGATTGACCATATATTATCGTCGGTATATTTTCATTTACTTTATGTTCTTCAATGAAGTCCACGTAGAACAGATTGTCCCTTTCACTAATTTTCACTGCTCTGGTAAATTTCTTACTTTTACATTTTAATGTCTTGTTTTCGTTCCCATGTTTAACAGAACAACCTATCTCAAAATTATTATATGCATTGCAAAGAGCACATCGTTTTCCATAAGCAGGACATTTTCGACCTTCGTGGTCAATTACAGCGATATTTGATGTGTCCCAAATTTGAACTTTTTTTCTTATAAGCATGCTTATTTGGTACCTTTTTAACGTTGCTGTTTCGATTAGTACCTTCCCGTTCGTTCTCTCGTTAGTTTTTTCTTCTTTCATTCATTTATTTATTTATTCTTGAACATCTAATTTATACATTGTAACGAACATAAAATCCTACTCCTGAACAATTGGTTGGAAATAACGACAAATGGCTCATTCATTTGTTGAGAAGCCTCAGAATTTTTTAACTTGGATTTGACATTAGGCAGTTGGTCACAAAGTTTATTATAACAGGAGGCCGAATCGCTAAGCCCGGTGTTTCGGAGACCATAATAAGTTAAAGTAATCCGGGATCAAAGCTCTCGACCCTGCCGTGCATTGTTCCGGTAAAATCCTATTTCCACCATTCCGACACTTTCCCAGAAGTCACTTTGTCACCACACTGTTCACTGCTTGACTCCACTTCTCATAAACATAATTTTGTATCATGGATGGTCCGGTAGGGAGACAATTTATTTCATTTTGGAAAAATTATATGATCGGAACGAACCCCCCAAAAAGGACTTTGGCTGATCTTCAAAAGATCAATCCCAAACTACATATTCATAAATCAATAACATGAAAGTTGGAACCATTGATAAGTTGTAGGAGCCACTGGTGTAGTTGTATCCATCGATGTTTTTGGAAACAACTACCTAGTACGCACCTACCTACTTGAACGTGGTCGGAGGTAATGGGTTTTTGCAATGAATGTGATTTGGTTCCACTCATGACGACATCCGTATTGTTGAGCGAGATTGAAATCCCGATTAAATGGTCCTAACCACCAACGACGAAAAGGGAGCGAAACGGAAAAAAATTTTCAGTGTAAGAATTGACAAATTAATTCACGAGAAAGGACAGGTTAATTTCTCGTATAAATTGACAAATGTGAAAGACACTTACTACAAACATTAAGTAGATTAACTCTACCTGCTCACACTGTCATGAAAGTTTTTTCCAAACTAAAACTAAAGAGTAGTTAGTTATTAGTAACCTTCAAATGAGTACCTACGTATGTGTTCTTCTGGGTCTAACAAAACTCCCGAAGACCGTTACCTATTCATCTGAAGAACATTCGTCGGTAACTTTGATTTGTTGACTTTCCCTTAGGTGCCTATTAAGATTTTGTTGATTGTGACCATGCATTTAATGGTGGCGGGATGGAAAGTGAGGAAGGGTGGAAGTGAGGCAGTGAGGAATGGAGAAATGATGATGATGAACTTTGTTAATTGAAAAATGTATACATAAATTAAGATTCGTAAGCCCCACTTTCAAATTCATAGAAATCAATATACCACATCAATTAATTTCAAATTGCAGTCAGATTATTATATATTTATATTCACATGGGTGTAAGTGTAGATTGTTAGTGGGTTACAATAAGTATTCACTGAATTGATTATACAGTGCGTTTGGTTCAGCTCAGATGTACTTAATTAAGTTATAGTACATTCGTTAATGTTGTTTTGAAATGTTGCTGTTGTAAGTAAAATAATTCTTCATTTTTATCGTAGGTATATGACTTTTTAATCGTTCCGTATGCAAGTTCTTGGTAAAGAAGTAGGTATGCAAGTTCATTTGAGGAATTATTTTCGAGAAAGCAACAAACCGAGACCTCAACGTTCCATTGAAAATCGATTTAATAATGCACACATTTATGTAATGAAAATGTTCACATTCGAGATAACACACCTTACATCGACAACAGTTACATTCGTTATTTTCTTCTTTTCGGGTCACGTTCCTTTGGGAAAAGTTACCCATGTCCACATTTGCGCTTCAAATCCAACACAGCATATTTATTTATAAATTTATATGCAGATTATTTACATGCCAAACAGAGCGTTTACATATAATGATAAAATAATTAATAACATATGCCGTTTAGTATAACATACCTGCATCATTGTCGTCGTCCAAAGATCAAATGCCAATAAAATGGAAAGCTACAACTGCTAATTCGAGAACAAACATTTCTATTCAAATATTTCAGTGCATTCCCCAATATGTGTATATCCAATTTTTGCAAATTATCTATGCAAACAATATCCAGGAGTAACATCACATTCCAGTTTGAATGAATAATACTTGCGACCAATGATAATTTTCAATGTCAGGAAACAAGAGTTTTCTGACCACCGGCATTCATAAAAACCTTTCTTTCTCAATTTTTTGCGAATTGTTCAATATCTTGGTAAACACTTCTTTCGTTTGCCGTTCTCTTGTGGGTTTTGATAGCATTTGAAGAGCAGATCCTTGTCATCCGGGATAAGAACAGGATAGTTCCCAAAAACGTAACCGTTCAAGTGGCAATATTCCTCGTGGCTATACGTAAATCTTTGACAGAGTGATCTATAGAAATTAAAAATAATCTCATTCCTTATAAGTTCTCCTGAACGAACCTCATAAAGGACTTCTTCAATGAAATATTCCAAGTCATCATCGATGTTATCATCCAGAAAGTTTTCCATAAGAGAGTATCGTTTAGGCACAATACCGAATATGCCTTGATGCGGTTTGTGGTCATCCGTTGTCACAAGTAACGTCGAGTTGAAATTATGATAAGCTGCTATGCAAACCAATACTGGAATAGTTTCAGGTCTCTTGTTCATAAACTCACTGAGCCCATACTTAGCTTTAAGCTTGGCATACATGAGCTGAGCTAGTTCGCAAGGTTGAAACACTTTCGTATGCACTAATGATAACAATAGCGCGTGAAAGAGAAGGAACGGTAGTGGAAAGGAGCGTACCATGATGTGGGCTGTGGAGGTATCAACTGAACAAATCTCAATGCTAGGAGGTGATAAGCGTTAACTCAGTCGGTCGATAGCGGCAGAAGCAATAGGTTATAGATAACGTAATCTACTGGTTGCCAACAAGGGAGCTGAGAATCCCTCTGTGAACTCGATTCACGTGACCATGTTATCGTCTCGTCATAAGGATCGTGGAGTATAGGGACAAGACGTGTCAGCGGCATGATGGCTACTTAGTTTTCGGCGTTGTACCAGAAGATGATGATGTGACGTCGCACGGTTTCTCAAAATCCTCGATTACTGCCCAAAAATTCCAATTAAGCTTGATACCACGCTACTCGTTTTATGGTTGGAAGGCCTATACCTAACACTTTCATATTAGTGAAATGCTACTACCAAGTAGTACTGTTTGTACCCGCCTCAGGCTGTCTACAGCTCCATGGTATTCCAAAAATCTGTCTATGAGTCGACACCCAAGAATATATTGATACGTTCAAATGTAATTTGCCTACTGCTTCAACAGGCAAAATCAATGGGTCCATAGTCCCAATCAAATCTTCACGAACAAAGAGAATTGGTTTTCCCCTTTCTAAAATATATTACCCAACAAATAGAGCATGCAAATAAGATCTGACCGATTCGGTCAGGAGTTAGCACAGTTTGTTGTTAGTTGTTAATACGGGGCCGAGTATAATCCTAATTCTGAACTTTGTGAATTATTGCATTAAGTTAGAAAGGCGTACAGGTGTGACCCTAAACACAACGGAGTGGTATCCCTTTCTCGCCATATCGGTTTTTCATCACAATTAGCTGTGCCGTATTTGACTGAATCAGCATTGCGGTTCCATGAACCTAGTGTTTACTAATGTTTGGAACTGATTTTAGTTGTTTATATGCACCGATACAACGGTAGGTTTTAATGACGAAATAGATGTACGTGAGTATAGTTCAGCATGGTAAACATCATCTCAGATTTGTTAACGTACGTTGGATGCGTACCTACTACTATTCACAAACTCAATCAGAAAAAAATCCTAGTCGTACAGAACAGGCATATTGAAAGTTGCTCCCGTTTTCATCAGTTTTTTTAGTTTGGACGACTTGACAATTTTGTCCTTCCAATGAACTTTCAATTCAAGTATCTAGTCTAAATCTTGAATATCTCAGTTTTGTATGGAAGTAGTAACAATCAGGTTTTTTCATCTGTAACACAAAGAAAGTTTCAAATTATTAAGTAGCTGTTTTTCTGTCACATTAATCTAGAATTACTGCATGTGCATAGATACCAACCAATTGAATTCAAATAAAACTAATGCACCTTGCAAGTCCGGCTTCTCTAGTATTTCAATGATTGGCCGAATTAATTTTTCTCCAGGCTGCCGTTTCGTTTGATTTGTTAAGACTTGCTTCAGCAGAAAAGCAGAACCAACATTATTTGGGAGGCTTACAGTAGGTTTGATAACACCAGGTAAACTTAAAAAGAAGATTATAAAATAGTTTGCCTTCGTTATTGTCTTCATTTGTTTTACACCTGCATCCCTTGTTTTTATACATACTCGTACCTACTTTTATCACACATACTGTAACCATCAAACTAATGTTTTCGTTTTTCTTGTACCTCCGTACTACAACTATGAAGAACACTAACAAATTAGCCGAAACGTAGGCCTGAAGACAAAATTCATTCGACCAATTATCGAAATCCTCAAAATTCTGTATTGAGTGGTCAAGAAATCATGAAGCCTATACACGTAAGTATGTGTCATTCTGGACGTCAACTTTCGTTCGATCAAAACTTCGTTCTAGGGCCAAAAAAAAATCAAGCATTTAAAAAAAAACGATGAGTTTATAGGACAACACTTTTTGACCCCTTTAAATTGGTTAAGCTCCAAAAAAATCGCAAAGAGCCGCTAAAAAGATTCCCACGAAGCCGCAATATCCGTTATGATGCTGTTCCCTCGGAGATATTAGGAGCTTTGCCATCCAGTGGCTGGATGTGGAGAGAGGGAGAGAGCTTTGACCATTGCAGAGGAATGACATTGCTAGAAGTCAGATAACTTTGCAATTAAGCCCAATCGGTCTGCCATGATCCTGGATGTCCAAGTTGTCAGTGGCACCTGGGGGCTGAGAAAAGAAAATATGCTAGAAATGACCTCCGGCAAGCGGTATCTGAGCTAAAAGGATTGGCGCCTAATAACATCAAGGCTATGGCTGGAACCTTGTCACGGCGTAGAGTGAGGTGCGGAAAAAGTGCCATAAAGTTACTCGAGCTGTGCAAAAAAAATGGTGGGATGGATGAAGCAACTGCCGTCTTCCGTTAATTATGTGTATTTATGTTACGTCCTCACACGAATTTCGCCGTAAGGCCTCATCAGGTGTTTTATTCAATGAATATTGTTAAATGTATATATTGGGTTTGAATAATAAACCCTTTTAATCCGCATGAAAAAAAAGTTTAACCAAAGTTGTTGGTTTATGTTTCAAGATTAGAGGATTTCAAAAATCATTTTCCCCATCGGATGGATTTTGCGACTAGCGAGTGTTTTTGTAATGTGTATTCAATTTTAAAGTAGAAAGGGGGAAACTTTGTGATGTCTGTGTTATCAACCCATCGTGTATTGAAACATAAATTCAAACGGTAAATATATGAACGGGAACTGAACTCTGATTGAAACGGAACTTTTCAAGTTAGCAAATTATCAGGTGTCAAAACGTTGGAAATAATTAATTAAAGATCGCTAAATATTCTAGAGAAACGTTTATAAATGCCAAAGTTGTGAAGGATTACAATAGAGACCCAAACCTCCGTAAACGGTAAAAAAGGACGTTACGGTGCAAAATTTTTTTCATGACTAACAGCGTTAAACATAAATGCTGTGTTATTCTAAGGAAAGCAATCAGAAACGCTGGGAGAATCCGATCTGAAAGTTGCCAAAATAAACCTTAGTGAGTATTCAATTCTGAGTTGAAGTCTAAAAGAGGGAAGAAGAAGGATCACTCAAAATTTTCCCGATGTTCCAATACCTTCCTCGTTTAGTATATGATAGGGATACTACATACACAATTTTAATTCATATTTCTACGGTTTTTGGTGATCGGGTTATACCCTTAAGCCACAATTTCAGTATTTATTAATTAAACTTGGGTGATATTCATACATACTTTCGTCCAGAAAATGTTGAATCCGGTATAATGGCAATTCAACTTCGCTCATGCCTTCATTATTTTTTTCCCCTTGAAAACAAAATGCGGATAACGTTTTGGTCGAAATTCAGAGTACAGTTGTGCTCCAAAGTCAGTTTTATCACTTTTTTCAAGTGTTGGAACTGCCAAGTATTCTACCTCATGTTCTGAATTTTAGTGACTGTTTTAATTATTTAACAGATAGCCATTAGACAAATGTTCAGCAAATTTTGTTGATGTAAACAACAAGTGGAACATGCTGAACAAAAAATGGAACGGCAAATCTGATATCCAAAAACAACTCCCGTTGTTAAGCACGGTTGTAATATTTTTTTAAACAAGTGGACTCAAAACGACCACAAAATAAAGCTGAATGATGAGAATTGAAGCGGGAACAGCTCCCTTCGAGGTCGCCAAGGAGAATGCGGTTGAGATTTGGAGCGAGAAGAAAAAAATTGGTGACGTAACTTGTTATAGGTGGAAGGTGAGAGTTGAATAAGTGCGGAACAGTTGCGATGTAGCAAAGACTGAAGAGGAGGATGGGACAAGAAAGGAAGCACTTGGGATAGATCTTGGAACTATCTGCCCGAGTTAACAGAGAACCGGGGAATATTCCAACCACGGACGTAGGGAACTCACTCCCCTCCTAGTCTTCCCACCCGAGTTTGGCCGCGGAGTTGATTGGGCGTCCCGTCCCAACTTGCGGAATACCACCTCAATTTCCTCCCATCGTCGGGCACATTTCACTTCCTACCTTCGTACGAAGGTACGAGATACCTGACCTCCTTCACGCCTCACTAGCCTCCCTTCAACACTTTCTGTTTGATTGTCAACAGCTTACAGCGGACATTCCTAATTGTAATTTCAAATTTGCGCTGTTCAAATCGAAGGAAATGAAAAATGCTGCACAGTATTACACAACATTCTATTATTTCTGTATTAGTTAGAAACCCTTCCATGTTAATCACAAATCTATGTATGTTAGGCGTTTAGTGCATTATCTTAACTCGGTGCTCATGTGAACTGTTACTGTATTCTGGATGGCACATGAAGTACTCCATCTGTTAATCGATTAGGTAGGGAATTATTCTCAGGATTCTTCTGCTGATCGGTGAGTCGACATACCTTGTAATCAATTCCTAGAATCACCTCATCTTAAAAATAATTCCGTGAACAAACTTTACTAGTTCCTTCGTACGAAAAGAAAAGTTGACATCAAATTACCTATAATGGTGCAATATTCTGTATACCTGCATGTCGTAGAAAATCACGAAAAGAGCAACTGAAATTTAACAAGATGAAAGAAAACACTTATCCACGGTTGATTAGTCATCAAATATGTAGATAAGTTACAAAGATTCAATCGGAAACAGCAATATGGCCAGTAAATTCGTCTTGCAGCGGATCTATTGGCAGTGATTCTTGTAGGATTCATTGTAGCTTTTAAAGACCGACCAGCGGTTTGAGGGAGTACGAATGACCGTACAGAAAAGGGAATGGTCTCATTCGATTCGCGAAACTAATATCTATCTGTGAAATTTAAAAAAACTACTCTAGCACGGCAAAATATATTGAGATATGGCTTTGTTAGTACTGAAATCTTTAAATATTATCACTGCCGAGATTGCTGGAATATCCCGAATTAATGTCAAGTGGCTTCTGAGAAAAGCTTCGGACGCAAGACGGTATATGGCTTACCTACGGCATACAGCTTGTGAGGGTGATGGAAAGGTGACAAGCTGACGGACAGTTTTATTTATTTAATTTCATTTATTTATTATTTTTTTACTTTGATTTTCGATATACAGGGTGTCCCAGGAGTTTTGCACAATCCGACTCCTACGTGATCTACAACTCACTTCCGAACAAAAATGCCTCGTAGCAATTGTTTGCCAGAGGCCTCGTTTCCGAGTTATTCGCGTTTTAAGATTTTTTTCGTGTTTTCGATCTTATGTCATTAAAACTGTCAAAACTCCCTCAATTTGGGAGAATGCTCAAATTTAATGACACCGTTGGAAAGAGCGTTGAATTTTCTATCTGTTTGATGTCAGAAAACGTTTTTTGATTGCATTGAAGGTGTGCGATTCCTTCGCGAAATGGCAGTTTTGTCAAATTCTTGAAATCGACTGTTTTTCATATCGCCTGGAAACCCCATGAATGCTTGACGCAGAACTTTGCAGGCCTAATAAAACGTGCGCCAAAATGTCAGCTTTCCTACGGTGTAATCATATCTACCAATATTATTTCCTTATACTATCCGACGTGTTCGCTAGCGTGTGAGTTGTACACATGAGGAGCGTGACTCTCTTGCTGCTTCAAAAGCATTAACATTGGGAAAACCGTACACAAAAATCATGTCAACATACTCACTTGAGTAGAGCTCCTCAAGTGAAAGCAAATCATCGCAATCAATCGTAAATGAACACAAACAATAGCTGTCTCTCGGATCTTCGATTATCCTGACTTTGGCTGGACAGCTTGAAAATGCCGTAAACGCTGATCACAAACAAACGTTTTCAATCATTAAATTCATTCTCATTTTTCATTTTTAAATATTTATTTTTTAATTTATATCTTAACAATCTTGTTTAAACTCTAACTCTTTGTATGAACTCGATTCAAACCCCAATATCTTACCATTGTCCAACAACTGGATAACATGTTCGAGTCAATAAACATTTTACTAAAACTCAACTTAGTCAGAAACAACAATTATCAACATTGCAACACCCAATGTTACGGCCAACTCAGAATGGGGTTGGTAATACACGGCGCACAGAGCAACCCCTCCTTCAAGACCTGGGGGTCGTGCGGGTCATTGCATATCTTGCCCCTGACGAAGAGAATGCCTCCTCCGTAGCTTCCCCAATTTTCAAACATTAGGTCTTATTTAGTGATACAGGGTGTCCCAGGACTTTTGGACAATCCGACCCCTACGTGCTCTACAACTCATTTCCGATTGCGATGAGTTTTGGGAAAAAGTTTATTTTAACGGAAAACACACGTTTTTCTGCAGTTAAACACCATTTCCTTAACTAAAAATATTTTTAAATACTTACCAAAACGACTACACCGTTGGAAATCTGACCTTTTGGCACAAGTTTTACCAGGCCTGCACAGTTCTGCATCAAGGATTCCTGGGGTTTCTAGGCGAGATGAAAAACAGGCGATTTCAAGATTTTGACAAAACTGCCATTTCGCGCAGCAATCGCACATCTTCAATGCAATCAAAGAAAAGGTTCTGATATCAAATAGATAGAAAATTAAACGCTCTTTCCAACGGTGTCTTCAAATTTGAGCTATCCCCAAAATTGAGGGAGTTATGACAGTTTAAATGACATAAGATCGAAAACACGAAAACATTCTCAAATCGAGAATAGCTCGGAAACGAGGCTTCTGACAAAAAATTGCTACGAGGCATTTTTTTTCGGCAGTGAGTAGGATTGTGCTTAACCCCTGGGACCCCCTATGTAGACATCTTGAAACGTTTAGCAACAACTTTTTGAGGTGGGGGTGGATGGGCGGCTTGAAAACAATTGTTTCTCTTCGTAGATAATAAAATACCAAATGTTTTTGTACGGAAAATATGAGATATATTTATTGAATTTTTCGGAAATAATGATACTGTTTCTGTATTAGAAAAACCTCCTACGCCAACCACTTGAAAACCAGAACGGCGCAGTATATCCATGTAGGTTAAGCTCGGAACCACAAGTAGAAATCCAACTTAGAATTGAACAAGACGATGAGATTACCAGCACATCACATAAAGTGATTCGTTGCCGTTTCAACCATTTTTAGTAATTTTTTAGCACGATTTTCTGAAATCTGACCAATTTAATGACCTAAAATGATCTTTTCTACGAGCTTATCCTTTGGAAATGCAACGAGCTTATTTTGGAATGCTTGATTTTTTCGCCAAAGAATGAAGGAAATATCCGTCGATCACCTGTGAACGGTCCCAAGAATGTTTGCGAAATTTCTAGAACAAAGTTGGACAATCATCCTTTTTGAGGCCGTGTGCCCGAGATGTCAACGCTCAGTTTTTCAAGACTTCAGTTTTCTGATCTGAACAGGAAGGCTACCTGACGCCACTCTGCGTAGGCCCAAACGTAGAATCCGCTTAGAATCATTTTATCGTTTCTGAATGGTCAGATCTTGCTCAAATTCGGGGGGTAGCTGTTGAAGAGCGGTTCAGTCATCTCATTTGAATTTCTGCTGTAAAATAAGAGCACGTCGCGTTGGTGGATACGCAATACTCCCATTTCTGGGATTTTATGTATTTAGGAACATGTCCAATGATATTGCTTCCCAGCGAATATTTTTTACGAACTTAACGTCTAACGCTTCGATTAAGAAACTTCAAGATTATTCACAACATCGGTCAATCAATCAGTTATCAAACACCAATAAATAGGAGGAAGCTGTATGCCACACCGAATTTGACAGACGTTTTTACTGGATACTATTCAAATAATATTTATGGAAAAGCTCACCTACCTCAATTACCTGATATACGCTTTTACGAGTGATGCAGCAGGAATAATGAAGCCTTTGCATTTCGCTTAAGCATGGAGGACCATTGAACGAAACGATGATGAAGAAATGTGGTAATCAATTAGCAATCAGGCTAAACATGGATTAGCCGTACTTGTAATTATCATCATCCGCGTACCGTTTTTCAATGATGGCAAGGGATCTACCTCAGGCGGGAATGGTTATCGCAGTCGCCACCCTTCCTGAATTAGCGGGCTTGTGAACACTTATTCGTACCTGCGTTAATTTGCTCTTCGTTCCATTTGTTGGTGATTAACCCTCCACGCTATAATGGATCTTCAATTACTATTGGTTGCCATATTTGAAGGGCAAAATAGTATCTCGAGAAATTTGTCTCGTTAAGATTGGAAATCCCTGATTACTGAAAGCAGGATAATGGTTGATACATTTCATTAAATTATAAAAAATATCATCATAACCTGTCTATTTTTTGAATTCTAATGAAACTTCTGTTTTTTCAAATCCCATTATATTTATCCAGTCGGTGAATGTATATCACATTGGAGCAAAGTTTTCGTATTGCTCATTCATATCATATTACCTCTTCAAAATTGTTAATTTCACCCTTGCCCTGCTTACTGCGAGCATTTTCTTATTTCTCTCTCTCTCCCTCTCTCTCTAGCCCGCCTCCCTCCCCTTACTCTTTGAAAGCCCTGGGGTGTGAGGAAAATGTTATTCAATCTCATCAACACTGGAAGCAACATCTGAAAAGTTTGGATGTTACTCTTATATCTTACCCATAATCGAATCACATTGAAATGGAATGCAACTAAATCCATATTCAACATCCGGCATTCTTTCCGGTTAGCATACTTGTAAATAGATAATGAATGAGACATGGTCTGCTTACATGCCAGAAACAACAGACCCACTATAAACTCAAGAAGAGATTTTATTATGAATTTAATGAAATAGAATAATGAACAAATAATTTAATAATCAAAGGAATTTATTTCTCACTGCATGAAGATCAAAGAAAATTACTTCTTAGTTCCACGTTCCTACCTCAAGAGTTACTTTCCAACAATACTCTACTGACTCAACATCCCAGAGAGGGCGAAGAAAACTCATTAGGTTGTTTCTTAAATATTCGAGAAAAACTAGGTTCAGATATACTAAAACTAAAGGTTTGTCATTTCTGCGTCCTCCTACGCGGAGAATCATCTAACTACTAGAACTTGATTGTTCAGAGACGATCCTTCCTAGGTACACTAGGATAGGAAACACAAGTAGAAATTCTACTGAAATTTGTCCAGATAAAAGAGCCGGTCATCCCACAAGATACCTGTTGAAAAACATGGGGTCTTTGCAGCCCGGCTTTATAGCTGAACGAATTTTCAAATCGTAAGTAAAAGATAATCGTACAGTCACACGGTATTCGATAGTGGTCTCATTCGATTCACGGTACTAATTTTTGAATGAAGCAATCAAAAAACTCTCATACATTTTTCTCCTTGGAGATTTCGATTTTTTAAATAATTTCATCCTTAAATATTATCCGTTAGCGTTCATCGATCAAAACACGGAGATCACAGGAACGTCCCGGACCAATTTAGGATTTTTTTGTTATTCGATTTTTGAAATATACATATCTTTAAACGTTGAACAACAGTTGTTCTTGGTATTTTACAAGGGTCTAATGCTTAGAATGATGAAGCGAAAATTGTAGTTTGGTATGAACAAGAGCCGAAGAAGAGTTTGTTTTTAAGCTTTTGTTTCGTAATTTTTAGTATTTAGCCATTCACAATGGGCAAAATCACCGATTTAGGTGGACAAAAGTCAAGTCAAAAGTTTGGAATTTCTGAGTGCTTTACTTTCATATTATTAGTTGATGAGACTCTTAATACTAAAATTTATTTCCCGCCATACCGTGTTTACAAACAAACGGTAAAGGAGTGAATCAGTCATGTTTACACGAGTGCCTAATAACCGGCAGTGGGATTATCCTTATTCGATGGTCATTCATTGTGTTCAAGGTGTGTGTGTAGCAATAAGTTTTATTGCTTTTTTTCAAAAATGGACATTGCTGAGACAGGTAACAAATTAAATTTCTACATTCGGTATTGAATATAAATCACATCCTACCAGTAGATTTAACTTAGCAATTTGTAAATATATGCCCGTATTCAACAACGAAAAACTAAATTAACCCCAAGTTACCCCAAGGATTCATTTGCAGGATTGTTCCAAAAATCCTTCTAATTTTTAAATGTTGCAAAGAATTTTTGCGATTTTTTGCGTTTTGGGTGATACATAATTTTTTTTTCAGTAAAATTCAGTTAGACCACTGTGTGCTCGCCGATAGTGTCCAAAAATTAATTTGATTTTTAAATTATATTTTCCGTAATCTGGGAACCCAAAGGTTGAATATGGACGAGTTTCAGATTTTTGTCCATCTAAATCGGTTAAAAAATATTCATCGATTTTTTATGCTAATGACGATATTTTTTTAAATTATATATTTCTGTTGGGACCTCATGGTACCGGTGTGGATTTCACAGTAAATTTGAATGCATTACAATCATACACCAATCTTCATCAGATCGGTATATAATTTTCAGGAAGTAAAGAAGATTTTCTTTTCATTCTCCTTTTTCAAAAAGATTAATTCTTTCCTATGTAGTAAATAATAATGTATAGAGCTTGTTGGTATGTTGGTCTATGAATGCAATAGGACGATAAACCGCTCGTGCAAGATGAGTCGATTGCGCACCTTGTGTATTAAAAGCTTAAGGTGGATATCTTAGGGACTGAGGAGCGACTTGATCCGAATAGTGCTAGTTCTGATCTCCCAAGACAAATTTGAGATGTGACATTCCAGATGATACACATTTCTGAGTAAACTGGTAGTAGGAATCATTGTTGCAGTAAGTAAGTGGGGCGACTGCAGATTGTCAAGCAATAATAAGACGTTTTCACCTTGTGCTCCCTTGGCTATGATTTTGCGAGTGATATGTTGTAACTACGTTAGAACAGTCAGCTCACGGATCGTATTTTTTTTATTATGACTGCTATAAGTGGTAATTGCATTGTTTAGCGATTTGAACAGTTTTGGTTCATTTCCGCGAAGAGGGAAGTTAATAACATTCTGTGAAAAGAGATTGAAGCCAAGCACTGAGCTGCACAATCCTCAAAAGTTAGTGATACTGGACAATTACTTCAAGCCAAATCAAATTATGAAAAATCATCAATTGATGTGTACATCATCTCGACTATTGATGAAACAGTTGAAATAATATGTGTGTACTCAATATTAGTTAATGACATTTTGGAATAAACATTTCTTTCGAAGTGAAAGATTTTTCGGTAAGAATACTTCAGTTGTAGTTAACAATTTAGCGAGGTCTAACAGTGACCACTGCCAGCGGCGACGATTGTAGATTGAAGTATTTTTGGGTTTATCTTCGTGGAATAACTTTCTCGAAGTCGTCGTACGAGCGGAGTTCGGTAAGCCCTCCCGCAATCAATACCAATGACTATCCACTGTGATACGATACTCCTTGTTACATCTTCCAGTGATTCAGGATTCCTATACTTCTAATTGTTAAACTGAAAAGCAATTATTCTTACCATTACCAAGAAATGTACTCGGTATTCGGTTATGGGAAAGGTATTCGGTTCATTCAAAAGGTTCACGTAAAGGGTTTATTAGGAAGGTATTCGGTTTATGGGAAAAGTGGTCCCACAATGATCGCCATAATAAACCAACTGGAAGGGGACTTTGCGGAAATTCCTTCGGGTTCATCACCGGGAAATCATCTACGAGATAATCACTTTGTACATGCTACCAATTGGTCAGCACAGATAGACAGTGTTGCTCTTAACCAGTATCTCTTCAACAACTCTGTCGTAATAGTTGGATTACATTCTATTCCAAGTGTGAAATCCTTTCCCTTGTCTAAGGTTCCTTTTGAACGTACCAGTCGTTCTCATGGGCCGATTTCAATCAAAATCCGGTCAATACCTGACAAGAAAATGAAGGGGAAGGCCCCCGCATTCTTGAATTATGGAAATATCATTGAAGTTCCCCCGCCAAGAGCAGGCCAGGAAGGTGCCACTTTTACATCTCCTATTTTTTCCCAGTTGAAGAACTTGGGCATTGCGAATCACTTGTTGATGGATTGGCCCACAACAGAGTTAAGCACTATGTAAAGTCCCTTAAAGTAATCTCCGTAAGTGAAGCCGTAAACGCCCTAAAGGGCGTGGTCTTTGCAAGGCTTTGTTTTCACTCTGCCTTAGCTATTTTGGTCGAAATATCTTGTTTATTTGTAGAATAATAAATAAAAATCAGTTTCACTCCGTCTCAATTCAGTGAAAAGTCTCCGTTCTTTAATTCAATATGCTGTTCACCAGATGCAGACAGACCGAAAGTTAGAGTACATCGATCTAACGTTTGTCTGAAACTGTTATAAATAACTTCAGTCCAGTTACATTTAATCTTTATTGTCTTGTTCTAATTATATTTCAGATTCATATTAAAACGTCAAAAAATATATCACGATTATAGGGTACCTGGTCCTTAGAAAAGTAAGGGTGCCATGATTAACCGCTGACCCACAAATTCAGTTAGTATTGCTCGGTTTGGGTGTTACTTTCCTTCATCCTTGCTTTTCTTCAAATATATTCCGGTTAATGTTTAATTTTCTAAAGACATTTTCTTCTTTTTCATTTTTTGTTCTAGGAGAAGTTTATGATTGCGAGAGTATTCATACGACCAGTGGTAAGTGACAACAATTTAGAATAACTTTACACCGAACTCTCACTTCATGTCATTTTAACTTTCATCGTCTGTCATTTCCCGCTGGCAGCTCCAGCGTTTGAAAGATGCGTTCAACATCGGTGGGACCCTTCGCAACGACATACGACTTTTAGTAGTTTCTAATTACAGTACCAAAATCGCTTTGCGGTCCTGTCAAAATTTCTACTTTCTCAACAAATTCCATTTTTTGAGGAAAGGAATGACTATCCCTCTCCTTTTTAGAGGGCAGTAATGTCTACTTTTACTCCCCCTGTTCATGTGTAGTGGAAAGTAGTGTCCATTTTTACTTTTCCTACAGAGTTGGGTTTTCAGCAATCCCTTTCTTCAGTTCTACCCAAAAGCATTCAGTGGTCCGGGGAGAGTCCTCTCATAAAACATGAAGGCATTGGAAAGCCAGAATAGAATATCAAACTAAAGGTTATAACTGTGTTTAGAAAAGGTTCGATTCCTAATGAATGCTAATAGACTGTTTAAAAACGGAAAACGGGGCAAATTAGTTTTTTGCTTCTTTTTTTCTTAGAGTAAAAATTTTGATCTAGTTTGGAAAAGTATCAAATCATTTAAAATTTAATTATCTATTGGATAGTGTGATTGTTATGATTGTGTTGAATCTTCACTATCGTTGTTTGATTATCTATTAAATGTTAGCAATAGGATTCAAGATAACAATTAGTATATTTTCGTTGCTAGTTTAGATACCTCTTGTATTTCTTCCGTCATCAGTTTAATCAGATCAAATTATTATGCCTGCATTGGAGCCAGTGGATCCAGGCTAATTATTATTAACTACTGTAAACAAAACATAAGAAGTCCCTTTAATGCATGCATTACTTTAAAACATGTTGTATTTCTGTCCCCACTTTACAATTCATGGTCTGTATCCTAATTGCCGCGTTTCCAACATGTGTTGTAAATTTGATAGTTAGAGACTTTAGTGGATCAATGTCGATTAACAGGGATCTGCTTTGAGGTGAGAAGTTTTCTTTCAATTGACAACTTGAGAAAATTGTATTTTGCACTTGTTCACTCGGTTCTGTACTATGGTACTGCCGCACGGGGTGGTGTGTGACCAATACCATTTTGCAGCCCCTCGTAATCTCTCAGAAATCCATCATGGAAATACTTCTTAGAGAGCAAAGGCGCTTCTCCACCTCAGAGCTTTCCAAGTACCAAGCATTGATTCCTCCGTAAAAATTGTCACCCTTATTGAAACGTATAAACGTATTTTGGCAGGTCAACTTGAAATTAATAAATCTACTACTCGAGGTTACGGTATTATGAAACTGCCTCTTCGACTATCATCAGCAGGTCAGAGTTCCTGTATGTATCGTGGTGCTAAACTCTATAATGAGCTATCATCATCATTAAAACAGGCCACTTCATTGGCAGCCTTCAAATCAGCCATAAAAAATGGTACCTAATTCAGCACAACTGATCCCTAGTAATGAGAAGGAAAATTGTAGATTTATGCCTTACGGTATACTGTATAATATGTAATGTGTAGATACACATTAAGAAACTCAAGAAGATTGATTGAAGAAACTCAACTTCAGTTCACTAATTTCGCACGAGTGTCTAGTATTTCTTATTATTATTCTATTATTATACTTATTTTTATTCTTGTATTATTATGTTCGAGAGGCTGGGAATACTCCTCCCCCTAGCACGAGGTTTTCTCTAATGGGGGAGTAGCATTTTTACCTCGCTTAAATGTAATGGATTACATGCTTTTCTTTCTGCAAATAAATGCTTTAAAAAAATGTAGTCAATGATGTACTTTTTGCATATATATACTCAAGAAATGTTTAGAAAAAACAATAGATAATTGTTGAATGTAGTATATGGTGAATTATCTAAATAATTACATAGATATGTAAACCCATCGAAGGAAAAGCAATAGAATTAATACAACAAAAAGTACGTGTCTTCCGACGTTTATCACTGAACTATGCTGGCAGAATCAATGTTCCCGCTGCCTAAAGTTTTCAAATTTCAATTTAACTCAAAACATAAATACAATTTGACAATTCGCTCATGCGAATGCGTTTCTCATAAGCATCGAATATACCATAATTCTAGTGTTTCAACCAGGCGATATTATATTCAAGTGAATTTGAAGAGTTGCTGTAATTGAGAGTCATTGGGATCAAAATGCTACTGTTTGAGTTTGTTGATCCGCAACTAGAAATGGCAACCGAAATGGTGACTTGAAGGCTTTTTATCTAACATCGGATAGTGGAGAACGGAAACCTTATCCAACTTCACTTCGTTTTCTGATGGTCATGATTCATTTTAACTTGATAGATGCACGTGAGCGAGCAGATTACGGAGAAAAATTGCTTCCGAACGATTTTCCATAAACAATGCACTTAGGTTTCACAACGGAACAGCTTACCAGATGCGACTTTTACTGTTGGGACCTTCATTAACATACTCCGTTAATGACGATTCCCAAGTACCTTTAAGAATGTTTTCCGGGAATGTAACAACATCGTGATTTTGAGGCGTTGTATTTACGTATATACAAGCGCTTTTCCGCTCGTTTGTGGATATGGTTGCCCATATCTCAACAATAAGCTTCCAGAAGTGACTTCACCCTCAAATCCATGAGGTGGTACACTTTTTTTAGGAGTAAATACAAATATAGAAAATAAATTTATCGATGTTAGTTTTAGGTATGTGAGCAGAAGGGTAATTCTGAATGGATTTGATGCTTAGGTAGTTATTAACTGAAAATCTTCAGTCTACCAGTCACGTAAATCATGTACAATAACTTACTTTAGCAAGTTATTACATATGATTTACGTGACTGTTTCATACTGTCAAAACCCGTATTTCACGAATTTTAGTTTTCAATCTTATCTTGACGGGGAATGACCCTTATTTGGAATGTTTTTTAATAAATGAAGTGTAATGGATTCAATTACAAAACCAAATAGGTTCCATTTTTCGAAATGTCGTATTCTAATGATCGAATAAACTGAAAATGAAAATCTGACTTTTCTCAATATGTTGTTTCTTTCGCCTCCCGTCAAATAAACGACCATAACTCCCTCATTTCACAGAATATTCCCGAAGTCGAAGAGGCTATTGGAAATTGAGTTCAATTTTCGGTAGCTCGAATATCAAATCAATTTAGGAACAACGATCGTTCATTTTTGGTCCTGAGATGCGATTACCTACCTATGATATATCTGTTTCCCCTTTCACCTCCGAAGGGAGCAGGGGATTGACAAACGTCTCGCCTTTCGGTCGTGCCCTGGTATACGTCTTTTTACTCACTCCCAACGGGCTTCGTTGTAGCCGGCACGTTATCCAGCCATTACATTACAGCCCTCCCATAGGTGGGGCTCGAAGCTCTTCTTAAAAATCCGGACTGCAGTATTATCGGCATACGGCCGAACCATCTTAGTCGTATATCCATGATAACATAACATGCTCCATGTGTTGCACTCCTAGCATCATACATATGGGGATTGTTGTTGAAAATGAACGGAAAGTATTATTATTCCATTATAGTAAGACTACATTCACATTTTTTCCGTAGAGACTTATGAATGAGATTATCAGGGAAACATTCATGGTTTTTGGATCTACAATTTATGGTGATTCTCTTAAATTTGAAATATTTTTCGATTTTTCACAGAAACATTCTATCACTCTAAGATCACTGCATATTTTTGAAATACCGATATTTCATCACGCCAAATACCTCTTTTTTAGAAAAAATGTTAACTCTACAACAATTTTGTTGAATCTTTCAAAAGCCAACTTGTTTCTCTAAATAAGTTCCAACAGCTTGGAATGATACAAAGTGATTCCGTCATAAATGTAGTTTTTCAAGATCTTGCACGGAGATGTTCCTCCAACTTTCAATTAGAAATGATGGAATATCTGACTGTTTGATAAACTAAATATTTAGTGCTACTCGGTTTTCCATCCACAAATTCTCATAGTCTGATGGTTTTGAATTCTCTTAGGATGATTAGATGTCCTATAATGGTATAGAAAAAAAAGTTCGTGTTACAACAACTTGAATTCCTAAATACCCTTTCTATAACCTAATTATCTGATGTCAACGAGAGCATGATTCTTCCACCAACTGCCATTCGTTGGAAACTATTGTGTCAGTAATGACAGGAAACTAATCAATGGTGATGCACAAACTATTTTGATTCCGAAATAGAGCAAAATCTTCTGTGAATAACGTTTTTGCTGATATTTGTCCCGTGGAATATTTTCAAGTTGTTGTAACGAACTTTATTGTTCATGGTGATCATGATTAGTTTCCGATGTATCTATATATGTATGTATATATATGTATCTATGTACTCCTCAGCTATATTGCCGACATGCAACGAAACTTCCATACCGAGGGGTGAATGGAGTAGTTGCTGTTTGTATCTCTAGCAGGAAACAAGGAAAATGTGGAATCACGAGAAATGTATTACTCTCATCCAAAATGTATTCCAAGTAATTAAATTACATCTGAAAAGCTTACAGTAGTTTACGTGGTCTACATTCCTTATTCCAGGATGTTGATAAAAGCTTCCCCTGTAGACAATAATGAAACTCGAACCCTTAGGGCCGGAAATCACCCTGGCCAACTGTTCTCGAGTTCGGAAGAGCAGTCACTGGAAGTGGGCGATGGGGGAACGTTTCGAGATTGCCTCATCTAATCAGGTCTGAATAATCCAGGCAAAAGAGCTAGTGGAAGAAGTGCATTACAATCTACCTGTGGTTTTGTTCACTCCATCGGTTTCTGTGCTTTTCTGAGGGTTTAATCACGCTAAACATTCTGGTCTTTATTTCCGAGTAATCTCAGTCTACATGTTTGGATGTTCATTCCTCGATTGTTCGATACAAACTAAGAGATTGACTGATGCACTGCAGACCAGTATAAGGAATACAATTGAGGGTAGTATGCCAGTAATGCTGTGTGGGTATGGTAAACTTAAATGTGAGAGAATCTATACATTGCTTTTGTTTTGCAATGCGTCACTGGATTTCAACCATTTACGTTTTTTAAATTTTTTATTTTGGATATGACGTTGACAACATTGTACCGAGAGACGATTCCCGCAAAAACTAAACCCGCAAACAATCTGTAGATGTAGTATTTGTTGTGCTTCAGTATCCCGTGTGTAAGTAGAGAGCATATACCCCCGAACGAGGTGCGATTCACCTGGTTAGTTGATGGTATGGGCGACAACACGGATTGGCCCTCCAAACTATTTAAACATCTATATCGTGCTTTTTGGGCAGCAGGCAATGGATTTTATAAAAGCACTCAAGCTAGCGTTTTGATAATATTTTAGTGATAGAGGTGATGATGTGTGAGCTGTTGGTTATTTATTGTTAGAGTTAGATGCTGCCTATTTTAGTTCTTGCTCATGTGAATGGTTGTTTTCCTCAATGTTTTTCTGCTTAGATTTTTAATTGCTGAACTTCTTCCAAAGTTTATTGTAAAATCAAAACATAAATATGGTTCTTGACAATTGAATGCATGTTGGAAATTCAATTTGAAAGTTTTCTCCTTATGTTCCACAACAATGAATGATTTATAGAATTAGGAAGTGAATGATGACTCGTCAAAACCTCCATCTCATGAAAGAATACCTCCTCCTTTCACAGAGTTATTTTTCTCTTTTTTTAATGGCCGAGATAAGAATTCTGAACCAAATGTTCTTGGTCGTTAAAGCCCAACGATAGTACCCTGTAAACCTAAAGTCTAATTCCCTCCTACTGCTTCCCTTGTCTGCAACGGCAAACCGTCACAACATTTACTCAACATTACCCATTGCAGTAGTACTAGAATACCGTTCCAGAATGTCACCCGTTAAATTGAGAAGAGTTAAAAGACTCTTCCTTTCAAGTATTTACGTATCTCTAACATCAGTCGTTAAAAACCAAAGGAGATCGTTAATAGGGAACTTTGTATTATTCATAGTAAAGCCTGCTGTTTTGGAATAAAAAATCAACAAGCTTCCTTCCGACACTCTGAATTTCGGACAATATTATTGAAACTATGATGATGGGTTTATCGCGCTGTATAACCCCTCTAGTTAACTCTTAACTTGTAAGAAGGTATCTTTTTATACGTGATGTTTCAATAAGTTGTCTATAACCTATAATTTTACTGTAATCTATTAATTTAATTAATTACTAATTACTATTAGTTAATTACTGTAATCTTTGCTTATCGTATAGTTTTTGATTGAATTCAAAAATTGGGGGCCCAACCACTTGTGCAGTAAGTTTTACAACATCTACCGTGAACTTGACTTGGTCAGTCAGGAGTCATGGCCATGCAAACTTCATCTGGTCCTAGTTTGAAACTATACTGTTTGGATCAGGGCATGCCAAAGAACTTTGAAAGTTGGAACATTGGATCCTAATTTCCTTCCATTGCTTGGAATGCGTATCAGATATGAATTCCAAGATCCGATAACCAAACTGGTTGCATTCAAGCCCGTCAATTGTAGCATAATCCATGATGTCCGTATCGTAACTGCTGTCAGTGGGGTTATGAACAGACGTCGTGGGTCAAAATAAGGCTTATAGAGTACGAATTGTATTGATGGCCTGCGGCAACTATATCTCAGCAAAGAAGAGTGGTTATAAAAATCGTGATGTAATGACACGAGTTGCGGTAGATAAATGTTACATAATTATGTTTAGTTAATTAAGAACAGTGCTTCAAGTTGCAAGTTCCTCCCTCATTCTTTCAAGCTCTTATCCTAACTAGATTTGAAATGGATCGTTTCTGTAGTACCAATGTCAAGTAAACTTGAAGATGGCCCCTCTTTTTTTAATGGTGCTCCCTCCCGAGGAAATACAATTTTATACAGCGAAGATTTAATTCAGCCCTCAAAACGTTCCGTAAAACTATGCAAAGGCTCTCCTGAAACATCCTTAGAGTCCACGCTTTTGGTGTAATGATTTTTCTGGTGAAGGGTACAACTATAGTCTTCCTACGGTTTACTCGTAGTCTCCCTTCACCCCTTCCTGCAAACATCCAATAATAGTGGTCACAGAAGTCTTCTTTTCTAACATTGCCACCTCCACTATGCCCTGCTCGGACGTGGTATGTACCCGTTTGTATACCGTTTTGCAGACCCCTTATCTCGTCATCACACTCGCCATGGAGTTCGGAATAGGTGTTACTGAATGCACCCTGTATATCCAAGAAGATTCAATGTGCAATGTGCTTGTTCTCCAGACAATGTCAATCAGTAACACCTTTAACGAGTAAGAGGTGAAGTGTAGTCTCGTAAGACTGCTGCCAGATATGCGTAATGATTAGTGTTGAGTGATTTTTCTACAAGATTCACTTGCCATTTCAAAATCCAGTGTATTCATAACCGTGGTTTTCACTCCAGCCAGTTTCCCTTTGTGATCCTGCTTATAGGAGGACCATTCAGTTTTCCTAATGTTTCTATATTATCTGCTTTAGCCCCACCACTAATATGTTGGGCACGATATTTCCTCAGACACATGCCAGTTCCTGACGTGTCTCTCAATAAATGAAGTGGAAACAGTTATCTTCAAAACCCCAAAGCTTCAAAAGCCCATTTCCTAAAAGTTGGTATATTTCCTCGGTTTCCCAACACCAGTTCTGCATCCACCAAACATTCATATAATAAACATAAATGTCGAATTGGTATCAGAACTTGCCCAATTCACCGAGTCATGAGCATTGGCATCTTCATCGCTACCACCTGTACAAAGTTCCAAGAGGTTTTTGACTACCTCTGAAGGTGGCTCTCGCGTCTCATGAGGCAGGTATATGGAAGCTAAGACAAATTCTCCATCTTCACCAACCTGCAACAGAACTCATACATCGGTAGGGACAAATTAGCTCCACGAATAAATATGCTGCTGAGAGGTGTCTCTGAAGTCCTATTATATAATAATTTACCTCCAGCTTCTTCAAGCCCTGCAACTCGACCCCTGTAAACAGAGGGTTATTGGGCCAAGGCTGCATCTAATCTCTGCTTCCATAGCAGTCGACTTGGACCAGGTTCATTTTAACAACCTTCATCACTCAACCGCTAGTCTATTAATTAGCTTTGCCCAGGACTTGTTCCTCCTCCCCTCCAACTCCTTTCCGTTCCTTCAGGATGTTGAACGTCACCTTATTACATCCAAGCACCTTTGCTAGGATGAACTCCTTGAGCGGGTAGGGAACCCCATCGACCACTTCGCAGGACGTAGGACCTCTTCTACAGGATGAACCTACAGTTATGCTACTACCTATATATTTATCGTCGGAAAAACACCCCTGAACCACTCAACGCCCCCCGCTCCTCCGCACACTGCAGCCCCAACACTCTCAGCTTCTAATATGTAATTTTAATAATTACGTTTACTATAATTACTAGACACACTTGCGAATATTTTTTAAAAACTAGACCACATTCTTAATTTAAAAAACTATAATTAGGATCGAACAAAAAAAATCATGAAAATCGGTAGAGAATTGGAAGCAGGGCAATGTCGACAACATTTGTCACAGATACCTACACACACACAAACCTGTTGTTTTTTCAAGGATTCGGTCTTGAACTTGGCAGAAAAAGAATTCACTGAATTTTCATCGTTTCTGGAAAAGGAAAACACGATCGTTTAATTGTGTATAAAAGACCGAATTAAATAGATTTGCTTCTTCTTCTTTCATTTCTTCAAAATTTTCTGAATTTTCGAATTCAAAGTATTTCAGAACAATTATTGACTCAAAACAAAAGTACTGGCTTATTTTACAAACAAGTACTGATTGAAATCAACATCTCTACCTTTCAAAGAAGCGAGTTCTTTCTACGTCGTTCAGTGTGACTCAGCGACCGCTCCGTCATTCGCCTCCGAATGACTCCCAGAATAGAGTTCACCACAAACACAAAAATCTCGCAATGAAAGTTTATTACGGGAGGGAATCATCAAAGCTTTTATGTCGCGTCCATACATCGTGAACTTGAGGCGTTCTGTAGAAATTCATGGCGCCATTCCGTTTCCGCTGAGGTTAACTTATCATCGTTGGAAAAATGGTGGTTTGCAACAAGTTACATTTGGACGCCTTTCCTTGGTGACATGAGATTAATTCTAATATAATTAGGTATATTCTAACTATACCTATGCGGAAAATAATCTCATTGATGGTTTTAGTCACTCATGAGTTCAAATCAGTGTTTCGGGATAAAAACAAATTAAAAAAATAATTTATTGAATGGAATTAATTTTTTATCAATTTTGGCGTTCGTTCATTAAGAGCTTAATGGGTTACCAGCCTGTAGTTTGAGACTTTTCGGAATATGAGGGAAGTATGGTTGAGGCTTATTCCTTAAGCATACGATTACGAGAAGAACCCAACAAATCACGGCTAAAAGAGTAGGTCTCTGTTGACAACTAAAACTTTGTTTGCTGAGAGGGACTCAGGAAAATTTTTGTTGACTTCGAAAACTGGGTTTGCTCGAAAGTGAAAATTAATGACACTGTACAAATGGATTTCAAGTGACTGATATGTTTACGGGGATCAACCTAATCCATGGATAAACAACGTCGAGCCGCGTTATAACGAATCCTATTCGTTATCACTTGATATATCTGAGTAGATTTGTTGTGAAATAACATCCTGTTTGACATGCGCGGTAAACGTGGGCATGAGGGTCTTCTCCATGAGTTCTTATTCACTTTCTGCCGCCCCTCAAAACTACTTCACCACCGTGGTGATAAATTTTCAACTTATCCGAGAGAAATCAATCGAGGGATATACCATGAATCTCCGAGCTCGATACGGAGAGGCCTCACGAGATGGGAGGAGGGCCACTGAAAGAACTCAAAGAAGTTGAAATGGGGGTTACGTTGGAAGCGTACAAAGGTTCTCTCGTCTGGAACTTACAAAGGGTATTGAGGCCACCCTCTGTAATCAATTATTCCTTCAGACACAGAAGCGTGGGAGGTTAGGATCATTGATTTCTAACGAGATATCTTCAGTTGAAACTCGCCTTACAGAATCACCGTCTTTATTCTCGAATTACCAATCAATTTTATGAAACTTTATATTCATTTTTTCAGTAAAGCTGATTAACTTCAAGTATCGTGTAATTTCAATTGTCTCACACGAGGACTTTATATAGCTTTTCCAAGTCAGATTCGGAAATTTTCAAACCAATTTCAGAAATTTCCAAATCAATTTCAGAATTTTCCATTTCAATTTCAGAAACCGCTCCCACCCGGATATTGATCACATTCTCAAATTGAAATGGAAAATTCTGAAATTGAAATGGAAAAGTCTGAAATTGAAATCGAAAATTCTGAAATTGGTTTGGAAATTTCCGGATCTGACATTGAAAAGCTATATTTTATCAGATTTTTCGTTTTTCTAAATATATTATTGATAAACTATTGCGTATAATTTACTTGTGGCAGATGTAGCTAGCAATATCCTCAACGGAAAGTTCTGGATTTTAGGATGGTACTAGTTTAACCGCCATTCAAACACAGGTCTTTATTGACCGGAAAATTATTGAGGAGATTCCATGGTACATCATCTTTTCCTGTCTTGATAGTGTGTGGCCTAAAAATTCGATACGGTTTGCATTGAATACGTATTTTTCTGGATTCAAGTCCTGCCGTTTTTATTTGGTAAAGCACATCTTCTGTGGTATTTTCTGAGTTGATTTTAGCATGGATCAGTATATCATCCAAAACCACTCTAGGTGAATCACCTATTAGCGAACACATCATTTGTTGAAAATGTTCAGAAGCAGATGCCATACCAAATGGGAGCATGAGGCATCTAAAACGACCTCAGAAGTTGCATAAGTTAGGTAGCACAAAGTTCTGGTCGTTCCCTTCAACTCTCGAAAGCCTTTTTCACAATCTAATTTTGTAAATATGGAGATTAGAATCAACTTCTTCAATATTTTGTAGAGGTTACTGCTACGCTTTATATGCTTATCAACTTTAGTCAAATCTTTACATTGTCCAGACTTGTATTCTTCCAGACAACTAATCTGGAGGCTGGTTCATGTATTGTCTATGATTTCATTTTCGATTATATTCTCCAGCTCTTTTTTTACGTTCTCGCGGATCACAAATGGAATTTTTCTTAGCAGGGAAATGTTAAATTAAGGGTGGCCGTCCAAAATAATGTCATGTGCATATGGCTTAATGCATCGAATACCTCATCACAATTAATTATATAAATTTCATCAATCCAAGTCGTTCACGAGACTGTTTTCCGAATATGCATTCATGTCCAGAAGCTAATACCATGAACTTCAAACTTTATGTGTATCAATTTCTTTGTTTAAATGCCACCTTTCGATTAGTCAGTTACCTTCGTGGTATCATTGCTGTATGAAATAGGTGATTTGTCTTTCCTTTTTATAACTTCAACTTCACATTTACCCACCTCATTCATAGTGATTATGTTTGTATGTATTATGTATGTATTTCTTTCCGTTCGATTTCAGTTGATGCTGAATTGTGTACACTACCTGCCTAGGGATCAAAACTAAACCTAAATCCGATTTTGTGAAATTTAAAGTAGGACAAGCATCACTCTTCCTTGCAGACTTACAGCACTCAGGAAAATGTTATGTTCTTGGACATTTGAAACAAATTGTGTTTCAAGGTGGACATGATTTTCTTTTGTGTACACATTCGCATCTGTTACAATGGAATGTGTCTTTAAATGTATTTTTAGTTTGCTTTTTAAAATATTTATTTCGTTTTTCTATTTCGACTGAATCTATATCAATGTTAAGTTCATCCCCTCTCATTTCTAATAAGGCTTTACAAGCGTTTATGGCTTTACCAAACGTTAACGCATCTTCCGATAAAACATTTTTCCGCACTAAGTCATGATGTATACCTACGGCGATTTTTTCGTAAAGAAATTCGTCCCTCAAATGTCGCATTCAAACTTGTTTGCTTGATTAACGGCTTTCGCTGAAACTTATCAAAAGATTGAGTTTTCTTTTATGATAGTCTGTTAAAAACAAGCCTTTCATAGGTGTTATTTACTTTTGGTGTAAAGTACTAGTCCTCGAATTTATTTGTTATTATTCTCAAGTCTTCTCTTCTTTTCCCTTCGTCGGTAAGTTTAAAAGGGTTAAATATCATATCATATTTTGTGGACACCTTTTTGAGAGGTTCGAGGCTTCCGCATACGATTCAAAAGCCAGTACTTCCACAGACTAGCCGAATTTCGGGCTGGTTGGTGATGTGTAATGGTGTGGGAAGCTTTAAATTCTCACAGAATCGTATTTGTCAGACATCTCGAACAAATGTGAAGAGGAACGTTATTCAACAATAACAACCACTTGTTTAACTTACTACTTTACGCCATGAACGGGAGTTGCGGCACCATGTCAATTGTTGTTAATATTTTAGGAGCATTTAGTTAAAGAACGTAATTTAGATTTAGAATAACGAATTGTATGTTTCTCACCACATCAACAATAATAATTGCGTCGTTCTTTAGCTATCATTGGCACAGGCCTCTCACATTATCTAAATGTAACTTTAAGGATGTTGGAAACTACCGAGAGAAAATGAATTGAATGACATCAATCAAAATGAGGCCCCCTAAGTTAATAGTTTCGCTCTAGTTTCACTTTACCATCTTTATGATGTGATAAAAAAAAGTATACCAATATAGTAAGATCCATTCATAGAACAATTGGGATGATCCCATATTTAGATTAATGTCTTATCAAAAGGATACCGGGTATAAATGAATATAGACGGTTGAATTTTCCTTATTACCAAATTCAAAAGAGATACGTATCATTAAGAAAAACTTCGCAAACCAGGAAAAAATCTCAAACGAAACATTTCAGCAAGTGTGCAGAGCTCTCAAAAAAGGAAATCCAGGCTCTTATTGATAAAATGAGAGAATACCACGACTACCGCTACCACTGTATGATAAATGTTGATGGAAAAAAGTGAAACCGTATCGTTAACGTTAACTCGGATAATGTGCACCTTATTTTTTTTAAAGAAGGGAGAACTGCGTACGTGAAGGTTTAGTACCAACATTAACTCAAGATTACTACTCGTACCTTTTCCGTTGGATTTTTTCTAAATGTTCCTACGGGAGATGTTGGGTAGAGTGAGTAAAAGGGATTGGTAGGCTAGTTGAAACATTTGAAATGTTGAAATTTCGGAAAGAGGAATCCCATAAAGTTTTTGTTATACAAACAAACTGACTTTTTTAATACATCAATGTTTTGATCTTTTCAAAAACACATCAACATTAACGCTTGAAAACCAGCTGTGAGCTCAAAAGTCAACCATCAGAATCCAGTCATCACTGCATGTTCAAAAAAGGTAGTCATTTGGTCCCTTATGTGCGGATGAGGTGGTGAAGCAGTGTTGAACCCACTCTGCATTCTGTTTTAGTATTGGAAAACAATAATTAGCGTGGAAGGTGGAGATCATCAGCATTAAAGACTGGCTGACTCCAGATTGAGATCACCTGATGTTTAACTGGAAGTTGAAGTACAACAAAGAAGTGGCTTCCATTGTGTGCAAAGTTGAAACGCCTCAATTGGAGAGTTGGGTTCTAAATTTAACCTCGTGTCATTTGCATTCCTACGTACCATGTACATAGCATTGCATGCTCCCATTCATCTCCCGAGATGTCCGACATTCTTGCCTGGCAGCAATGAGCGGCTATGTGCTCTGTTAATGCCAGTATAAATATCCTTTAAGGAGACGATTCGGATAGGGGAGCTGCATGGTGCAACCATCGAAGGCACAGAAGTTATATTGTTATATTGTCTGGTAATGATAATCCAGAGAAAAAAACTAGCCAATATAGATTGCCTCAGTAAACTCATGATAATGTAATAAGGGTTAACGGCCTAAAAGGCCAACTCACAAATAGTATTTTCCGTTAAGAGAATTAGCAGACAGACATTCTGACCTGAATTGAACATGATTGATTACCAAAATCGTTCAGAACTGTTGAAGTAAGGATTGGGAAATATTAATTTTTTAATTTCAAGTTCGTTTTCTTTCATTTCTTTTGAATGATGGCAATGGTTTTTCTTACACAAGCAATTACCTACGAAAATAGGTTTAAAATTTATTACAACAACGTTTGTTCGAACTATTCTTCATAAAAATCTTCACCCTGTCATTTTATTTGTATTTGAATTACGATAGGATGCATGGAATAAACAGTTATTATCAAATACAAAATACACCACAGAATCCCGAAGAGACAATAAGTAAGTTAGCTAGAGATAGCTAATGCATAATACATGACACATCTTCCGCTCCGTTCACAAAATGAGGATCCATTTGGTGTATTCTCGTCCAGAACAATACTCATGTTCATTCTTCCGCTTTGCGTTATGCTGGAGTGACGTGACCCGTGGGCATTATAAATAGAAGTACAGACGCATGTACCAGTAACACATTCGAAAGACTTGGCCTTATACGCTATTGTAATACGCTATTGTTATACGCTAATTACATCACACCCGATACGTATGTTTTCAAAGTAGAGTGAATCATTGAAGAAGAGCTGGCACCCATATCGTCGTAGAAAACAAATTTGTCTGCATACTAAAAATATTGTAGACAGCTTCAGGTTAATTAACTATTGTCAACAAACGTTTCTAACAATGAATGGTAAATTTGTGATATGATGGTTGTACATGATTGTGGAAATCATACGAAGAGTTGTGACTTTAAAACAATGAAACTGTATATCATGGCGATCGTGCTAATCTAGTTCTTCGGTGTTAATTTTTAAAACTTTTATATGTACAGCTAGCATGGTATTGTTCTAAAGTGACCACGCCCTGTATGCACAGTCACAGATGGAGTTAAGGATTTTTGGTCCACTTTTCAGAGAGCCAGTCCAGAATTGTCTTGATTTGCTGGATAAATGACAGAAATATCGGTGCCAGTGTTTACCAAGTAGTGACTACAAGATTCCTTGTCAGAAAAAAATAGGAGACTGTTGTATCAGGATGCAGCTCACCAGTAATCTCTCCTAGCGACGACCAACGGTGTTTTCCGATGCCGGAAAGCTATCAGATTCGGAATAACATGGCAAATAATAAAAGACTTAACTCCTAACTTTTAGTTTGGTGTACAATCGTCCTTGACCTATACTGTGAAGTGTGTTCTAACTTCTCAAACTTATACTATATGGCGGTTAATATGCCTGATGGTTCGTCAATTGCACTATGGTGAGAACATGTGACTGGTGCTGACATGTACTTGCAGATCATTATTTGAGCTAACGAAATAGAAGCAACGTTTAGCTAAATGGTCAGAATTAAAAGCTAAAATTGGTTGAGCTTTTTGGTAACCGTTTTGGGCACAAAGATTTTTGTATCGAGTCATTTACCCGGCAGAAAGGTCACACATTTCACTCAGCAGCTGAGGTGAGCGCTTTTTCATTGAGTTCAACCTTACATGCTCAGATCCTGAGTTGGTTCTCCTCGGAGTCTGTGAACTGTAAGGAACCGTACATCTTCTATGTGGCAGTGTCCAGTATGGCATCACTCTACTAATCCAAAAACGACTGGATACGGCGCCTACTGCGTATGGTTCTTCGTGGAATAGTTTGCTATGCCTTAATTAAAAAACTGCAATTCAGTCTGTAGAAGTCAAAGTCACGATTTATCCTTTCTAAAAAGCGAAACCTTGATTTGAACTATTCTAATCTGCGGAGTCGGTCTATTTCACCCCGAAAACTATGCAAGTCCTATTTGTTAACAGTTATTGGGGCAATGACAACTTATAAATTTTTTATAACCATCTAACTAAGTAGGTGGTAGTAGTAGTAAGCCTAATTAAATAACTTAAAAATAGTAACAATTTATGTTGCAACTACTTACAAAACTAAATCTTGAAACTAAATTGTTATAAAAATCTAATACTTACCTTGCTTTCTCCAACATTTACCTCTTTTTGTTTGCCAGGTGACAGATAACACGAAATGTTATCTTATTGTGGTGAGTTGAATGAAGTTAGTGAAAGAGTGGATGTTGGTTATCCAAAGGGCAACTTCAATCCAGCCCAGAGCTTCCTTCCTATCTGGCATGGACTTCTGGAATCAGATAGCCCTATCTTCTTTGAAAATCCCCACCATCATCTCTCCCTCCTCTATTTTCATTGTCTTCCCAGAGATCAGTAACAAGTTGTCCTCCCAAGGTGTTTGAACCCCGCACTGCATTCCCCTTTTATAGCCTATACTTCCGTTTACCATTTTATATAAGTATATATATAGACACCCTCCAGCCCAAAAATTCAGAAAACCACTACTCTTCTACTGTGAAATTTCTGTAAATTTAATTACTACCTATACCGTTTAGTAGAACACCTATAATCACGTGTATATATACATGCTATGGGTTGTGCTATACATTAACAGATCTGAATAAAATATATTTTGAAGTTGGTGCAAGTAACCGTGTGCTGAGCAATAAAACTGGATAGAAATCGCCTACATGGGAGACAAATTTAGGTTAGGTACATTTATCCTTGAGTTTATAAAAACACTGATTACCTCATACAAATTCTAATAGTAACATTGATTGATGAGGTATGGTACAACTATTCTTTGGTTCAAGACAACTTGTCGTATATAATAAAAACAGTTATTCACCAAATCGGAAGAAACGTTTATCACTTCCACCCACAATCTGGAGTTCCTATAAATGGTTTGATGATTATTCCATAAGAAGTGCTTTTTTGAACAAATAAATAGACAAAAAATGGTTGCGGAGTTATGGCTAGATTAGCATAGACAAAACCTCGATAGCTAATGCACGCATTCAAATGTCTCTATAAATTTTTTATAAATTTTGTGAGAATAGCAAGTAAATCATAATGTTACTGGATCTTCTTTAAAACCCATCTATATACTATGATGAAACTGTGATGATGTACTGTGTGTGTATTTAGCACTATAAAATCGAGAAAGAAAAGCTTCAGGGAAAATTATAGAAAACACGATTTATCAGTATCCCCTTCCATTTCTGGAAGGGATGAGACCAAATACTTAGATAAAAATAGGAAATCACCCGAAAAAAATGGATTTTGAAACTCCATTGAGAATAGGGCGTATAAATATACAATTTAATAATCCCCCCCCCCTTTTTTCGCACAAACAGTCATCAAATCAGTTCCGCAATTTTTCCGCTTAACTCAACCAAGAGTTAGAGAAAACAAATAGGGTAAGGAGCAAAAATGAAAAATTAAATAACTATCAGAAAAATCTAAAAATCACGATGATGGAGTTTTCCCCTGTACCGTTTCGCCTATTTTCAATTTTAAACTCTCAAAGTTTGTAACATAACGGGTCTGAAACCTTGATTGTACGAAAATCAATCTCGAAAATTCACTCTTTGTAAGCTGCCGGTGGTTTGGTGTTCAACACAAATGTGGGCCAACTCTTCACTTCCATTATCTGAAGCGACTTCGCCCAATGATCATTAATAGCTGTTGGGCACCATAAATTCTCTTTCGTTTATATTTTACACAGTTCATTGTGGCAGGATGTAGCTCAAAAACTATTTTCAAATTCATCGCCGCATCCGTCCATCCTATAAAAGGTTAGCTGTCGTGCTAATGGACTTGGCCTTCAGGTATACATTAATAAAGCTCATCTGAAAATGTCACTCTACAGCATTGTCCGCTTTCTCATGGATCTATCAATAACTTCTCCTGCACAAAACCAGGGTGCCCCCTATTGATTATAAAGGCCTTTTATGTGCTCATCTTTTGTTTCCAACCCCCAACCCCACCACAGTCTGTTCGGGAAATTAATTGCTATAATGGAGTTTGAGAGAGTTACTTGGGTTTGGGTGTGTTGATTATAAGTAGGTGACAAGGTTCCCGAGAGCTGTGAAGGCGCTTTCATAGTGGGGCTGTTCCTCCAATCGTTTTCACTATCAATGTGATTGAGTGGTACAAGCATGACATGCTCTGAAGGCACAATGTAATTGGCTTAGCCATTTGACTTTACATGTTCTGCTTTGTCATTTACCATGATGCGGAACCAGGACGCATCACCATGCTCACAATCTTGCTACACTCGCTTTGTATTCACAAAAGCTGTACCTGTTACCCCTTTTGTGAAACTATCGGAATATATTCTGTATCCTATATATTATACGTATTCTACATATTCCATGTACATTTTACATGATTTTATTAGGAAAACTTCTCAGTATGGTTTGAAGAAAAATAACCAGCCCAGTTACATCCATAAATTTCGACATGATTGTAATACTCCCCATTGTACTCCACTGATGGACGAAAAAGCGAATGTGAAAAAAGATATGACCGAAATAGCCTAGTAAGTGAACAAAAGATTGCCCAGGGGTACAAGAAAAACGGCTATAATAATTCATAAAGGCACACAGGTACTATACAGTTTATTCAATTACAAGGTGGCGCTGCCCGGAAAAAATAATACAAATAACACCGCGATTAGCACTGATAAAGGTTCGGTAGGGTGAGGTCAGGTCTCGCACGGGGTAACTCCCGCACCGGGGCTTAGCGCGTAACGATGCTGGTTATGACAAGGATAATAAGCAATTGGAATGATTTTCTTAGGACATGAACGTAGTAACGAAGATACATGATAAACCTTTTTTCTGGGAGTTCCTACACCCGGGACTTTACCTCACATTGTGAATAGAAGAGGCTAATAAGCTAACACTCGAAATTATCATGCATGTTATGTATATTTTAAGTGAATTGTATAAATAAATGCAATCGAAGGATTAAGTATATTTATTAATATATTATAAGCAGAGAATCGATGAGGGATTCTTATGTGATCAGTAGATGAGTTATTTAAAATTACTATGAACATTGCTTGTTGGGAGTGATAAACACATGGTTAGTAATATTGAGTTAACTAACTCATTTCGTAATTCACCTCCTGCTTTATTATAGTTTATAGTCCGGCAACTGATTATTTTTACGTAAAAGTGCTTGGAGGCCGCAGCAAATCCGTTGTCATGGAGAGGTGCACACTATCTGCTCCCTCATTCTGTCCGTAGTCATTCACTCATTGTTCCTAATAGGATATCACGGTGGGTGAAAATCTAGGGACAAAGAAGGTTGTGCAGGCAGTTCTTCTCGGACCGAGAGATTCAGATAGAACGCGGACTACGAGGGTTCACTATCATCTTTTGGGATGAAGTATCTCCTCTAGTGCCAATTGCGGCAGTGATACTGTCGATTCCACTGCTTTGTCAAACACGGCATATTCGGGATTAGACAACTCCAACTGAACTTCTTCAACGAAGGGTTGGTATTTATTTGCACGATGGAATCTCTCCAGGAAAATTGGTCCAGGGTTATTCAGCCAGGAAGGAACTGCTCACCCATTTGATGATTTCCGTCTTCAGTTCAGATTTTTGATTCTTACAGCTAAATTAATAGCTTTCCAGATGGTTTCATTATATTTTTTAATTTGTCCGTTGCCTTCAGGATGATGCGTGGCTCGTAGCTGTTCCTCGGGAGTGAAGAAAAGTAGTTATTTCATGTAACAAAATATCATTCAGGCTTGGATAAACGAGCCTGTCGTCTTCCTGAAGAACAGTAGTTTTACTTCGGCACACAAAGAACAATTTTGAATAGTTTTCCGTACTTCTTCAAGACTATATGAAAAATTCGGGCTTCCAGCCCAATGAAAAAATCCAGCTACTCATGGATGACATGGAGATCCATGGAGTTCGCACGGTTTGTTGGAATGAACTGGCCCACACATGCGGCAGAAAGTATCGGCCACGATATTTTCTCTATCTGATCGCTATGCAATTTCGAAACTGTGACTTAGCAACTATAGAAGAAGCTATTTCTTTGGCTGTATAAACCGAGGTATCTGATTTTGCCCTAGCTACAGAAACAAACATCCCCCAGCTCTCTTTTTCTCTAAAACATTCACAGCTAGTGAAAGGAACCATCCGTCTAATGGGAAAAAACCCAGTGACATTGTTGAGTGTTTAAGATGATGGAGGCATATGTTGACAGGCAGACATTTGACTGATCAAGGCACTCTTTTTACATTTTTTATATTAAACATTCCAGTAAAATTAAAAATAATAAAATTCAACAACGGAGGCATAAACACCAGAGAGATTTTGAATCTCTGAAATCCTGGAACTCCATTGGTCAACCCAAATGCAATCACGCCAAATTGGTTTTATTATGGCTTGAAAAGTGCAACAAGTTTCAAAAGCGGATTTGTCTCCACCGAATAAGAGGTCTAATTTAGAGTGTTGTTCCAGCTCATCATGACCAATCACCATGAGTATTCAGAATTACACATAGGTTATTCAATATAGATCACTTGAGCTTTTTCTAATGATTTTCCATTAAATCTAATTCATCTTGAATGAACGCCTGGATTCCTGTGGTTGATTAAGTTGAAGTCATGGAGCCGTAGATTGAGTAAATCTAATTGGGTGATTTGTGAGCACGAGCGAATCCTCCATCCATATAACTATTTGTGCTACCTGCTACAGTTTTCCATTACATGAGATTCTATGAAAACGTTGACCACACCTTTGGATAAAAGTTCGGAATTATCAGCTACGATAAGTAGCAGCAGTTGCGCAACCATCAGAACCGTCAAAGTTAATTGAAGAGGTCGTTTTGCTGTTAAGTTTTCAAGATCTACAAACCTTTGAATAACGCCCTGTTTTATTGCACAATGTAAATTGTGCATTCCTCGCTGGATAGTCACTTCAATAATGTTCAGCAGAAGAACCACAAAAATAGGATTTGAGTCCAGGCGTATTGCCGTAAATTTTAGATGACGCCGTAGAAGTATTTTGCTTAAAGATACTCTGAGGAGTGAGCGGCTGCAGTAACATTCGTAAAACTATTTTTAAAGCGATAAAATTGGACGTGTTTGATACTTGATTTCCTAGATTTCGATGTGACTGAAGCCTGGGCTAAAGTCAAAGTTTGGTTTTCCAGTAGTCGCTGACGCATTTCAGGTGATACCACCCAAAACTGGTCTGCCGATTCTTCTAGGTTTTGTTGGGCCATAAAGGAATTGGGAAAATACTTCATCTTTAGATTTGTCATGTTTTTCAAAGTCTCTTTTGCTGTATTCGCTGTATCACAAGAAGTACAATCTCAAATGTATTCTAACACAGAATAGGAAAAATGGGAAAAAAGAACGATCAGCTTCTTTATGTCGTCCTCAATCTCTGACTTTTCAAGAAAAGGTTCATATGATGAAGTCAGTACTCCATCAATCTTACACTGTGGCCGATTCAGAGTCAACTTCAAACGCCCCGGTTTCACAAGTTTTTGTCTATGTTGCAAGTTGAATATATTGTTGTAGTTTAAAGAAGACTTTTTCTAAAGCCTCTTTAGAAAGTAAGGGTCTATTCAACTTGAAACGTTCACATTTGAAAATCGGAACGAGTCATTTAAAATTACCATAAACATTTCTTGTTACAAGTGATAAACACATATGGTTAATAATAATGAGTTAACTATTATGTCAGATTGGAAAGCTGACTTTTCAATACCTTTCAGGTAGGACTACCCACCCACAGTGCGAAACATGGAAATATAGCTATTAACTATGTTCTTACGACTTTTTTATAAAACCGTATAAAACCTTCAAGTTTTACGATAATTACGCACTTGACTAAGTGAGTATGAGTCGTAGTCGCAGTTCACAAACAATGGCTTTTGATCTCGGGATCACAGCGGATTTGGTGTTATGGGTTACAGCCGCACTCTCTGACAATGAATCAATGCACAAACATCTGGTGGACGGACCAGCTTCCTTACTTATGGGCATTTATAATTAGTTCAGAAACAGAACAGGAGTCAAAATGGTTGAATGTGAAATAGAACAGTGATATATGTGGGTACACGGCATTATGCAAAATAACCTCCAATTCATTTTGCATTCATGGGGTACCATCATAAAACCGATACTCATTGCAAAACTTCTTCCTTCACTTAGCGTGAGGGTAAAAATTAAGTTATACACGAGTGTTTCTTCTAAACTTCATACGGGATCACAACTGGAACTGATAGAATAACATAAACTTGTTAGCGATGAATTCGAATGTACAAGATTATCTTTTGTGGAAAAATAGTTTTTCACTTTCTTTGATACATTTTCGTGTTATTCTATTTTTTGTTGTAGTTAATATCATTATAGCGTATATAGTACAGGAAAATCCCTGAAAATTCGCTCAGAAGGTCGTGTCGCACGCCTGGAACTTTATTCAGCTGGTTTGCATTTTCATTTTTCATACGGCACTTATACTACAAATACTTTGCTTTTTGTATTGATTACTTCAATTACGACGGATTGTAAAACTTACATTTCATAGTCTCAATCTCAGTAGAGGTTGTTGATGCTAAGAAAAAGCGAACACTCTTCATTCTACTGGCTTTACCTTTACCTTAAGGTGGAAGTAGCTTCTCTAAACATTTTTGGGATTCAAGGTGGAGGGGAACGGCCATAATTTTGATTTAAAGAGTTTGCTCCAGGGTAGATAGGCGCTTCCTCTTGCCCAGTAATATATCCGTTCCAAGGATGCAAGATCACGGCCTTTCCCTCATTTTACCAGAATCTTCTTCATTTTTTTTCACCAACGTGGCTCTTCCTCTTATATTAATGAGATTACTGGAATTTTATTCTCCTGAAGTCAGCTTCAGAGATGAATATTTTAGAGTGATGCGTCAATCCTAAGCTTTTTCTGGACAAATAAATTTTAAGGAACACTCCGTGCGTCTGTCCTGATTATTTATAACTTTAGAACCTTGAAAAGGGTACTCGTCTATTATTCTATCAGTCCCTTCAAGATTGGAAGGTTTTGATTTCGGGCTGAAAGAAAGCTAACATTCTCCTAGCATCGATAAATTAAATTACATTGTCCAGAAAATCCAGAATATGTTAGTTTATTACATTTTAAAAAGAAAAACGTTGTTCTTTAATAATTTGATTTTGAAATTACAGCTTTAAAAATATAAAGTCCGCAAATATTTACGAAGTGACTACAACAATTCATCCAAGTTTCGATAATTAGGTGGGGATGAAAATGGTATTTTTTATTTATTAAAGTGTAGGTGGGCGGGCATCTGATTTCAGTTTTTTCTGACTTTGTGCTAGAACAACTATCACATTTTATTATTGGTATTTATCTAGTATCAAATACCAAACTTGAAAAAAAAACAGCCATCTGGCATTTGTGGTAGTCACAACAATGAAGTTTAAAATCGCCACGACAATGAGAAATCAACATTAACCTTTTGAAATTAAGAGTCTGATGAACACTTATAGAAATTGAAACTTGCATTAAATAGAGTTTTTACATCTCTATCCCAAAATGAATGCTAAACAAATCAATAAGATTGATTAGGAGTGATTCTGGAACCAATAACAATGAGAAGTTTGAAACGAACATACCTACCTGTTTTAGGAACGGCTAACTTCATTTTTGAGCCCCAACTGTATAAAAATGGCGGAAGCATGGTGTTTTCTCAAAGGGCAGGGTTACCAACGCTGAAAAAACTTTGAATTGCCAAAAAATGCCCTCATTTGAGAGAGCTACGATGATTTCCTTCAAACCCATGACAATGAGACAGAACCTTTGACACAAAATTTGAGCACTTGATTCGCACAGACTATCTAAAAGTTAGTCCCACTTGTAAGCTCACTAACACCCAGTAACTAATTCTAAAAAAATACTAGTTAAAATATTTCCAGTAAAACGTAGTTTGAGCGGATAAAATTTCATATCAAGTTCAGATTCTTACTCACGGACAGATCATGACAATGAGATTACAGGTACATTCCGATCAATTACCGGCATGTGAAATGAAGAGTAGCCGAACTTTATGACAACCATGAGTAGGCCTAGTTACCACATAAAATCTACAAAAATATTTTTGGAAAAAGTTGAACAGAAAACTATTTATCAATGAAGGAGCGCGATTTTCTCGTAGAATATGAATCACCCAAAAATAGAAGAAAGCTCAAGAAAACTTGGAAGATGGTCCGAATTCTCGGGATGAAGTCAGATTGTAACTTGAACTGACGTCTTCGCATCCCTCTCCTAATCGGGCCATCTCAGCAGAGTTACATCACGTTTTTAAACTTTTAATAATTGGGATATGAACAATAAACTTCGCCAAAATTGTAATATTGCAGTTCCTGTTCATATTTTTTGAGGAAATCCAGGACAGTTTTGTTGTAAGTTGAACTAATCCAGGACTGAAACGTGAGCTAACCCAATCAGCCGCATTTCTCTTGATTCCTGAGTCTCTGAATTACTTTCCGATTAACAGATATTGTTGAGACAATACGTGATTTTTTTTGTCAAATTTAGGAGACATCTGTCTTGTAGTTTTAAAGGAAAAAAAGACAGCTTATGGCCAGCGAATAATATTTGATGGCAGACGTACGGATTTATTCAAAGTTTATTTGTTCATTTATGTTTATTTATTTGTAATAAAACTGACACAGAAATAATTTTTGATTGGGATACAATTATGGTTGCCTATAAAGTTACGAAAGTTTACAACTGGAAACAAGAAACTTTGGATAATCAGGATTGATGAACGCTAAGCGGGAACCAGAAAATATTAACTAAAAACTAAGTGAAAAGTATTTGAAAAATCCCCAATCTTTCCTAATAAAGTCATAAATTTTCCGATAGATTTGACACTCCATTTATACATGAGGCAACAATGAACTTTTTTGCCAGCGCCATTATCGTTAAGTTTACAAGACCAAACTTAAGTCCCTCACCACACCTACCCGCAGGGCGCCCGTGCTATTGATTTTAACTTCGTCCTGCGGACGAGGACACCTCGAGGGATGGAGATCGTGGTCGATAATGGTATCGAGGTGGGTTGAAGGTGTGATAAAGGAAGACGATCTGGGGCCTCAAGGTGACTGACTGGTTAATGTGAGAATTATTTTTATTTGAAGAGAAATGGATCACTCGAATTTCGAAAGAGCCTTCACCAAGGAAGGATACAGTTGTTAACAGCGCCCCAGACCCCGGTACATCTCACACAATCAGTATCTCGGTCTCAATCTCTCTCTCTCTGCCTTTTCTCTCTCTTTTCCTCCATCTCACCCTCACTGAACCGCTAACTCTCGCTCTCTCTTCAATCCCTTCATCGCCATCCAAGCCGTTGCTCTTAAATAACCCTCAACCGCTTACCCCGTTTCCGCCAACCGTTTTCACTCGTTAATACTGCACCTCCTTCAGCGAAACCTCCAATCCTACGATTCTTTCAATCCCTTCATCACCCTATTCTCTCTCTCTCCCTCTCTAACTTACTACCTCTTCATCAACAGTCTTCAGTGTGTCAAAATACAGATCGGGATTTATGAAATACGTTACCTCTCAAGAGATTCGATAAATCAGCCTAATCCATTTGGCGCTACACATGTCAAATTGAATACGTTTCGGGATTTCTACTTTGAAGGATGGAAGGTGGTTTTGTATGGTCAGTAGTTTGGTGGAACTCACATCAACAAGCAACAGTTCCAGCGGAGAGCGGGATAGAAATAATTTCAAGATCAATAAAACTACCCCGAATTAATGGATTGAAATAATATATACATATTAAACCCTGTTTATTAAAAAGTAACCTTTTCAAATTTTCGGAAACTGTCTACATGCAACTAGTTGAAATCCTTCGCGAACTTGAACAGAGTATTCCCAACTGCTAAAATTATAAAAATACGAAGATTTCCTAAGAAGGCCAGCAATCCTCACGGTGTACCTTTGTTTGTTTCACTTACATTTACAAACATCAAACCCCCCTTCATTTGTCTGCTTTTCCTACATTGCCTACGTAGCTGGAAACTATCCTAAACTACTATGTTGTAATGGAACAGCCGTCAGCTATACTGGTTCAGTGCTTTTAACCCGAACTACCGAACCCATTCATAGAATGAAAGACTCCAGGAACATCGGTTGTTAATCATCTTGATGGGTTGGTTTTCATATGCCCGCTTCCTTACGGTCTGGAATAATACTATAATGTTTGTGGAGTCAACTATAAAATCCGAATTCAGCCTGTATTTTAAATGTTACAGTACCTCTCCGTGCAAGCTTCATAATCACCGTCAACATTCTTAACAACCTTCTTGGAGTTTTTGTGACTCTTCCTTACCCGTTACGGGAGAACGACGACTCCCGAGTTAACATTAAAAACATCAACAACTACATTCTGGTATTTGAAGAACTTCGATGTAATAGTTACAGGAATTCTCATCACTAACAACTTTGAGGGTTCTGGAACGAGCCATGGATTTCTTGATAACTTCTCGCATAAAAACAAATGTCTCTACGCTGCAGTAAACATGAATGACAATCCAAGGTGCTCCGATTTCCAACCTTGATGCGAAACCTACCTAGGGAGTTCCTTGTAGTTATTTATTTACCCTATGAAAATATACTCTGTCAAAAAAAGTTTTCATCAAGTTCAACTTTATCCCAATATTTACTGGGTTGTGATACGCAATGTCAGCACTTCTGAAACCAGATGATAAGACTCCAAAATGCGCTTTCTACTCGTAATTTAAATATTACTAGTTTTTACTATCATCTGTCAAACCATCTGCCAAACAAATGATTTACTTGGAAAAGTCTGTAAGAGAGCTTAAAATGTCACTAATGCACTGTGTAATCCTAAAATGTTCTGGCAAATCTAGTAAACGCATACGTAGTCGAATCTCGTCGAAGAGCAAAGTTTTAGTCGCTATTAATTTATTGGAGGTGAGGCTTTGCGGTGGGCAGGAGAATATGTCTGCTACCATCAGAATTTGTGTGATCAGCTACCATCTTAATCTGTGTGTTTTCAACAGCGGTTTATTACTGAACTTGGAAGTTCAGTGGTAAAGACCTTGATGCATAGCCATTATTATCCATTGATCAGAAGATTTAGTTCCTCTCCATGCTTTTTTTCTAATTCCGGGTTCATTCTTTTTTGTTCACTAATAACGGGATTGATTGTCCCGTTTATACCTCTGGATGCTTGAAATTAATTAAATAGCTAAATGTGAATCCGAAGAAAAACCTAGGTACTATTTATTTGGGTATGTTTATGTAATCCTGCTCTTCATCCCTCATGTTGCTTATCGCCTTTTTACTCGGGGATATGTATTTCAAATTGATTCATTGGTATATTGTGACAAATTGTTATTGTTATTGTTTTTTAATTATACATATAAAAAGTTGTGACTCTCAGCTCCTTGGCTTGAATTAATCTTATTTTCATGATAAGTCGCATTCTATTTTAGAATATTATATTTATTTTGCTGGAAATACAAATATAAATAGAAATGTGAATTTGAAATAAATATGCTCATTACTTGATACTTGAAAGCATGATATGTAAACAATTGACCATCTTTACTAAGATACAAAAATACATTCAAAAACATCATACATCCCTTTGGCAGATCACACCCAAATAAAGAATGGAGATAAATTCCTCGGTAAGGGTCTAGTTAAGGATGGTGGCGGTCCTAATTGTGAAAATATAAGAGACCAAGGGCTGTTACGTAGAAACCCACATTTGCAAATCAAATAGACCCTCCGGAAGGTGGTGCCTTGGAACTGGATGGACGCACGAGAAATTGGGTTAGAGGCAGGTTTTATGCTAAATGAACCCCTTCTAAAATGAACCTTTTCTCCATAATTTACTAACCAAAAGTGATGATCGAGCTAGATTACCGTAACTTGATAAAATGTTTTTAAACCCCCAGGAAATCATAGTGAAGAACCGCTTAATGCAAAAGGGGATGAAATTGTTCCTACAAAATTGTATGTTTCAGTGTGAGTTTGGTATATTCATATAATGAATCATATTTATTGACTAGATATTATATCACTGGCCCAGACAGACTTGAAATGTACCGACCCCCCGATTTTTTTCATACTTGGTGTAGTTGCTTCCATTAACGAATTAAAAAGGTCAGTTCCACCAAAAATGGACGGGGTTGGAAGCTATAGCAGCATGATATTTTGACGCTTTTTTCGAATTTTTTATGACCTGAACATGGTTTTTTGAGTATATCTTCGATTTTAATCAATCAAATTAAGCGTACGGGGTCTTATTTTCTTTGTAATAAAGTAAAGAACGCAACGGACAATGCAGAAAGCCGGTATGAGCGTCTGTTTTGTTTGTCCGACGGATAACGTCCGTGAATCTTAAAAACGCGATTTCCCTCGAGTCGCTCAGTAGAATTAGGCGTTCGAGGTCTTAAAATTTTTGTCATCTCTTCTTTTACAATGCTCCCAACGGGTTTTGTGTGTAATTTTCATTTGACGGAGTTATAACGATTTTAAGTTCTATGCACCGCCATTATTTTACTTTATTTCGTCTTTTATCCATGTAAAGCTGAATTATCTCGAAAACCATTCGAGATATCGAAAATTTTCATGTAAGAAAAGTCGTAGACCTTACAATTTCAATTCGGATGGACTCCTTCCAGTTTTCCATAGCTCCAACCGTTTACGAGCTACGACCAAAACGAAGTCTGCCCATTTACGGGTATGGGTAAGAAGGTAGCAGTGGCAAAGGGAGTTTCATAGTCAGTACCGCTCTAATTCTACCCATGAGGTACAAAACCGGTTAGACCCGTGAAACTTGCACTTTTCATCTTTAAAACGAACAATAGTTCACGGGTCCCTCTGCTCCTCTCCCGGAGCGGCGTGACCTTAAGATGCTAAATATTTCTTTTGACCACCACCCAGTGGCCCCTTGCTGTTCCAATAAACCTTCACGATTAACAAAGTTCAAATTTTACGGGTCAAACTAGTGCTGCACCTTATGGGTCAAATTGGAGCTCTACTGACTATGAAACTCCCTTTGCCACTGCTACCTTCTTACCCATACCCGTAAATGGGCAGACTTTGTTTTGGTCATAGCTCGTAGGTAAACGGTTGGAGCTATGGAAAACTGGAAGGAGTCCATCCGAATTAAAATTGTTAGGGCTACAACTTTTCCTCCAAATTTTTGATATCTCGAACGGTTTTCGAGACAATTCAGCTTTACATCGATAAAAGGCGAAATAAAGTGAAATAATGGCGGTGCATAGCCCTTAAAATCGTTATAACTCCGTCAAATGAAAATAACACACAAAACCCGTTGGGAGCATTGTAAAACAAGTAATTAAAAACATTTTAAGACCTCGAACGCCTAATTCTACTGAACGACTCGGGAGAAATCGCGTTTTTAAGATTTGCGGACGTTATTCGCCAGACAAACAAAACGTTTGACGTCTTACTGGCAACAAAAATCGTCATACCGGCTTCCTGTAGGGTCCGTTGCTTTCTTTACTTTATTAAGAAGAAAATTAGACCGCGTACGCCTAATTTGGTCGATTGAAGCCGAAAATATAGTCAAAAAACCATGTTTAGGTCATAAAAAATCGTCAAAATATCACACTGCTATAGCTTCCAAAACCGTTCATTTTCGGAGAAGCTGACGTCGCAGGCCTTTTTTTTTATTCGTTAATGGAAGCAACTACACCAAGTATGAACAAAATCGGGGGGTCGGTACATTTCAAGTCTGTCTGGGTATGAAATTACCCATGAGTTTTTGCAATGGTATTTTTACTCGTGAGATACTAACGAAAGCCAATATTTATCAAGTTGGGTTCGCAGTATAACTAATAACTTGAAATTCTTATTTTCCAATGTAAAACTGGTGGGAATGAACTGGCGCGATAGGGATGGTAGTTACGGGAAAGGTTTCATAGCTGTCACTATTCAGGGTAAATTTCTAGGTTCCACAAAATAATTTCCCTGGAAAATGTGGCGAATCTGTCTTTTCAGCATATTTTGATAGCGTTACTTCCTGCCAAAATCTAACAGTATAATGAAGTACGAAATTCCTGGATTTGAAATAATGAATCAATTCATTGGATTCACAACTTTGTCGACACTATATTTAGGGCAACATTACTGTTCTGAGAAATTAATAAGGAAATTCAAGTATTGAAGGTAGTGTAAAGTTTTTGTTTAAAATGAAAACTAGTCTACTTCAACAAATCTTATTTTTAGGAAGTACTTCAGTATACTAATGGGTGAAAGGAGGGGGGGAGGGCGTTTGTACGTCGGTTAGTAGTGTATAGGATGACATGGGAGAATGAAGGTGGGCTTAACAACACTCGTGAGAATGTTGTTACCTCTCGGAGACTTCCTGAAGTTTCGGTCACTTTGTCCCAGCAAAGTCCAACAAAGTTTATACGGGTACGTGCTTAGCGTAGGTGGTTTCTGGTACCTACGTCTGTCAAAGACAAATCTAAAGGGGTTCCTTCTACAAAAGTGAATGTTGTTTTAGTCATTGCTCTTCCCACACGCGATATCAAAATTTCATGTGCCCCAGCAGGAGGAAAAAGTTGCCTTTGATGATGTGGTTGTGATAAACAAAAGGTTTTATTGATGAAAGGTCGAAACGAGAGTCTGACTATCAACTTAACTAACCATAAACTAACCTTGAAGAAATGATTCCGTCTATAGTTTACGATTCCTTTTTAGGACGTCCCTCTGTAGCAAGTCTTCGCCGGTTAAGGGACCCTTTTAGATCCGGTCCCTATTAGATCTAATTGATCCTGGAAGATATGTGAAGATTCAAAAATGAGAAAAACGCTACAAATTATCACTGTATTAGGTTTATTATTTCTGCATTAGGAAACCCTCCAACGCGGATCACTGGACTACCAAAAATGTAGTGCACCTGTGTCTTAATGCTTCCTTGGTACACTCGGAAATGCACATGGAAATCCTACTGAAATGTAACAAGATAAAGCCAGAGGCTCATTATCAAAACTCGGCCCTTCGACAAATTGTAATTGTGATTGTAAAAAGAGTCCCACTTAGGGGAGGGTGGGAAATCCCCGGTCAGTGGGTAATGTTGGTCACCTAGGTTTTAGAGGGATGAAATCTCCCATTAACGCTCTTCCTGCTGGAGGCCTCTTTAAGTGTCTCCGCAAAATAATTTCCAGACTTTGGAGGTTCAACTGCAGTTACAACAGGCGTCAGACGTTCAGAAAGTGTTAAAGTGTTGAAAACGAACAGACGGAGAAAATGATCACAAAGAAACTAAATTGGCAAAGAGGAAGTTGTGTGTATTTCTCGGATGGTGCAGGAACTAGCAGGGACAGGAAAACTGAAAGGGAAAAAGTTATAAATAAGAAAGCCACAAAAGAAACCAAACTAAAAGACGAAGAGGGGAAAAAGAAAGCCACTAAGAAGAAAAGCAAGGGAAAAAATGAGTCAGACTTAGACAAAACTAAAGACAGCTATGACGCAGATGCCATTTGTGATGATCGACGACGAATTGAATATTTCCATAAATGTTTCGAATCTGGAAAAATGCTCTATTTGTACAGACTCATTTGACAGTGACAATCTCACTTGGCAATGTAATTTATACCACTTTTAACTCTAGGCCCTGAGAACAACCTGTGTGATCTTTGCTCCATCCAAATCCTGAAAGACCTAAGTGAATTTTTTTTTATTTATCTTATTTTAAGGAAATAATTTCATTTGAATTCTTGAAATATTGCTCATTTCACATTTGTTAGGAACTCCTACTGGTTGTTCTATACGTCAGTTCTTTAGTGAGTTCGTTGTACCTACGTTATTTGAATCCCTAATGAATAGTCATCGGTGATGCTACTCTATTTCTAGCCATGTTGCCACTCTGTTTCTACAATCCTATAGATTGCCTGGTGATGAGTTTACCAAACAATGGTTTTTTAAAGTGAGAAACAAAAAGTAACAATTTGATGCGTACCTACCTAGTACCAACATTCCATTCGATGTTACTATAATTTGATAAGTTTATCTACCCAACAATTGTCAATCGAACACTTTTCATTGAATGATGAGTTTAATTTCGTTATTTCCTTTCAAGATTAGAAAAAGAACCAAATTAACAGAGAATTTACCTGACTGGCATTACCCACACGCCTGACCGGTATCCCCCCATGAGTGGGGAAATGCCAATCAAAGCGGTTTTTCCCGTTTGCAACCAATATCTCTTATATCATGTGTACTATGATAAAAAGCAAGGTTGATTATTAAAATTAGATCATTTTAGAAGCAATCCGTTGGGAACATTATTTCAGGACCAATGAGGTCAGACATATGGCACTACAAAGTTAAGTGAACGGCATTCATCCAGCCTCCCCTAGATTTCAGCGCGGTAGATCGAAAAGGGAAAGAATGAGACACAACAGCCTTCAGCTAATCAGTCTGTCTTACCTTGCAAATGATTTCTAGAATGGCTTCGTCAGAGATATGACTTCGTGAACACCAAACTGTACTAATTCCTTTGTTCGGAACAAAAACGATATCTGTAAACAATTAACGGTGTAATATACTGTACTTAGCACTACGTAGAAATAAACAAATAAAACAAATTAAATATCATAAAAAATAAAGTGGATAGAATAAAAAACCTCTCTATTCTTCACATCTCCACAAATATATTAATAAACTTTTAAAATCTCCATCGGAGACGGCGATATGACTATTATATTCGTGAAGCATCCAACTGGCATCCACGCATTTGTGGATAGACGATTTGTGAGCGAACGGATAATCGTAAAACAATCGCAGTGGTCTAATTCGATTTGCTGGACTAATTTCTATCTGAACCAAACAAAAGCGTCGAAAGTTTTTGGGATTTCCATTTTTTCATAGATTAATTCTTATATATTATAACCTAGGGTTGATGGATCAAGATGCCGAGATTACTGGCACAACCCGAATCGATGTTGGCTATTCGTAGAGACGAAGTTCTGGAACATAGGTCCAGTAATTTCAGAGAACAGCTTCGGATGGCGGACGGATTTTGGTTTAAGGAGCCCTTCTACGTAAATCGCTTATCTATGCATATTAGACGTAGTCTGTGGTACATTATCAAAACTCGAAGCCCCGCGCCCTCATACCTTGTGATTGTATTCAAGAATAAAATAATTTTGCGGCTGCGAGCCACAAGGTTTAACTCAGACCGAGTTTAACGTTGAATGGGATGTGTTGCCCGGTTCTGCTGCTTCTACTTAGCTAGACGATTTTCATTACCCTAAGAAGAGTTTTCTCACATGGTAATCGAACAGATGACCGTACAGCAACCGTTCGGGGAACTGATTTCTATCCTAATTCAACAAAAAACCCTTATATAGAAAGTTTTTGAGATATAAACTAGGGATCAATTGTCAATTGTCAATATCAATTAGGGATTTTTGAGCCAAATTTCGTAAAATTTGGTATTTGGTATTTGGTACAACTTTGATTATTAGGCTATTGTTGGTTTTTCATTTGCTGTTTGCTTACTTCATGAATAATAATGGTTGTTGAGCCCACCATAAATGGGAGAATTTTTTTTTTTTTTAATTTTATAGGACTGAAAATATTTGTTAAAAATCGTCAAACTCAAAATGTCGATTTTAACGGGATCAAGCTACTGTATATTTCCAAAGTATTCTATACACTTCAATAGGGTAATTTGAAACAGTACAAATATCTAGTTATACTCAGAGTATTAGATTTTTCCTTGTTTGAAGCAAGCGTAATGAGATAGGAAAAGTTTTTCACTAGATGATTAGGATATTATGCATTGCTTATAATGTATCTAGTATTGCATAGTAGTTTCCAGTTTAAAATTGGATGAACAAAAATGAAGGACACATTGGATATCTCTAACACAGGAGTATGGTATGAGGAGTACTTGCCTACCAACCATGTAGAATCTGGGCCGTCACCCCTCACGGGACCTTACTGCTATTTTTTTCTACTATCGTCATTTCATTTATTTCTTTTTTTTCTTTCACTATCTCCTTGGGATGTTACAGATCCAAATGATTGGACGGAAGAAGAGACGGTGGCGGATAACCCCAAAGATAACGTCACCAGCAAAGAGAATAGCGGGGTCGTATTCCTCACCAAAAACTCTACTGTTATCACAGCACAGGCGGGGAGCAAAGTCCTTCTTCCCTGCCACGTGAAAAACGTTTGTGATGGAATGGTGAGTTCATTTCCCTATTCATGAACATATTGTTTATAACAGTCATTACTGACATGAACAATTTTGAATGCCAAAAAAAAAATTCATCAGACGCCAACGCTCATATTGCGAATGTAAATACTTGTATATGAGATTGTGGAACACCTCGACAATGAAAAAAAAAAGTGATGGACTGACCGATTCGTTTCTCGAGACAAATAAATTCCGTTGAATATGATCTTCGTTTGTCTGCGAACCAGAAATAGGGACTCTCTGCTCTCAATCCATTTATTTCTTCCCGAAATCAAACCGAAAACAATCATATTGTAATATCTACAATCGAAATGCAGTGTGCAGTCCAGAGTGAACTTTTAAGGTGATGGAAAGCTGAACAGACATTTCATCTACTGTTTTAACAGTGTAAGGGTAGGATGGAACATAATTTGTTAGAGAAGTTCGGTCATCTTTACACGGTATATCATTGAGGATTACGTAGCATTTTACCAACTAAAAAATCATTTATATTAAACAGAAACAATAACGTTAAACTTTTGAGATATTGATATACTTTCAATCTAGCAGGGGAAAGGACGCTGAACAAGCTGTTAAATAGCTCAGAATCCATCGATTACATCATTTTCTACTTAAAAAAAACTTTGTGATTTCGTTTTCTTCAACTTCGTGGACCTAACAGTAGAACAATTCAAGTTGATTGTTATTTTAGGTGGATAATCTGACACACAATCCAATACCGTAATTCAAGACGTTTTGCACATTTAGACCAAAATACTGAAAACAGCAGAAAAAATCTCCACTCATACAGCATATTCGTGTGAGTCAATTTTCCAGTATTATCACATTACCAGTACATTTATGTTAAACTGTGCTGACATTAGAGGTTTTGGCGAACAAAGATAATGGAAACTATGAATTTTATATCAAATGAGCTTTTTCTAAGTTACCTATATTTTATACTATCTGACAGCCACGCAGCACTAAAGGCTATTTCTGCCTTCTCGGTAACTTCAAAGCTGACGGAGTTGCCTAAACTCCCTCAAGGCAGCGGCCCAGGGCAACAAACTGATGCTGCTATGGGTACCGGGTCATGAGGGAATAGAGGACAACGAGGAAGCTGATTGCCCCGCTAAAAAGGGATCAGAGTCCAACCCAATCGGACCTGAACCCCAACTAGGGGTTACCAAGAGTTATATAACTCAACAGGTCCAGAAATGGGAGGACAAAACACGCACAGTATACTGGCTCAACACTCCTAAGCAGAGGCAAACCAAGCTGTTTCTTACAATCTCAACGAAACGCGCAAAAGCCCTTCTTTCATTGAGGCGCAAAGACCTTCGCAAACTTCCTAACCGTCACAATAGGTCCTAGCGGTCTCAGCGACCAGGGGCTCCTCCCATCCCTTATCGGAAAAAAAGTTATATTTTGGTGAAAGAACGAACTCACCAATTTTTAAAAATTTTCGTAGCGTTCACACAGATTTTTAGCTTTTTGAGCAAAATTTTGTAGTGTATTATCTTTGCATTGCAATGGCTTCAGAAATGAATAAGAATTGTTGATTTTGCAAGCTAATGAAAATGTAAATACCACATGATGAAGGGCTAGAATCAATCACGCATTATTCATAAAATAATAAACCCGTGTGTTGAAGGTGGCAACGTTTATGAAATTAATTTGGGGGGTTAACTCAACCCCTGTTTTTCATTGTCTTTGCTCCCCGCTAAGTGGAATTTTTTCGAACCGTTTTTGGCTTATACAATGAATATTTTTATTTTTCTCTCAGTTTTTCAGCTAGACATAGCTAACGAGGGGGAAAAAAAGAGAATTTGTTCACATAAGAAAAACGAATTTTTGTCTACTATTCTGTTTAAATCGAGTCAAATTTAAAATTGGATATCACGTTGTGATTTAGCTTTGAAAAATAATGACAGGTACCCTCGTACCTCTAGTTCAAATAGGAGAACAGATTTTTGGGCAGTTTTGTCCTCATGAAAACTGCACGATCAAACTGATCGTGTGTAGGCCCTTTAGGGCTCGTACCATTCCAGCAGTGACGCATGGCTCCGCCTGCTCCCCTCAACTACTCCTCGCAAGCTATTATCAGATGTATTGGTGCAAATACCTTGCCTGAACTATTACAATCATGCAAACATTTATACGGAACAGTGCTGTGAAAACGTCCTGGCACTGTAACCACGTAGATCGGGCTGCATTTTATCTGGGGAGAAGTTGAACTTTGTGACGAACTCATATCTTTCCATTACTAATTAAAAATAAATTTGGGGACCATATAACATACACTAGAAAGTATAGAGCGCTACCCAAGAGATTGAGAACAGGAATCAATGTGAAATTTCCGGAGAATATGCCTTCTTCTACCCGTTCAAACTCAGCCCTCAAATGTCAGTTACACTTAACCAAGTTTACTACAAACTTACAGCGCTCACTTCATTAGTTGAGGGGAACCAATTATGTTCTCAATTCAATTTACTTCAATATCCTATCTTTCATAGATTGTGGGGATAGCCACCAATATTGTGTTAATTCAATTTATCTTCAACGGCCGACAGACGAAATAATTCAACTTTGTGAGAAGTTGCCCAATACTTGGTTTAAGACTCAACCCTCCACTTTTAGAACTTTACAAGATCTCCCTACTTGGTGAGCAGTTGTGATTGTAAAGAATGCCTAGTTGGAGTTTGGATGTAATTCTAAAGTTTGGATTAGTAGTTTTGGATAAAAGCTTTTTAGGCAGCCGGCCATGGATAGAAGATAATGTTACATTTTTGGTTTCAAGAATTTTGCGTTATTTGGACGTGAAGTACATAAAGCATGATAAGATGAGAAATTAATGGTAGAAATGATCCGTGGAAAACTTATTCCCGCTAAGCGGAGTGGTAGCAAAAAACACCAAAATCGTAGCTATAACCCTGTCAAGAAGTGGAAAAAGTCTCAGCGATTTATTCGAATGGGATTTATCTACAGGGGTGCTCCATAGTACACCACCCAGAGATTTTCGGGCTGTTACTCTAATTGCTGGTCATTTTATAGAGACAATTTCTTTGACCCCACTCCCGCTATTAGATAAAACTGGAGCTTTCCTCAGTATTTGGTTACCTTTTTTTTCTCTTAGTAGTACATCCCATTCACCTAGAAAAAAAATTATAACGTATGCACGTAACGCGCGACCTTCAGTCACAATGTAAAATAAGTAAATTTCGTCGATGGGATTTTGCACTCATGTGAAGTAATCTTGCAGAAAAATGGCTTTTCTGACACACATTTTATTGATGAAAATATCGGAGTAGGGGTTGAAATTGTCAGTGGACCTCATTTGCACAGTTTGGGACGTCTCCTTTAAGGATCGAGGAGTTTAGATGATGTTCTTAAAAGTTAATCTTGTGGAGATCACGCTACATAATTTTTTTAAATACATTTTTCTTAGGCCGAATTGCATTTTTTCTCCAAAAAACCTTCAATCATTTCAATGTGGAGGTCGTTAATGTACGGTACTGACTGTTGACCACCAACAGTAAGCAATGTGTAACACTGGACGAAACATTTTACATTTCCTACTGGACATGGGTCAGCGAAGTATTTCAATAACAGATATGAATTTCTATGGAAAAATATTGGTCTGGACTGAAGAATCTGACAGACACCTATTTAACTCAAAAATCCGATACATGTTCAAGTCAACAGAAATGAGTAGGTATTTCCCATCACTTGAGATACCACTAACACCAGTGGACCAACACGTGATAAGCAAAACCAAATGTGTTAAGGTACGCCTTCATCTACCGTTGAAGTAGTTCTCCAACCAAGAACCTAGAAGAAAGCCAAAGATCCTCAGTGAGCTAAACACAGATAGTTTTTCCTGATGAGATACGCTATTGAAAACTTCGGAATAGTCGGTTATGATCAAATCGACTTGATGCCCCCGTTGATATGCCTGCATACACTGCCTGCACATACTGTGAAATTGGTGTCATCTGTTCTATATAAGCTTCTCAAATAGTATTAGTATCGTGAAGATGGTACACATTGGTCTGTTGTTTCTGATGTGTATATTCGTCAACTGTGTAAATACGAGAGAGGCAAGGGATGAGGAGTAGGATCTAAGCAGGGTAGGAGGCGCACCGCACCATTCCCTTCGAGATATTCAGTTTAGATAAGAGATGGCAACATAAGTTTTAGATATTGTTGAACTTCTAATCAACACCACATCTAACGACGGTCTTTCAGATACATCTACATCCGTCGGCGCAAACCTCCAAGCTGATAGGTTACTTTCGGTCGGAGCTCTCGAGAAACGTAAACAGATTGTTATAATTATTGTTTTCATTGTTCAGAAGATGATTTTACGGTAGTGATGTACGAAGGTAAACCTGACGGTGAGGCGACGTCTGTCTGTTGATGAAAGGAGAGAGGCTGTGTTGATAAAACAAAGCTACTGGTTGTGCAACAACGAACTGGTATCACAGCGTTTCGCATGAAATGCCCACACGTCAAGATAGCTTTCGCTGAGCTTTATAACAGTCTTTCCTTCTGTGTTTTCTGAAGCAGACTGAAGACAAAATTAACGAATTGTGAAATAGAAAAGAAGAATATTAAAAAGCTTTCCACCGCAGAACCAATCGACTAGGCTACGGACGAGGACGACCCCAGTTGAGAAACCAACGGAATCCTTAAAAGGAATAATAAAAAATGAAAATCAACTTCCTCTCCGGAACTCAAGCAAATTGAATAAAAGTATTGCTGGAACTTCCAAATCCATGTTAAAGTTGCTATGTAAAGGAGCATTGCCACCACTCACTACTGTTCCTCTCACCTTATAGAACACAGGGAAGACTGGACAGATAGATGGATAAGTCTTTTCACACAAACGGTCTAACTTTTTTCGAGGTTGACAGCTGATTTTTTGGTGTGTTGTACCAACTGGTAATAAAAGCTGGGAGCCAAATTTTGAGGGCCCATATAGGGGTTGGTATACCAAACCCTAAGTTTCGTATTAATTGGCTGGCAGTGATTGTTCAAATAACAATAATTGCGATTTCCAATTCTTTCACGTGTTGATGTCAAAATTTGTACAGAAACAACACAGCTTGAAAACTATAAATGAAAAATTCTTTTTCAACTTTCATCAAATCCGAATTTTTTTTTTTTTCTCATTTTAAATTATGACGATTTATACGGAGTGTTAAAAGGAATAAATGGGTTGACCAACGACTGGGCGCCAGTCGGTCCTAATGTACTGGCAGTACAGCCTGAAAAGTTATGAATAGCCACAAAAATCAGGGTTGCTCTCGCGCATGTGATCTGATCAGAGTGTCGTTTTCTTACGGTGTTCCTGAGATTGCCTGTTTTTTTGTATTGATCGTGTTCTAATAATATATCTCGTTTTCCCTTTTTTCGTGCTTCAAGATCTCACTGTACACATTTTCAGTTTAAATGCCCTCAAACGGTGGCCACTTGTAGGAAACGTAATGGAGAATCCTAATGCCTACACAATATTTGCATGAAATGTCAATACACGCTCTATTTTATTCAAAATGTAACAGAAAATATGATTTTTGCTGTCGTTTTTTCTGTACGGTCAAAAATGAAGGTCAAGAAGATGTAAAAGGTCGTCAATGGGTGTGGTGCTAATAGCCGGTAGGTTCCTAATGTGCTGGGTGTACAAACTGAAAAATTTAAGAGTGAGAAAAACTGATTTTTCGTTGTAAAATCGAACTTAGACTTGACATGTGTTCTCTGGAAGGCCTAACCATTAAGACGGTTAGCCCAGTTTTACCGTTCTGGGGATTACTAGATGGTCATACATTTGTTCATTCGTTTACAATATTAATGTAAAACATTTATAACCCTAATAAATTGAGAATTTTGTTACGAAAATTTGGTTTTTTCTTTAACTAAACTTTATTGGGGTTGTAAATTCGGTAGTTAGGTTCCTACCACTGGCACCAAACCCATTGACGACCCATTACGTCCTTTTTTTTTTGTTCACAAAAAAGGACAATAAAAACTGCAAAAACTCGAATTTTTTGTTACATTTCGAAGGCAGTGGACCGTATATTGACACTTCAATTTTAAATTGAGTAGACATTCGGATTTTCCATTGGGATCTTGAAAGAATAGAACACTGAGAAAAAGGGAAAACAAGCTGTATTATCGAAATACAAACAGAACAAAAAAAGGACCTCTTATTCGGATTCAGTGCACCAAACACCATAGGAAAACCACACCTTGAACTCAGATGTGAGGAAGAGAACCCAGAATTTGGTGGCTAAACATTATTCTTCAGCCTGTCCTGCCAGTACACTATCATTTCGTTCTTTCAAAGTGATATTCTACATACAATTAAGTAAAATCTAAGATGATGAAGAAAAGTTACAGACGGATTTCACGAAAATTTAAGAAAAATTTGTCTATCAATTTCAAGGGGCAGCTTATATTTTATCTGAATTTTGTCATCACCACGCGAAAGAGCAGAGGATGCTGCACAGGAATTGGCCATCATCATTTTTGGAACCATCACAGCCAGTCAATTAATACTAACTTCGGGTCTGGCACTCACCCCTAAACTTTGTACCGTTGTAGGGGAAAGGCAGGGCGGAGGAGGGATCTGAAAATTTGGCTCCCAGCTTGTATTACCAATTATCACAATGTACCAAAGAATCAGCTCTTTTAAAACACATCGAAAAAGTTTGGCTCTTCCCGTGAAATGACCCATATACATTTAGACAATACTTATCATTAAACTTAAGATTGAACCTCTGAGGGAAACCATAATCCTGATTACGCAGTTTGTAACCTGTCAGGAGTGTTACCATATCAAAACTGATTGCTAGCAGAAAACTAGGTAATGTGTGCAGGGGAGCGCGGTGTCAAGAACCGTACCCTATTTGGGGGCGGTAAGGTGCATCAACTGTGGTGAGGCCCATTATAGGAGTTTACGTGTCTTTAAGGTAGCCAGATAGTTGCGAAAAATGAAGGTTGAATCAAAAGGGCCAAAAGGTGGAAAGTCGGACAAGAAGAAACTTCCAAGAGCGACAAATCCAACGTGACTAGTAACCTGAAAAAGTTCAAACAAGTTTAAAAGCAGCGTCTTACGCTAATGCTGGGCGTAGCCATGTAAGCTCTTCTATTGACAAAATGCTCACTTTGCAGTTCGAAATGGTATACGAACGGAGGCAACCAATAAACTTCTGATCGAGAGTTATACTTGGGCAGAGCAAGAAAAGTAAATCAATTCTGTAAACTCATGAAACTCCATGATAATTTAGGACTAACAGCTCGGAATGCGAATGGACTTCAGCAACGTATTTCAGAACTTGAACTTTTTCTGATCCAAGAGAAAATCGGCATTTGTTTGGTTTCTAAAGTACGTCCCACAGTCAAAACACATCAAAATCGAGGGGAATAATTGTGATCCTGCTAAACATTATTCGAGAATAGCTGGATTGGCTCAGTAATATTTATAAAGAGCCCTATTGGACACTAAGTACAACGTACGACCTACTATCAAAAAGAATGTTTGCAAGTAACAGTAGTAAGCGTTAAAATGAACAACGTATCTCACATCTAGTGCCCTTCACAATACGCGCTGTAAGAAGAGGATTAACTATTTCTGTTGACAAGTTTGGGCACTTATGATGTCATAATAAGAATACGAATTGGAGTTCACGTATAACAACATCCAAAAGCGAATAAGTTATTCTCGGCGGGGAAAAAAATCCATAGTGGTTTTTATTCTTTAGGGAGGCTAACATGTTGGCCATGGAGTCGATCAAAGACTCCAGATCTCATCCATTACTGGTTTATTATATTCAATAATGAGCCTTTGATATCCATAGTTCTATATATATTTCGTGAAATCTGGTTAGTTGTAGACCCCTCGCGCGCGCTCAAAAAAAAAAAAAAAAAAAAACTAACAAAAACTATACAAAAACACTCCAAAGAAAGAGATAGGCAAGTAGGGTGCCATTTTCTGGTAATTTTTGACTCAAAATTGACTGGGATACGTTTCAGATCCGTAGAAATTTCTTTCAGAGCAAATAATCGCAATATCTGCACATAGAAGTCACGTCACACATTATTCAAAAAATAATAAACCCATCTGTTACCATTTAGTTTACAATAACCCGTGATTGTGAGGTTCAGGAATTTTCCCTACATGCAACGAGTGAATTTCTTCGGATCTGTAACAAATTCCATTAGATTTTGCATCCAGAATTACTGACAGTTTTTGGCCTTCTATGCAAGTGAGGCAGTTGGGCTGGCTAGTTTTTAGGACCCCCAGTGGAGTCCATGTTCGAAAGGATTGTTTACATAAATCATAAGACACATACACATAAAATAAACACACACACATAGACACCCACACAAAACGACACAACCCACATATAAATAAAAAGGAAGCTTTACAAAAATTAGCCACACACCTTACGAATTGGGAGACTTTCAAGGAGAGCAACTCGTCTAAAATTAAACTATCAGATTCACCTTCAAGACAACAGGAACCCGTCACCCGGCGGCTGATAGGATGAAACCCTTGGTCTTTGTGATTTCACGTCAATGGTGATTCAGCCTGGTGAATGGGTGTTACGTATGGTGTAGCCACGGCTATCAATAATTGATAGAATTATTCTGCAAACAGTCAATAAATGTATGAGTGTATGTACAGTTGTTATATTACTGATATTCTTGTCAATAAACATCGTTAGGATAAAATGCACCGGTATCGCATTCGGTGGAAATGGAATGTGCGGCGGAACGTCGTCCTCCGCTTTTTCGTCCAGGCACACTGCCTGGGGAGATTAAGGTAACTAATATAGTTATTGATGTTTTTAACGTTCTAATGGAGTGAAGACTAGACTGATCCTAGGCGAGTAATCTTGATAGTTCTTTACACCAGGGCCTTGGCGCTGGGAAAATCTCTTAGCCGTCGTCCTTGTCTTAATGATTGAATTGTCTATAAATTTTCGACTACCAATCTTCTTGAATTTCAGAACTTTGTGATGGACGGTTTTCGGGAGGGACTACAGACTGACGTGGTGGCAACAGATTTCGCAAAGGCTTTCGACAAGCTGGAATACCTCCTGTATCTGTTGTATTGTTTTGGCGTCTATGGATCATTCTTGGAATGGATGCACACTTACCTCATTGGGCGAGAACTTGTTGTTCGGGTGAAAGGTACACTTTCTTCCCCATTTTCTGCCACCTCCGGAATCACAGGTGAGCCAGTTGAGTCCATTATGTTTCGTCATAATGATAAATAGAGTGGCGGATTACTTGGGGACGTATGGTGTCCATATCTTACTTTTTGCCGGTGATCTCAAGCTCTTCCACCACTCTCGGCCTTTAGAGAACTTCAAGTTGTAGCAGAGGGCGGTTGCACGCCTGGGGGATTGGTGTGAATTATATCACCTCTATCTCAATCCATATAAATGCTTGGTGGTTTCTCATCACCGTCCATCACAGCCAATCACGCATGACTATGTTCTCAGTGGTGGACCTCTTTGGAGGTGGCTGAAATCGTTGACCTGAGAATCCCTTGTGATGAACGCTTGAATTTTCCTAATCATATTGGGGGACTGGCTGCTAGGGCAATGCGGGCCCTCGGTTTCATCAAGAGGAACACGACGGAATTTTCCATCGTGGATGCCATGTTGACTGTCTATAAAGCTTCGGTATTGCCCCTAGCTGAGTAAGCAGCTACACCTTTATACGCTGTCCAAAAATATCGTCTGGAGCGAGTCCAAAGGAATTCCCTGCTATATGTTGCGTTCAAGATGGCGATCCCCTAGGCTAACATTAATTATTAGCTGCTTTTAGTGAGAAGTAATATATATATATATATATTTTTTTTTATATAATTTTTTATTGCACCAAGTAATAACTTATTAACAATATTATTCTGACTTAAATTCTCTACATAATTATTGGGACTCAAGATCCATTACTCCAGTCCATGTCCTTCTGAGGTTCAGCACATTCACTTCCTACACAAGTTCATGTGGTTTTGTGCGCTTAAGGCGCCTAGTTAGGTCTTGCACATCAAGTAGCTTCACAGCTTCTTCGTTGACATGACCTCGTAGTCTGGCTAGATGAGCGGTAGCCTTCTGTTTGATTATTTCGTCTATGCTGTCCACTTCCAAAATGAGAAGTAATATGGAAACCCTCGAACGAAGACGGAGCTCCGCGGACCTCGTGCCCCCTTACAAAATCCTGGACTCCCCCCCCCCCCCCCCACTGCTCTCGAGGGTCCATCTGGCCATTCATCCGCTCGATCTCCTCAACTGTTTTTCGTCCCGTTCTCAGCCACTAACTATGACTGTCATTGTCCCTTTCACAGGATACCCCGCAGCGCAAATTTATTTCTTGCTATGAACCCTCATTCTGATTTTTTTTCACCCCCTTATCAACTCTAAAGTCCCTCATGTGAACTATATGGTCAATTAATTTTGAAGAGAAATTTCACGAATAGAAGACACAATGTATTTGGACATTATTCGTAATGTAAATTACTGTACTGAATGTAAATTGGGCTTGCCCGTATAATTATAAATGAATAAATAAATTTTTTTGTTAAATCTGTAAAAAAACTCTGCATCTTATCATCGTTATTGTATATGTATTTGAATATTCGCAAATTACCCAGAGCATCCTGCGAGCTTTATCCCTGTAGACACCAGTATTGTCTTGGGGACAGAAGATCGTTGATTTATAAATAATTCACAAGTTGTAATTACCCAGCATAAAAGATTTCTCAGTCTTCTCAACTGTTTTGGGAATGAAATTAGGCGATAATTTTACGGTGAAAATATTCAAATATTATAATAAGGTTGTCGAACAAGAGCGATTGGAATTTAGTGAAGGAAACATTTAGTTGGGTGTGATGAGGTTTATTGGATGTGCCAAATGAACATGATTCATGAAGCAAGGAACAGTTACCGTATCCCAACCCTGTCATGGTCGAGCCTCTCCTCGTGTATAATCGCATTCATCTTGTAACTAGCTTAAGTTGAAAGTGTTTACTAGCCTAACAATTGAATAATTCAATTTTTGTTCTTTCTTCAGTCCTAGAGTATTGAATACAGATCTTTGAACCCGCCATTTATACGATTAAGCAATGAGTTTGTTTGTGATGACACTCATCATCCAGTTAAGGCTCCAACCCTTTCAACAACATTCTAACCTCAACTTCTTCGTCCGTTGCATCTCCCTATTCATATTTCGCTCATCATAATTGATGTGAGATCATAACAGTAGCAGGATAGGGGGGGAGGGAGGTCCCGAGGGAGTATCCCTCTACAGTAGTAGGGGCAAGTCTCTGGAGTACTTTCTCCGGGGTAAACCCATGCTCTACCATTCCTCCGAATTCGCACCCGAGGGTACTCCAGGACTACCCCCCTTCTACGGGGCCAAGTACTTTTTATACCGACGCCTGCGCCACAGCACAGTCAAATTTTCCCCCTATTTGGAAATGGTGAGTCAACAAAAGTTTCAACGACAGATTCACTGCGAGTTCACATTCAAACAATCTTAGTGGTTACGAGCATACATAGCCTTCAATACCGAATTGAGAAAGAACGCTAGAAACAAATTTGATAAAACCTATTCAAGTTGATGAATAACGCCATTTTCGGGAAAACTATGGTGTGAAGTTATGTATTACTTATAGTATAGTTAGCAAGAAGTAGGCACCTTTGATAACGCAAAAGTAAGCAACTGATTTAATCTCTGTCGTGACTACATGGGTTTACCAAGTGTAACTACTGGAGTTGTAGCTAACACTGCATCTACCTTTTTATAGTTTCACAGAAAAAGCATTTAGTTGACAGCATGAGGTTTAGTTGACAATCTGTTCGATCTTCTTGGTACTTCTGGTTGATTTCCTCCTCTTTCCGCGGCTTCGTTACTATTTTCTATTTCCTTTCGTGGAAGAACTAGCAAATGCCATCTATTTCTTCTTATTTCCGTCCCGTTGTCGAGAGTCACCAGGTATGAACGAGGATACTCGGATTGGGCTTTTACAGTGCCTTTTCCTTTCAGATCTTTTATCCAAACATACTCTACTACGGCCAACGGAGGTAGCTCTTTTGCTCCCATTCTACAATCGAAATGTTTCTTGTTGCGTTCCTTGACAGTTTGATCTCTTTCCCGTAATTCTCGAATAGTTTGCTTGTGAACGGGCATGAAATTATTTACTGATGGTAGTGTTGAAAGCAGTTTTTGCCCATATATTTATTCTGCCGGGGATAAGCCAGATTCTAATTTGGTTGCTCTGTAGATCCCAACAGACCGAGGTTGGGATCTGGACATTTCAGTAGGATCCTTTTTGCAATAGCCACTGCATTTTCCGCTTCTCCGTTCGATTGTGGAAAATTAGGGCTACTTGTGGTAGGCTTAAAACCATAATCGTTGGTGAATTTCAAAAATTCCTCAGAAGTAAATTGAGTTCCTCCATCTGTTCTGAGTTCTAGTGGTATTCCATGCCTCGCAAAAATGTTTTTCGTTTTCCCAATGATTGATGCTGACGTGAGTGAGGCTAGATACACAAGTTCCAAAAACCTTCAACAGTAGTCCTGTACCACCAGGTACCAATGTTTGTTGCACTTCAGCAAATCGGCTCCAAGATATGTCCACGGTTATTGCGGCAGTTCCGACGGCTTTAGTGGTTCTTCACGTTGGCTTCGATGCTCAATGCAAATCTCGCAGTTTTCCACTGTGGTTTTTATGTCGGAGGAGCAACCTGGCCACCAGACTGACTCCTGGGTCCTCTTCCTGCATTTCACTATCACTAAGTGTCCCTCATGAAGCCTCGAAACTTTGATGACAGCTTTCTGAAGTTCAAGAGTTTTGTCCATTTGTAGGGACTCAGAAAGTTTTGAACTCTCAATACCTATCACTATCAGGTCACGAATTAAGCTTTCTTTGAGTTGACCGAACTCACAACTTTCTGCGAGTTTATGCAAATCGTTGATGAACGCATTTACAGGCTCTCAGGACTCTTGCCTACTTTTCAAAAATTTGGCCCTTTTCATAAACAATTTTTTTTTTAGACCCAAATATTTTTCGAACGCTTCAACGACATCATAGTACTCTAAATCTTCTTCACTTCCTAAATTAAACGTGCTGAAAAGCTCCTCACTGTCATGACCCAACGTGTACAAAAGTGTACTGATCTGCTGGCGGTCGGGTTTTAGATATAATTCTCACGCGATTTTGTATCGTTCGCACCTCTTAATCCATTTTGACCACAACCTCGTATTCGTAAAATCAAAGCTCTCGAGCTTGAAGCTGTGAATTCAGCCCAACAACTACAGGTAATGGTGATGAGTGTGATTTTGTACTAACCTCGTTACTTTTTTTACTCCGTAATCGTCTTACTGAGGTGGTGGCAATATCTTCTGCGGAATCGTCGCCGGAAATTCGATTTAAATCATCTTCTGTCACTTTCGTATTAGCGGGTTTCCGATCTCTCTTCCCCTTGCTCATAATTGTAACTTCACTAAATTATTTAAACTGACACCATGTAAAGTTATATATAGTTTAGTTAGTAAGAAATTGGTACCTTTGATAACGAAAAAGTAAGCAACTGATTTAATCTCTGACGTGGCTACATGGGTTTACCAAGTATAACTACTGGAGTTGTAGCTAACACTGCATATGGGTAAGAAAAGAACATCACTGCACTTTCGGCGAACTTGTTTTCGCCGTCGCTCCTGGAGTCCCTTCTCCACTCCCCAGACGCACTGGTATACAATACTTTTTTTTCTTTTTATGTAAACTTATTTATTCTCCAATGGTACTGATCTAGGAATACTGATCTAGGACTGGGCGTTGGCCTTAATGTAGAAAAAATATAAGAAAAAATATAACAGACATGATGAATATTGCTAGGCAGTGCGAGGGCAAGTCTGTGCTTATAAAAAGCAGGGGACTTGGCTCGAGGCACTACCTCGTAAACTCATCGCAAAGAGGAATTGTGGACGGTGTATTATTAAATTCCGCAAGCCCAAGCGTCAGCCGCATATAAATTCGTTCAGCGTACAAATTTTATTTTCCTCTTCCTGCCCTATTCGATATTTGCTGGAGACTGGGTGAGAAGACGGTTTGGATACTATCTCGACTCTCTGTATCGGAAATGATATCTGCGGGCCGGATGGACGAATTTCCTGCGCCGAAAATCGATGAGAGTAACTGGGATAGAAGGAATGGAACCACCTGGTGAACTTTGATTTGATGATTTCCCAGGTACCGGATTCAGAAAAGGCTCTCATAACTTCTAATACATGTCCCCATTTTAAACAAATGAATGAAATTAAAAACATAAATTGTCATTAGACACATTGATTGCTACGCTCGCAGAAGCAGCTAAACGAAAAAATGGGGTTACTGCTAACCTGTATTGGGTTCCAAGCCTAAGTGTTGTCCTTTATATTATCTGGTCTACCAAGACTATCCCGTGCTGTTCTATTCCATCCGCCGTGGATGTTATGAAGGACAACAAATATTTTCATACAGCAATCCATCAGGTGAATTCGCTAAATCAAATTTATATGGAAACAACCACATATTCATTTTTGTACGTTTTTTGTTTGCTCCCCAACTTGTAAATTTGAGGACCTCGCTTTTTTTCCGATATCGGATAGGAGGACGCCTCAGTGACAACAGGGAGTGAGAGCGTTTCTTTGAGATTTTAAGAAACCGCTTGGCTTGTCTCTGCTTAGGATTCGTAATTGAAAAAAGAATGTCATAAATCGGCCGTGAATTCTCTCTTCAGCAGCGATTGAAAGGATTGGTGATTACCGCCTCCATTCCCCATCCTGTGAGCAAAAGCGAAATTGCCGAAGCTTAGTTCATAACCAAACTGAAATTAGGATGAAGCAAAACGGGACTACTATCGATTGAGAATTACAGCCTGATTTTGCTTCGAAAAATTTGTCGGCGTTAAGCCCTTCGATTCCTCTTTTCACAATTCTCGACAATACAATCAAATAAGATTGGAATTTGACGAAATTACGTGCGATTCTCTTCTTATTGTTTTCAGTTCAAACAGGCTTTTCTTTGGCTCAGAAGCAAAAAGAAGCAAAGCTAAAAATGGATCCTCCCTCCAGCTGTATTAACCCTCAGTGCCGCACGCTCCATATTAGATTATACTATCTGCTAACCTCAGCTTACGAAACGTTCGCTATTAAAGATTCTAAAAGAAGCGTGCATTTTTCGCTAAACCGTGAATTGTTTGCTGAGCTTGGGTCTTTGGACGCCCGCAAACCGTTTATTATTATAGCCACTGAGAAGAAGCTTGCCGCCGTTTTCATTGATGTCTTTCTGATAGGAAAAAAGGAAACCCCTCAATTTGTAAAAAAAGATATACTACGATATTATCTACCTTTTTTATGCAAGTTATTATTTAGAATTAAAGTAATTTTGCTACACGATAAAAGGAACAAAATCCAACTATAATTTATTTCATTCAATTGTTAGAGCGTAAAACGACTGGTCAAAATTACTATTTCATATCTATACTTCAAAAATGGCCACTAAGAAGCGGTACAGATGGTAATTATTGAATTCATTTTCTTTTGGGATTAGCGTACCGTAATCATCTCAAATTTAGATTCTTGTGCTTTTAATCCGTCTGATGATTATCTCTAGGACCTATATCTAACAAAGAAATAAAAATGCTTAATGTAGTGATCTACTACGCTTTTGTCTATCCGTGCCTACCAGCTCTTCTCTGGTCTCCTCTTTGCTAATGGTGGCAGGTGACAAGATCATGGCAGAGGTTCTTAATTTTTACCTCGACCGACACAATCAGCAAAGGCTTCAAATAGCATCAAGGACGTGGATAAAGACATAACTTGGTCGGCGTGGAAGTTTCGGTTATCGGAGACTCCAGCGCTTTCTGGCACCATTCCACCCAATGAGAGGAAATGGAAGATTCAGATGGCAGTCTGAGTTGTTCACCATCCACTTATCAAGGAGGAGGTCTGATGCGATCCAAGTGTCACGTTGCCACCAATGTCATGAGGCAAAATCGTATCCTCCTTTGGCGGATATCTGACAAAGTTCGCGGCGTTGTGGCATTCGGACGGAATGCGCCGACCTTGAACGATTTCGTCTTCACTTTTTTTCTTCTTTTCATCACTGACCAAAATGTATACTTCCAATTAGGGAAGAGGTAATCCAATGTTAAAAGTAACAATAAAAGCACTTCAACGCTCTGTCATGAGCCTCACATATTTCACCTTAATGACCACGTACACTGTCCTGACATCATGGAACATCTTCAAGCCCTGAAGACGTTTTACATAAACCGGAAACTCGACAATGAGGAGTTTCATTCGGTTCTAAGCTTTAACCTGATCTTTTGATACCAAATAGAATTGTGGGATTATTATCACTTCAATGTATGTATTTTACTTCGTCTTATTTTTTATTTATTTATTTATTTTTTTTTTTTTTTTTTTTTTTCATTTTGTCGGTTGGGAGGGATGCGTCATTGTACTTGGATGTCAGCTCACGTTAGGCATAAATGGATAAGGAAATATAAATTTGGTATCAAATTTCATTAATTTTCTTTCGTTCCTATTTTGTATGCCAGGAATTTGAAGATTCAAATACCATAGCAATTACGATCATGTACATAGTATGCTCGATCAATAAGAGGTATATTAATAGGTATGTGGATTTTATTTGTATAACACCCCAACCCTGATCAACCATGCTTTTTAGGTATATCTAATTGTTCATTCATTTGCTCTAACAAATCATAAATGTTTCCTCTTGATTTTACTCGTTCCGCCAATTGACAACCCTGGCTGCCATCAGACCAACAGAATAATATTGATTTGAATAAAGGAACGGAAGCGACGAGTGGTAAAACGACCGAATTGAGTCCTTAAAAATAATGGGCACTCTCCCACTCCCTTGCAATGCGTTTGATTCGAGCATAAGAAGTCCTTGAGTCTTCGGCCCAGGTTGAAAAGCCATCATTCCGATGAGAATGACATCCCCAGTTTTCACTAACGAACTGTGGAATACGTGTCAACAGCTGTCCATGCAGCCTACACTGTCCCGCTCTCATTCAATTAAGTTACAAATCAACGGAATCGAATATTTCTCAAACTCTAAGTGACAACGTTGCATTGACAGATCACATTCTCTTCAAATCCCCCAAACACACTCTACGGTAATATGCTCCAGTTACGAGTGACTGGAGTTTCTTGAACCTACCTTATATCATTGACCTACGAATGACCGTACGTGCGAATATCTTCATCTTTTTGTTATAATTATGTATTTGGGCATTGCCCGTGTATTAAAATAAAATAAAATATATGAGTAGAAAATTTAGAAGAAAAAATTTTCTAACAATTGTGCTTCATCAAGGCCTTACCAAGCCAATGAGGAAAAAACAAATTTTGTAGAAGAAACTAGGTCAATTTCCACGAAATTTAAGAGTTACTATTTGAATTGATTTCGGTTAGGACCGTCGTCTTGACATAGGTTTTCCACAATTTCGTAGTGAATGAAGATCATATTCTCCTGGTCCTTTATATCTTAGGCTAAGGTTTAGTTTTATCATACTTCATATAGCCATCATGACATATTAGCTCAGAAAGATGTATTGCATCCTAATTTCACGTGTTGAAAAAAAACCTCTAAAATGAAAGGATATGAATACCACAACGTTGATGAATAATAAAGCGTCACATGTCTATATTTCTAACAAGGGTTTGTTTTGAATAAATATGGAAGATCAAACAAGTGAAAGTTTTTCGTGGATATCGAGGAACTCATCCCTTAATCGACTGAAACCAACCATCGAACTCGCTCAGCGACATCGTCGGACCAGTCTTTAAAGGTCGATTAGTGTTCTGTGATATCGTTTTCATCAGTACTTTAAATGTATCATCTCCGCCAACATAGACACGATTTTGTGGCATCAAATTGCATCAATGATCAAGAAAAGTATGGATTTTCATCTTCCGTAGTTAAAAAAGACACGGACCTCATTCCCAGGTAGTTTCGGGAGCCTGAAGTCAGCAGCGTGTCGTCAGGTAACTGTTTCCCTACGTGCATGATCACTTTTGCTATCTACCAATTGGTTAATTTGACCGCCTTTTCTCTTATCAAAGTTGGGATATTTTCAAGATAGATACTCACAAAAGTGGTGGTCGTGCTCAAAATGTGTATTTTTTAATTCTTCAAATGGGTTAAGAATTTGATCTAGGTAATTGAATATTAATTTAATTGATAATTGAATATATAAACGTAATTATTCCAAATCCATTTGGGGAGACAGTTGAAAGAACTAAGGAATTACAATGAACTTCACGTCAAGGAACAGAGTGGAAGAAGGTAAGGAAGTAGAGGTATATATATCTACAAGTATCTCCCTACCACTCCTGCCATGTTGTTTTTCATCCGGTCGCAAACCTTATTGGACGTTTTCCAATTCCTACCGCAGGATCAATACGGCCAGAGCCTGAATTCCCGACCCTGAGTGTTCATTTTAATATGAAACAAAGTGTTTTCACAAGTGGTTTGAACCTCGCTCCGCTTTCACTGATGGGAAGAAAAAAATTATAATATCGTTCTCACCAAGAGAGAGTCCTTTTTCTGGCCAGAACTTCAATGGAAATGAACGGGGAACGAGATGGTAATTTATAGTTGTTTCTTCCACCCACGCAGATGCGAGGGACCTTCAGACAAAGGGAGGCAGTATTCGTAGGAAATAGGAGTGATTAAACACAAAGGAGTGTATTGCCGAACGGCTCCCTCAGAGAAAAAGAGGGAGCAGATCAGCATCTGAGTAATTTTATTGGAATTGAAGGAAAATGTATCAGGATTCATCAAAAAATTTCCAGTCATGCAACATCATCGTATTCCTCCTCTCAAGCGGAAATTGTTTGCTCACTAGATGTTCTTCCCTGTTGACGATCGTACAATACATCATCTCATGTTGTTTGTTGTTGACCCTATTTATTCTACTAAAGTTCATAAATTATGTTGGAAGTAGCAATAAGCAGTTGTTTCTGCCCTAGATGAATCTGTTAAATAATTCGTAGTCCCGTGGTTTTATCGTTGTTTGAAAAATAGCATTTATCAGTGATTTGAGGGCTCGACCTACCATTGGTTCAAGAATCCGCATTGCAAGCCCTTTCAAAAACTTTGTGCATACACACAACTTTACATTTCTTTCCTTCGACCAGAGGAGTTTTTCTGGACTTCTCGAATTGGGCAACGAGCAACTCGTTGTTTTTAGTTTGTCACAAGCAAAACGTTATTTCTCTACATCTACCCCTTCTTGGGTGTCATCTTGGTGCCGCAGTTCTTTGTCTTACGTGGACTTACGAGGCCAATGAACTCTAATATACTGCCAGGGTCTTACTCATCAATTTTTTTCTTGTTTTTTTTTTTTTCTACCCATACCTTACTGTCGATCGATATTACAACACCTGTTGAACTCCTTACATTTGACATTCACGAGTAAGCAATCCTTTTCACATACATCATCTACTGCCCAGCCTCCAATTCTTAACCTATTTCCGTAATCATATTTTGGTTCGGTTGCAATTTTACTCTTGTTGTGCAACAAACTCCGGAAATTTAGAATTTCTCGACGGAATGGAGGAATTGAAGAAGTTAATGCCAAAAAAACTTGTTTTTGGTACAAAAGTTTGTCGACGCTACTGATGCTAAAATTCTCAACCAATTTCCATTATTCTTATTTCGTTTGACCCCAATTCCAAGGATTGTTAAACAACTAGACTTGAATGGAATTGATTCTCGAAGGGGATTCAATGCGTTACAACCCTGAGGCCGGTGTTTATGTTTCAAGGCGGAAGAGTTTTCCAGTCATATTTGGCCAGTAAATGGGAAGCATCTACGGTATGTTACGAAATTACTGACTTTCAAAAGCAGATATTTTGAAAAGTATACGAGTTATCGAAAAACATGGCTAAATAACTTTTGTTGTAACTGGTATATTTATGATGTTTCATTTTTTATCAAGTAATTATGCTGGTAAGACTCATAGTTTCAGAGATTTTAGAGAAAAAAGAATCAAAACATCAAACCTCCCTCTTCCCCCCAGCTTTAGAGGAGGGAACTCTTGATACTCGTGTATGTTCACCTCCTGACTAGTACAAACAAAGTAACCAAGTCGGAAATGGTGTTCCAAACATTTCCTCCTATACCTTTTTGTTGCCTCTACTTCATATAATATTTCCGAAACAAAACCCCCAGGACCCTGGAAGCCTTTCAACTAAGGTCAACCACATTTCATCAGAAGTTTCTTCCCGATAAAATCATACCGGAGAGATTCCAATTAAGATCAGTTTATGGAATTTGTCGTATGAGAGCAGTAGTACAAGGATCCCGTTTGGTGAAAGTTTCAGAATTAAAAACATAAATCTCCTTTTTAAAAGTCAAAATTTCCTCAGCTATTTGAACCGATTTTGGAGACAGACAGCTTTCAGTTACTTGGCGAGAAGTTACGCATCACCAAGAAAATCAAAATCCCTGTACTATTAGGATCAGCTAGACTAAAAAACTTCCCAACACAAATTGGTACATCATTACATTTATAGTTTATTTGAAGAATTCTTCCAACACACTTCACAATACGAAAGAATTTTGAATAAAATTAAAATAAACCAATTCTGAATCAAACAGACAGCGTAATATTATAATAGATTAATTATATTATCAGTTTTATCAAGGAAAATATTAATTACCCAAATGTTATTGAAACATGGAAAAGTAAGGACTAGTATACAGGGTGTCCCACGAGTTGTTTCCCCCTCCTAAAATTGTCAAAATGAGAGGAAACAAAAAAAAATTTCTGAATCTTCAATTTTTTTTCAAGGATCTCAAATATCATATTTGCGCACTCCGCAATTGACACTAACTTTCTTATTTTAAAAGCGTACCCCCATTGGTATTGCAGATTCTGATTCTACTCAAGATTTAATGAAAGTTTGACCCCTCAACCAATTTTTTTTTATTGCTCGTAACCGGTTCAGCGAGCATGCAAAGTTGCGCTACCCCAAAATTGTCAAATAGTAGATGATGGTGAACTGGCACATGAATTGTTGAAAGTGTGGCACATGAATTTTCATTGTTTTTTAACCCTGATTCACGTGATGCTATCCGTTTCTTGATTCGACACAATTTTCGCAGAATAATAACCAGAATTTGTTTATTTTGCGTGAAAAGTCATCATTTATGCCGGCTTTTGGCTCCCAGATTAAGATGAGTTTTCAGTTGATCACTGAAGAAGGTTTCAATATCCTATTTTTACATTTTTCAACCAGACCTCGAAAATTAATCGCCGTAACAATCTGAAAACAGGCGCCTAAATAAAAAAACGGACGCGAAATAAACAAATTTTGGTCATTATTCAACGAAAATTGAGACGAATAAAGAAACGAATAGTATCACGTGAATCAAGATTAAAAAACAATGAAAATTCATATGCCACACTTTGCAGTTCACCATCATCTACTATTAAGACAATTTTGGGATTGCGCAACTTTGCGTGCTCGCTGAATCGGTTACGGTCAATCAAGAAAATTGGTTGAGGGGTCAAATTTTCATTAAATCTTGAGTAAAATCCGAATCTGCAATAAAAAATGGGGGTTCTCGTTTAAAATAAGAAAGTTGGTGTCAATTGCGCATGGTTGCGCATTTGCGCGGAGTGTGCAAATATGATATTTGAGATCCTTGGAAAGAAATACGAAGTATAAAAAAAAAAGTTTTGTTAACTCCCATTTTGACGATTTTAGGAGGGGGGGGGGGGGGGTAACAACTCGAGGGACACTCTGTATAAATTACGAAATATAATTAAGTATATGTATAGTCGGCAACGTAGACGCCTTTGACGGTGAACGGTATACAAATTTGTTTACCCTAATAGAGAGTGAGTATTCATTATCAAATGGATTCTCAATTCTTCATAATCCCAGATCTTACGTAGAACATTAATTCGACCGACCAAAACATCCATTTCAATAATAAGCAGCTTAAAAACAAGTCTTTAGAAAATGTTAATTTGGATAAAATCAGTTCTAATCAGGTTCTCACTGATGCTGTTGAAGCAATACTAAGTCTTCAACAACTAGTAATCAATGTAATATCGACCATATTCTGAGATATTGAGAATTCAATCACATTTTGTGAATGAGGAACATGACATCCTTGTATAATTGGAACTCACCAACTATTTGAAGAATTATGCTGACGTGATAAAAATCATGAATGTTTTATGAAATTCACCTCCGTAAATCGATAGTCATTTCTTAAAAAATATCCGTCAATCCGAAGAAAAACGTTAAATATAAAAATTTAAAAAAAAACATTAAAATTCACAGCCCCTTTCCAACGCCTCGAACTGAACTTCAGGAATAGTATTCCGGGCATGTTAATGGGATTTAATTCGTTTTCCCGGTTCAAACTCCTTTTGCCGATTTCAGCTAAACGTAAACTCCATTCTGAATAATCAGGTTATTACATATAAGATACACACATACTGTTAATATTGTTCAATGCTAATCACCACTATTTACCTGCTTATTCCAATCCAATACAATAGAATAGAATACAGAAATCAATCTCTATCAAATCTTGAATGATGTGTTTCTTACCTTTTCTCTCTCTTGAAAGAACAAACTTTTGGTTTGAAAAATATGTTCTTCGTATGAGACTCTGAGATTCCTTAAATTACATATTATCTTGCTTCAGGAACAAAACCTTTCTTGCTACACAAACGAATGTAATTCAACACTGTGATACAACAAAGTAAATTTTGAATGAAGTTTAAAACAGTTGTAAACCCTTTGAATGCATACTAACATTAATATCCTCAGATGTCTTCTGATCTTAGGCATTCCACTTTCAGAATTCAAAAATCCATATTAGAAAAAAAAGAACGTCTTCCGTAAGAGAAAACAGTTTCACCAAAAAATAAGGAAATCTCCTTCTTGGACCATGTTCTAAAATTAAGGGGATTGAATTTGTGATATGTTTATAGGCATCTTTAGAAGCATTTGCCCTAAAGAATGGGTTCAGGTTTTACTATGGAAACATAATGTTAGTAGCCAAACCTTCTCATAATTCTTGTGAAAACTCCCACGTAACCCATCTCGGTCCGTCTTCCTTCATAACCTCACTCCCGAATGTCAGCCATTGTTTGCTCTACTCCAAGCGTTGCCGTATAAATTTGACCGGGTTGATACAAGAAGAATAATAAACTTCAGCTCACTTACTTTGCTCAGTTTCCATAGTTCAAGGACTGCACCATTTTTCATTGTGTACTCTCCAACATAACAAATTTCCGAGGAGGCCTTCCACTTAACGTGGACCGTATCTCACTCACCCACAATATTGCGGACTGATGTTCATTGTTTTGTGAGGACGATTAATTTCAAGGAACTTTTGACCCATACAATAAATCAAGTGACAACGGACCTAATATCACCAGCCTAGATTTATACCCAATCTTACCTGCACGCGGTATATAAAATATTAACTACATTATTGAAGCTGAAAAACATCTCCATTTCCTATAAATGCAAGGCTGTACAGCAACAAAAAGACCAATATTTACAAATCCGTACATACCCATTCTCATATCCTTTCTCGTGCCTGATAGGGTAGAAATTAGTTCCCGTGTCATGGGATATAACAACAGTGGACTTGGAGCAACTCATGTCTTGATGCGGTTGCCAGAAGCTGATGGGCCAACATATATTACTGCAACAGGAATAATATGCGACTTACGGATTCCAATCAAACATGATCGACAACAAATAAAATTGAGGTAATATCGTCGGGTGTATTGTGGAAATGTGCCACACTGTTCATTTTGGCGTCTCGGTAGGATTGTCAGCGCTTGCTTCCTTAGTGAGTCTTTCTTAAATTTAAAGTGAAAGCCCAACAATAAGATATTTTCAGGCCTCAGCAGTAGAAAATTTCAAAAAATCAAAACGGACTTGAAAATAGTCATCTGTCAAGCGGAGAAGATTTTTAAAGCGAAAGAAAATGAGACCCGATGAGAACAATTAAAGCTGTTTCAATCACAGAAGGCCCATTCCTATTTTTAGGAGCGTATGATCCTCCAGGGCGGAACATCGGCAGCTAGTAACCGCTTTATTCCATCGCAGGAAACCAAGTACACCAATGTCACAACTTCCAAACGGTTTGAGACCAACTCGAGCAAAATCTTCTTGAAGTCGGTGAATAATTATTACTGGCCGGATTCAGTACATCCCTCACTTTTAAATTGTGTGAAAAGGCATTTATAAGCCGAAGTAGGAAATTTAAAAAAAAGTTTGAGTTGTGAGTTATTCTTTTCTTGTAAATATAATATTATATATTCTTCTAAATATTATAATTTACTTTTTAATGATATTATATTAAATATTCTTCAATCGGAATAAAGAAAAACAATTCTTCTTTAGTCAAAATATATACGTCAAATTTATAAATAAATTTAATCTCTCATATAAATGGTTTCTTCATGAATGGTCAATAATTATTTTTCTAAAGTTAAGTACCGTACCTCTTGCCGATTTCACAGTTCGTGACTGTTAGGATAAATGTGAATAACCTACAGTAAATCTCTGAACTAGCCACTTTAATCTCAAAATTCTATGTTGAATGGTTTTCGCAAGTAACGCAAAACTGATGAATTTATATATTAATTTGTTCAAGGAGAGAAACTTCATCTTCATTCCCTCCCTCACTTAAAGAATTTACCAAGCACTACATGAAATTCGAACGACGATTTCAGTGGCTCGTTGAGCACCTGGTAATTAGTCAACTATTTAGCATGGATAACAAAGTGTACGTAATGCCCTCTGAGTTTTCAACAACGCAGATTACACGGAGCGAGAAAATGAAATAATGTTGGCAAAAAAGCAATTATGAAGAAGCGCCACGGCGTCTAGTTAGAGCCATAAATTAAGAACTAACTAATTTACAGGACCAGGATTTAATTATATTACCAGGGGGAAAGTTGTGTGGAATGAGGACGGTTGAAACTGTTCATGAAGAGGGGACGGGGTGTTCTTGAATACTCCAGCTATAGGTGATTTTCATTATGTTTGACAGCATGCCTCGTGGCGTTGTGCGACGCGATTAATTCTTTGTCAAAAAATGAATTCAAGAAAGTGTTGGCTACAGGAGAATAAAGTTATTCAAAAACTTGCCTCTTTCAATACCAGGGGGGATAGTTGTTTGATAATGTGAATATTCACTCAAAGATTAGTTTAGCACAATATGATTTGTATTATTTACCGAGTTCAACACAAACAAACAACTAGAAAAAGAGACGTGTTCAACTGAGAAGTATGTGAGTACTGATATCCAATGATCAGGAATATTGGATGTTCCTTTGTTTGTGCAATTGGCTTCGAAATTGTGCCCTTTATACTAATAAGACTGTCGGGTCTGGCACATAGCTTCCTCGTATGTGTAACATGCATGTATCGAGTCGTAAAGTATAGGTATGTAGGCAACCATTCCAGTTATGTCCCCAGGGCTTTACGTCCGACTGCCACTGGCATCACGGGCGTTACCAGCTGTCCTCCTGAAGAGGGAAAGGAATTCGGCCTGATGATTTCGCTTAAAGCTAGTTCTTGCGTCGCCCCCCTTGGGAAGAGAGGGGTAGAGAAATAGTGGAAACTAATTGGTCGGGAGACCCTTACCTCAGCGGTCACCCATCCAAGTATTCACCACGGTCGTGATGGGTTAACTTCGCTAATTGCATGAGAAACGGTTCATTGCTACGATTAACCATAGGCTTAGGAGGTCTGATGCGATCTATGTGTCACGGCGTCAGCGATGATATAAGACAAAATGATTCCAGTTACTGATACAAGTAACCAAGCTATAGGTATGTTGCTTGCATTTTTAAATAGGTTGAAGAAATTCTTCAACCTTAAATGACGAGAAATTAGGATTTTTTCGAAGATTCACGGGACATGCATGCCAAGGGGCTCAACATTCTCCAATAGACCAACACCTTCGAGAGAGCTGGTGGAGGTTCTATAGTGAGTTCGATACTCGTCTTGAAATTGATAGGAGATGATTAAAACATCTTTCCCTTAACTACTTTACGACTTTGAGCAAGGAAAGCTAGAAAGTGGTAAAATTATATTTGATGTATGGTGCATGGTTTTCGTATGCACATACTTGGAAAAACTACTGATGTTTGAGCTTTGAAACTCACAGGGGACAATCAGTTGGGTGGGGCCCACAAAGAGAACCCGCACATCCTCTAAATCTTTCATCCAAATCATATCAAGCAACCGCTTATTCACACAAAGATGTGTATTCGATTAGAAAGTGTGTTTTTTCTATGTGAACTTGGCATCAACTCAGTGCCATGTCGTGCTCTTTTCGTGGCGAGCACCATGTAAATTTCTCTCTTAGTTGATGAGAGTTGAGGTAATCGAGTTTTAGTTACTGCATATCGCTCAAGGCTCAACTCAGCACAGTTAGGTACTTTACTCCATCCGCCTTCAACCCTCTTCTATTAAGTTTACGCTCCTCCATATATGCACGGTTCGTTTGTTCCCGTCTCAATATTACTAAGATAGTGAACCATAAACGATTTCGAACGTTCTTAGCTAGCAAGAGCGCAGGTAAACTGGAACAATATCGTTGGATATTGTAGCATTTTGTCATGTATAATGAGTAAGTGCATATGAAATATGTTAACGTTAGATACAGGTAATTTCAAAAATTAAACTGAAGTTAACTCGATAAAATAAGAATACAGGCAAAAATAATGCTTCTGTTTATCAACTGAGCTAATAGAAGCTCAGGAGATGGCTTTATGAACAGTATAATTGCTGAGCATCGACCAATTTATATTTTTGGTCTGTTGCCATCAACAACTTCGAAAGTGGGAGGGGGGGGGGGGGGGGTTCAACTTACATTATTCCTTGGTGGATTACAAAGGTTCAATATTGAAAACAATAATAACGCTCTGCCTTCAATGACAGGAAATCAAGGACGGTACCCAACAGCAGACCTAAGTTAGCAGATACTTGGTTCGGAGAAATGAAAATCCGCCTATAGCCCCCATACAGGTTATCATGTACCACCCCAGAAGAGGACCTCCACAGTGCCTGTAGATATAAAAGCATACCAAAAGGTAAAGACACCTGAGACCGTCCTCCATGGTACTTGCTACATAGATAATTAGTCTAATAAAATGATTAAAAGCCTACAACCATCTTAGGTAACCAGGTAGCTCTGGGAAACAATTTTAAGCTGTTTGTCCTTTACAACTATTTGTTTGGCATCTCCACTGATTTATTTAAATGATGACACTGTTGTTGAAAAATAGCAACTACTTAAGCTTTTATTTTACCAATAATTATGGCATTAGCATAACCTACTCTGTAATGTGAATGCTTCACAACCCTTGTAACCCTCCTTATACTTCCCTACTCATCATACTAGATACATGATCCAATGCATACTAATTATTTAATTGCCCTGGTTGTATAGCTTTCCCAAGTCGAATTGGAAATTTCCCAAACCAATGTCATAATTATCCAAATCATATTCAGAAATGTCCAAACCAATTTCAGATACGGATATACCCGAAACAACAAAGCTAGCTTCATTACTAACTGTGCTTGAAAAATCGCTAAGAATTCAAAAAAAGGCTAAAAATCAACAAATTGACATTTTTTAAGAATGGCACTTCGAAAAATTTAACCAAACATGAATTCCTAACTTGGAATTTCCCGAACCATATTCACAAATTACCTAGTCGAATTCAGAATCGTCCATTTCAATTTCAGAATGACATCAATATTTGTGTGATAAGATTCTGAACGAAAAATGCAACATTCGGAATAGCAGAAGCTTTAAAAAAGATCATGAAGCACGACTGTGTGATCGAATTTTTGAATATTCTTGTATTACGATTACATGAATGTTGAATTGTATTGGCATTTGAGCACATTCTGGACAGATAGATTAATTAATAGTTTATAGCAAATTAAGCATCTCAAAGAACATTCCAGCGCAAAAATAAAATTGTGGATTTTTGAAATATTCTGAGTTATTTTCGATTTTGGCTAATTTTAACACAATTTAAGTAAATTTATCAATTTTGTAAGTACAAGAGTTTAATGTCCCATTTCATGTTTTTATCAACTTTTTCGGGGTGGTATTCTAAATAAATTACAATTTGTCAATTTTTACCCTTCTTTGCCATTTTTAGTGATTTTTTGGTACAACATTGTATGAGTTACTCACGAGTTTCGACGGCTGCTAAGTCCATCTCAATATCCCGCGACCTCAAGCCACAGAAGGCGGCCCGATGTTAGGAATCCTGATGTTACTCCCACTGAAAAGTATACTGAAAGTGAAATCGACGATTCTGAATTTGATTTGGAAATTTCTGAAATTAGTTTGGAGATGTTTTAATTTAGTTTTGGAAAAAATCACAGATAATGTACTGGTTTTTTATTTCCAGCTCTATTTTAATTTTTCGTTTCTCCCAACCGGAGGAGGACGCTATAGAATACTTTAAAGCTGTTTAATCAACGCGATTATCTGTACTTTCATATAACGGATACGGAAAGGTGTTTTCTCCACCCAACTTGGCTGAGTTATTATTACTATTATGAGTTTCCTACTTCGCATAGGTACACAGGGAACAAAGTATGGTCAATTTGTCAGTCAAGGAAGCAAAAATGTTTACTTCAGCATGAGCAAATGAGATGACTTCCCAAAGCACCCGGTACCTATCCTGTCCATCCGCTTAAATGGATTTAAGGCTCGTCCCCGATAATCAGAATTTTGGATAATTGAAATTAATAGCCGTTAGGGAATTAGCAGAAAGTAAATTAGTCGTGGGGCTATGAGAAGAGGGCGGCTTCCATTCCTATCTTTAACTTGGGAGCTATAACTTCATTAGGGAGAAGTATATTAATTTAGGTTCGTTGGAACAGAAATGGGGTTGAGATCAAATTAAAAACTACACACTATGCCGTGGTCGAGCCGACAATCCGTCGGCTAATTAAGTTAGAATCTGCAGAATAAACCGCGCCTTTCCAGTTAATAAGAGTGAAAAGCGGCGGGTTAAGATGTTGAGAAAACTGATTTTGAGGCTGTGAGTGGGTAATCCCTGCAACGCTTAATTTAGTGGACTTAAAGTGAATATTTCCCCTACATCAATGAGTTTTGTAGTTATCTAACAGCCTTTTTCTGAGATTGAATTAATGAGTGATTCTCAAGGCTCAGGACTTATTTCGATATAAATTGTCCGTAACGATATTCTGTTTATGGTCCGGTTTAGGCATCTTAATTGTGCACATGAATAAAGTTGAGATGGACAACTGACACCCCAGAGTTGGAATCGTACGAAAAACTATAATACTTTCAAATACATAACATTCAATAGACATATTCCAAAACTAAACATCATGTCTTTTGTAACCAACACCTTCATTACATCAGTTTCTCAACAACGATCCGACACCATTCATTTCATGAGAATGGATGCATACATGCTGAGTAGCGTTTGAACTCAAGCGCTCGAGAGGTTAGGCTGCACTATCGTGACGGTTTCCTGTATTTTAGTTTTTCGGTCGAATGACTGGTTCATTTATTCAAGTATCAGACCCAGTGCAGTCATCTTTCCAGATTCCCTGAGACAAGACACCGGAAGACAAATGAACGTAACCACTATTTTTTCAACTGCTCAAAATAATTTATCGACGTCCTAAATATGCATGGTTCTTAAAACCAATTTTAGGGATTGTGATGGAGATAAAATCTCGAGAAGTTCCAACGGGCCAAAAATTTGACCGTTGTTGTTCACAAAGGTATTGGGTGTGCAGATGACAAAAAAATACCTTCTCATACGTACACACAAACAATAATTTCCATTACTACCTACAGAGCAAAAAAAATTGAGATTGTATAAAAAAAAAAACAGCTGAATTTAGAGAAAGTAAAAGAAACAACAAAGTAGTTTATTATTTCTATATTAGATGACCCTTAAATGAGAATAACTTGTCCATGTACATTAGACTTAGTCTGTGGTACATTCGTACCTCGTGCCTCTAAATCTTGTGATTGCATTTAAGATGATAATACTTCAGCGGCCGCCACCCATACCTCCCGTTTCCATATCGACCGCATACCTGAAAGTAGGCGACTGATTTTCAACACCAAAACCTTCAAATCTTCATTCAAACCAAGATGATGTGCTGCAGTCCTGCATGGTGAAACATCATGGGACACAAACTTTAGTTTTTCCTTACTGGTCTAAATGTCTTTATATTCTAATGTAAATCCCTTCATCTTTTGGTAAATATGAAAAGATGCGTTGAATTGCTTCTGCCTTTATGTCAAGAGGCAGGTATTTCGATTGCAGGTTCCTTCACTGACTGATTGTATATTTACTAACCTCCCCCATCCATTTAAAACAGAGTTAAGACTGAAGTTGACCCTATATTTCACTCTTATGGTGGGAGGGAATACATAATCACTCGAAGCGGGAAACTGTTTCCTCTGTATCGTTTACCTATACAGTAGAGCCTTTGGCTGTACGTACTACGTTATAGCCCTAAAGGCTACTGATCTCAACTTTTTCAAATAGTTGCTAACAAATTGCCGTCTGCTTCTACTAGTTCATTGGTTTCACCTACAAAATGCAACAACTCACACAACTGTGTAGGGAAAGACTACATAATGACGCGAGACGGAAAACCGTTTCTCTCTCGTTTACCTATACGTTAGAAGCTTTAGTTGTACGAACTCGGTGATTGCCCCAAAGGTCTCAACTTTTTCAAACGGCTGCTAACATATTTTCATTTGCTTTCACATTCGTTTCATTTAAAAAGTGAAACAACATACACAACCGAATATAAGAAGAGTGAATTGCGGGAAACTCCAGAGGCAAGAGAATTTAATACTACAACTCTTTGAAAATGTTGCTTGAGTCAACAACTAAGCTACAGGATGTTGTTCACACTGAATGAAGAGTTCAAGGTTGCTGTATCTCACGTCTTATCAAATGGAACTCAGGAATCTTACCAAATTGTGGTTGAAACATCGAGATGGATTGGAAATATATAAACAAAATAAGAAGAGAGGAAATTGAGATAATATTCCCGTACTTCACGTGCCGACAGAAGATCTGCCACACAAGATCTACTGCACGGAAGTGATTCCTTCGGATCCGATGGAGGAGTTCCAATTGAAAGGGGCTGAGTATGCAAAGCCCGCATGACTGAGCGGTCTTGATGGTCCAGTGATGCGTCTTAAGTGTTTTATGTTGTGTATATGAATTGCAACGTTCAACTTCCTAATCAGCTTTTGCCACGAGCTGATCAAAATTATGGATTCTTCGCCAATAATTCCATTCAACAACTAAATCCATATCAAAACTGTATCAAACTGCAAAGGCCAAATCGCAAAGTTAAATGTGGCTTAAGGGAGGCAATTTTTTTCAATGTGCTGAATTATTTTTTCTCTGAATTCAAAAAATTCTATTTTTTAACCATTATTTTCACCAGTATTGTCAATATCGAATATACCGTAAATAAAGGGATTTACTCTATAAACTGAAGCATCAGAAGAGGCCTGCAAGCTCAAGAGCCTCCGTCGGCTTCTAACACCCACAGCGTTTCCGTCTGGTTACTGTTCATTTTTTTGTGTTGTAAAGCATATATATATATCCCACAACAACGACCTGTTGTATCATTCTCCTAAAAGTTTTGAAAAAGGCAATAGCCGAAATATTAACTATATTCTTTCTTCTTTCTTCTTTGTCTGTTAAATTTATCAATATCAATGCAATAGCATATAGTTCAGTAGAACCGTCGAGGAGAATTTTGTTTTTACATATATATATATATATATATATAGAGAGAGAGAGAGAAATTTTGCAGATAAAAAGGAGAACAAGAACTTGAAATTCCGAATTATATCTTCGTTAAATAAAATTAGAAAAGGGGTTGTTTTTTCTGAATAGTTGGAGAGGAGAGAACCTCAGTCATTTCAGAATACTTCAAAACGGATTTCAATGAAGAAATCTTTCGAAAATTTTCATTTAAAATTTTTCAGATTCATTGCAACCATTTACTATGAAAATTAATTCAATGCAGTTTTTTCGTTCGTTTCAACATAACTTTGGATTGATCTTCCAAAAAGTGCTGTGAAAAAATTGTGCCCCAAATCAAGTGAGCTCTTCAACTAATTTCACTAATCCCTACTCTCCGTACTCTATGGGCTAGCTATAAAACATTGTTTTTATTCGTTCATATTTTGAACTAGCGAATCTCGAACATGACCAAGCACATTGTAAGAACGCCTTGTAATTTTCTTTATGTGGACTTTTGGGATGTTGTAAATACTATCAGTGCTTTGAATACTCAGCAGATTCTCAAGTATCTGTCGTTAGCATCACTATAAAGGAATACCAATGTAGTTCAACAACTATTGGATAGAGGCCCTTGCTAAAGGTTTTTCAGGGCCGTTTGGATTGCAGGAGTACTGACAGAACAGTCAGCCACAACATTCGGTGGATAAGCTTTACAGCACTTCGTGGAAGACAACAAGGAACTCCTCAGTGAAGTATGGAGGTGGAGCAGAAAAATGGTAGGTGCTGGTTCAATGACCCTTGGAACACCGAATGGGAGGGATTGAGCCGTGGGCAGTTGCCCAGGTCCTATCTCCTCCATGACGGAACAACTGGTCGCTGTTCCGAAGGATTAACAAGTAGAGACCGCGTGAGCGACTAGATGGTCAAATAATTTATAGCCCGTACAGGCCACCAGTAATTAATTCGATTGAGCTACGGAGTTAATCTGGAGGTTGTAGCACAAGGGACGTCGGCGTCCTGTTTTGCTGTTCCAAACCCTATTTGAATGTTCCCGAACTTCTATTGCCTTCTTAAAAACCATGAGTAATCTTTCATCAATATATATGACTCTGTTGGTTTACCGCAATCATGTTTAGTTTCTATAACAATTTCCAATATTTCTGATGTTTAGTTTCTATAACAATTTCCAATATTTCTGAACAAGATCAAGAGTGAATATCTTCAGAACAGGTAGCAGCAAAAAGTCGTTGCTACATTATTTTCCACTCAAAAAGTTGAGACGTTCTGCAGAGCATATAAAAAGGCGTTAAAATTCAAGAATCATTTCAATCATTCCATTTTCACGCTCTTCTTTTATGTTTTTTCATTAGCAAATTTTTCCCTTATCGACGAGCGACCTTCCGGTAAATAACTCATATACTTGATAGTTAGAGGAGGCAGTACTAATATAGTACAGTAAGCAAAAACTATATTACTATCCCCCATTTTTTCTAGATGTTATAAACCCACTTCTTTAGTGTTTTTCTGTCTATTTTCACTTCTTTGAATGTGAACGAGAAGAATCTAATGGTTCCAAATCGTATTCTTAAAACCCGAAAAGGATGGTTTGAAATGGAGAAATTTAGTTTTTGAAAGGGGCAGTTATAGAGTGTTATACAGTTGTGTGCTGTATTGTAGGGTATCAGATTATTTGTCACATTCGCCTAAAGTCAAACGTTTGAAATTCCGGTGTGCACTTACCCTGACTTACATTGAATAGTAACACATATGTGGGAGACCACACAAACGGAAATGAACAACACTACATGCTCACACAGAAAGAAACCTCGATGAGATGATGACCTGGTACGATTATAGTACAAGGGTATTTGTGAAGATTCAGCTGAAGTGGTATCGGATACCTACGATTGCTCTCGGAAGGAATGTTGTTTTGCCAAAACATAACATGGTCCTACAAAAAGAGACTCACTAGTAGACCCATTTCTTGCTACAGTTGATGGTGTTAAAATTAGCACTTCAATAATTGCAATGATTTTTCACTTTCAAATGCACTTTCTATGTTTCTTGAGATGCGGATCCCGGATTTGAAACCCGATTCTAACTATATTTTTCCAATCCAAGAGAAGAAGGGGTAAAGTTGACACCGTAATCAGAAAAAACACTGTTTCATACATTTTTAAATGCATGTTTTGATAAAACAACGGCAGACGATGACATTCATCTTCTTCAGAATAATATTGCGACTTTAATTTCTCAATTAATCAACTTTATCGTAATTCAATATATAAATGTATACCATTACGTACCTCTTACTAGTTAATTCCGGAAAAATCGTCAACTATATTGACAAATATTATGCTGAACGAACGTTTTTAATATCTCCTAATTAATTTCGTTTTAATCAACATTTTGATCCAACAACCAACCTTTGTGTTACTCTCCCAAATGAACAAATTGAACGTACCAGACGAAACAGATGTAACAGACACTATTTTGAGATTTGACAAATGAATGAGAGCAGTTCTTACAATATGCTGGTTTCTGATCTTTACCTAAGCTTACTGCTCAACATGCGGGAAATATTAACATAAAAATCGATCAGGTGATCATAATAATTTCGAGTGGACATAACAAATGTGATTCACGATGGGTCACCTATGTCAAGCCGTTGCCCTTGCGTGTTTATAGAACCAATGAGTCTTTATTTCAGGAGTGCAACTACTATTACAGATGTTTCGCTACAACACACATCCTATCAATACAACTGAAATGTTAAAAATGTCTTGGAATTAAAAAAAAAGCGTCTCTGTCAATATCAAATGATTTGTCAGCAAAGCAGGCCAAAATGTAACCTATGTCGCTCTGCAGCCAGATTTACATAGGTATTATTATGGATAGGACAAAATTTTTCAGTAAGTTTCCATTCAAGACTGGCTAACAGCAAAGGGTCGGTCTCAAGTCTGACAGGTATTATTTCAACCCCCTCTCATCACTAAGGAAAGGTGAAGACGTGAAAAATCATGCACCCGATGAGTGAGTCATTATACCATTCTTACATATTGAAACTGGTACTGCTTTCTGTCACCAGTTAACTTTCCAGAAATTCCAAACACGTTTTAAACTTAAAGATAGCTGAAAATGAACCGCTGAATGAACTCAATTTATAAATGTGATGGGGATGGAGATCATAATTAAAACACTTACAAAAGCATCAATCTGCGCGATTCGCCACACAAAAAACGTGATTCTCATCAGGATTATTACAAAACAACAATAATAATAAAATGAATTTCTTCCTTCATACATAAAAAATCACTTTGTGTCAGATTCGTTGTTTCAGAATTGTGATGGACCAACCTTGAAAAACGTCCGCGTCCTGTAGTAATGTTTTTCAATCGTGAATGGGTAACACGATTCATTGCCCAGTACTATCATGTTAGTGATAGTGGAAGTATGATTACGATAGAAGTTTTTAGAGAGAACATTATTCCAAATGGTGAAGATGCGTCCTGGTATGAATATAACTACACTTACTACTTAACAGGTATTTTTCAGTTGAGATTAATCCTCAATTTTACAAGATGCTGCTGCGGTAGCAGGGGAATGTTCGTGAGGCACTTTTCTGAGCGTGAAAAGATGACAGAGGAACGTAAAAGAGAAAAAAAGGGCCGAGAAATATTCGAGGCGTCGGAGAATCTTCCTCATTAGACTGGCTAGAGGGCAGAAATTAGTATGCAGCGGATGAAGAATAGGGTCTGTGGAAGCTCTTTTTCAGTCCACTCTAAATGAAAATATCAAAATGGGAGTGTGAGCTGAGGAGAATAAATACACACGAAATTTACAGCCAAACCTCGGAAAATGAACAAATATAGGCGTCATAAACATTTTAAGGTTCACTGACCTGGCTATAAAAACGCTTTCAACACCTCACTATTGGCATTCTCCTGATACGAGTATTTTTACTTCCAAACACACGATTATTGTTGGTTATATTCCACAAAAAAAAAGGCATGATGCAATTCTTACTCCAATCATTCAAATATTGCATGATTCCGTTGCTGCTCGTACGGTGTTCTAAGCTTACAAAAATCTTATTAATAGTATGACTATGGTACAGTTAGCAAATACAAATAATATTTGATGTCTCAATTCACATTTTCCCGGTATCTTGTTTTGATTTTTCAGCAGTGATAAACAATTATGATTGACCAAGGAAAACGCTGTACATTACCGCGAAAAGTTAATTCATTTTTCAGGGTGAGAGAAGGTGAATTCAATCTCGGGCCGAATGGAGGAGAGGACATGGTGAAATAAATTACACGTCAGAACCAAAAGCTGCGAATCATTTCGTAACGGTTTATTATTTATGTATTAGGCAGCACTTCTACGCAGATCACTAGCCCAAGTATAAGTAATTGATAAACTCAGTGTAAGAAAATATTTTGATATAAAAGAGTATAATAATGGTATACAGAATTTATAATACTTCTATACAGAAATGATGTTTTTTCACGTTGAGCTGGAGATCCTGTAATACGAGTACACGAAAATCAAATTTGGCTAAATTTCAAATTGTAGGCGGTTATAACAACAACTACAAAGTATCGATCGAACTTGAAAAGAGATGTTTCTTAAAGGAAATTCCATGAGCTTTCCAGTTGTTTTTTGAATTTGAATTTTTTGCCGAGATCAGCAGCCTTGAGTGAGGTGAGGCAACTCCAGGTCAGCTTCGATGTTATTGAGAAGGCAGAAATGGCTTTGAATGCTGCCTGGCTGTCTGATAATATGTTGTGTCTGATAATTCTTGCACCCTTGAGTCGTTTCCTGGCAATCTCTTGTGCACACAATTCAATTGCATGGGTTTCTGGCTAAGAAATGATGGCTACATTGCCCAGAGGTTGGGGACAGAGAGAGAGGGAGAGAGAGAGAGAGAGAGAGAGAGAGAGAGAGAGAGAGAGAGAGAGAGAGAGAGAGAGAGAGAGAGAGAGAGAGAGAGAGAGAGAGAGAGAGAGAGAGAGAGAACACTGTCTCATTAGCTGTGCTTAGGAGAGCTAACCGCAGTACGATATAAATCGTCGTAACTTCTCCAATTTGTGACTGTCGTGCACACAACTATCGTCCGTATCATCAGTTCGGATCGCATTCAACCGAGTACTACGAGCGTTCTCCTCCGTCAAGTTGTGGAGTAGCGTTTAGACCTCAAGTAATTTTATTCCTCATTTTCATATATATATCATTACATTACCGCAGGCAACACATATTTGGGGTTATTTTTAAATTGTGTTCAAGTTGTATGACACTAATGAAGTTTGAATGTATGGAAGTGTGTCGTCGAAAATTAAGGTAACGCAATCAGTTTCTGCAAATAATCTAGGCAATGGAACTGTGGGAAGCGCAATTAATTAAGGTCAAAAAATATATCTGGATGGTTTAAGAGACATTATAGAAGATTTATAAATGCCATAAAAGGGCAAAAACATACCGAACCTCCAACTAAATGGCAAATAGTGTCAGTGAGTCTGCTAGAATATCAAAATGAAGGACTTCTCTAAGATTATCAGTTGACGTCAAAACCGAAGGTGCCGCTGGTTGATAAACTGCAATTACGTGGCATCTCCTTGAAGAGCTTAGGTAAAGGGAGCATTGAGAAAGATAAATCATGAGTCGGGTCCCAATTCGATAGGGAGGTTTTATTGTGTGCATCTGCACAGTCTTCGTGAACATGTATGACCTCTGGAAATAGACGTGATTTATCAATTGTGATAAACCACAAGATTTTTTTTAGATATTCCATTTTCAGGGATCAGCGATTTGAACGGACAGTGATAAACAGTTCTGGTAAATTAGAGGAAGAAATGGGCAACGCGGAGGCGTGGTTTTAGGGTATTAGATGGGAGGGAAGGGTATCATCGTGTCAGGGTTTGGAGAGCGACTCGCCTTTATGGCCCTTCAAACGCCTTCCAGCCTGTTCCGTATATCGGCCCGTTCACATACTTCTGCGCCGCTGCCCATATCCGATCCACTCACACAAACCACTTCCGCCCACCGGACCAACCCGAACTACCCTCCAGATTAATGAAGATCTGGTACTGTCAAAATTAAACTGCTAGAGCTAAATGGTTCACGTCGGAGTCCTGATGGGGTGGATTTCGTGCTCTGCCGAGCCCACATGTCACAGTCATAAACCTCCGCTTCTCCAACAGCCGGATGGGACCGTCGGAGTTGGAGAAAACGAGCATATTTTTTCAAAGAATGGAGAAACATTGACTGCAAGTCGTTCTGTTAAATGTTTCCTACTGGAAACTTGTTCGCGACCAACTAACATCAATCGAGACAAGAAAAACACCGAGTTTGCGTAAAAAACATAGTCTATTTCCACAAAATTAAAGTGTTACACGTTAAATCGATTTCGAAGGAAGTAGGTCATCATCAGTAACAGAACAATAACTAAAGATTACTGTTCAGTTCAGTTTTTGTTTTGTAACCGATGATGACCTAATCGCCGAAATCAATTTAGTGGTAATAGAATACGTTTCTTCTTGACATGAATGATTCAGTGCGTATTGATGATGATTTATAAGCCATTAAAATTCGTACTATTAAAATGTTACTATTTAAGAAAACATTTGTCTGTACAACTCATCATCATCATTATTATGACACGAACAATTTTTCTTAGAGAATGTAGTTTGAGTAGCTGTATATGCATCCAACATAAGGGGTTAAGAGAGTTTCTTGCATGGCATAAAGACAAAGTGGTAATGCGTTGATAGTTTAGATTTAAAAGTACAACAGCAGATCCCACTAAGTCAGCTTTGATCACAGAGCTCTTCAATGTAAAGTCAAACAACCTATCCACATTACAACTTCCTCCTTAATCTACTTTATGCCCACGATGGGCCATTGACCATGTCAGTCAACCATACAATGAACTTGTAGAGCAGCGTAGTCCTTCTGAACAGCTGTAGAGCAGTTAGACCTCGATAATCCCCCATGATAAACAGTATGACTGTATTTCGCCCTCCCCCCTCCCTTCGGTTGGGTCCGCGCCGCTTCCCATCGAGTCGTGGGTTTGTTGCAGGATTGTAGTAATTATCCTAGTATACTTGTTTATTTGTAGTTCTATAGTTTGTAGTTTTAGAGTTTTATGGTTTTGTAGTTTTGTAATATTGGAAGATGTAGACGTGCGCTGCGGACAGGTAGATCGATAACATTCGTATCACAGTTTCCGTGTTTTGGTATTTATTCTTTTCTGATCACCCTCTAAAAGAGAAAGACGGTTACACATTTGCTTGCACATTAGAGAGCTTTTGATGTTAACTGGTGACGGCAGCTTTAATCGTCTTCCTAGCAGGAGCAACGCGACAGGAAATGTCGCATGGGCTAGCGAGCCCGTTAGCGTGCCTTTTAAAGTGACGTGAAGGATTGCGGACCCAGAGCCGTGGAGAGAGAATCCGAGCCCAGGGGCAAAATTCTAGGCCCTTAAAAAAAGAAGAAAAGCCCAACCACCATTGTTCGATGTGCATTCCACTGCCTTAAACCGAAAGCATTTAAGCACGTCCAGATCGGAAAGGAAAGATTGATCAGTCCCTTTTCCCATTTTAACTCTCCTCCCCCTCCCTTTTTTTTCATTTATTTATTTTATTTTTTCAAGGAAACCCGGAGCCCTTTAGAAAGGCCGGGCCCAGGGTCATCGGTTCTAGTGCCTCCCCCCTCTCTACGGGGCTGTAGAGAACTAACTCTTCCTTGAGATTTTTCAAGGTGATGTTCATATTGAAGGGATGTATTCAACAAAATTATAATTTCTATGATTATCTATTGATAGATAGATAAATTTTTTGTTTGTTTTTGTTAAGTCACATTACATGACCGTTACAATGAATAATTATCTATTGAAACAATTACAATTTAGCGCTGTTTCTGCTGGGTATTTAAACTGACAAGTTTCTTGTGGTGCAGAAAGTTCCTGTTCAAGTGCCTAAATACCTTTCAATCCCTTACAATTGTTATCTGTATTATTATTGATTACATAAATGTTTTATGGGATAAGAAGAGATTGAACGGAGAGATTGATAATGTGTTGATTGGTTGCGGTAAATCAAAAGTTTTGAAAAGAATAGTGAGCGATTTTCTTGGGATGAAAACTAACGGAGCGACACTTCCTCAGCAACGAAGTGGTTCACATGCAGTCATCTACGCTGTATCAATCACTTTTCGTGTAAAACCAATGTGACGCAATTTTTTGGTTGAAGCCCTCACAAAGATTTACTCATCCACATCATAATAAAAAAGTAGTAACAAAAGGACTGTTCGATCTTTTGAACTTCTGGTTAGTAGATTTTCGGCAACCTAAGAAATGAGGGCAGCAACTTTAATAAATCTGGGAAGGTTCTTACATCAAGAGGAAGGTGACAGCAGTGTGTACTACAAGAGCACTTCATAATTTACCTGCTCATGTTACCCATCATATGGCATAGAAGAAACTCCTTTGTTTTATAAAACTACATTGTAAATTGAATAACATTTGAAATTGATCCGTTCAGATTTACCTGCAGCACCTAAGGTTATAAATCTAACGAGCCCTGTCTGAGTCGGCAGACGGGTGACGTTGAACGAGCCAGTCTCGTGGGCCCGTTGCTGTCTTCTCCTAAGGTCCCGTATAGTCGAGGCGGTCAAGATGACGTTAAAGGCCCGTTAGTAGGGAAATTTTATAATGACTGTGGCTACTAAATCTTGTTTTTCGCTCTATATTTGCCATATTAATTGTCCATTCAGCTGCTGCCGATAATTATTGTACTACATGTAAGTGCTACAATCAAGTTCTTATTCTCGTCTCTAGATTATTCTTCAACGATGATTGCTGGCTCAGAAGGATCAAGTACAGACTATTTGCCTGTTGCTATGAGTGGTAGCTAAAATGGCTGCCGTAAGAACATGATTTCCGTCACTAATTATTTTCTTTTCATCCTCACTTTTTTTCAGGTTCCATTACATTTACTTTTTTTTAAATTTTGAAATTGAGTAGCTGCATTGTTGTTCTCCGTGCAGCCTACATTTGATTCATCCCTGACTTCGGGGTATCAGAACATAAAATGTTGACTCTCGTGCATCCACCGTGAGACAATGAGTTCGTTGCTGATGGCTTTGGTGGACATCGAACCTGAAGATTCTCGAAATTTCTTATTTTCTATCATTGTGTGTATCCATAGACTCCAGTACTTACTCGAGATAGCTGCCAATTATGCAGACGTATGGTAACAAGATGTTGTACCTAATACGTTTGCAGTTTCAAATGGCAGAAATTAGCTGCTATCGTCTCTTTATCTTTCCATAGTTCAGTATAATATTCGACTACATTCTACCTCGACTGCAAATGATACTCCGTTTTGTAGTACCGAACTACTTCGTTTTCTTCGCACACTCCTCACACCTGCTTCGGTATCTCTACAGTTTGTGTATATATATTTCTTTTAACTGATTTTTTATAGTGAAAATTCTATTATTAATTCAAGAAACTATTGACTGTTTACAGAGTACAGTACATACTCTTCAATGTTGGCTATTTTTGGATAACCTAATTGTGTAGTTTTTTCACTGGTTTTGACCATAATATTTCAAAACTTGATAACTATGAAGTTGATAAATGTTTGTTTTCTTATAAATTTGTTTCCCTCTCTGGAAGCGCGATTTTTCGTGGAGTTCGCTGAAGAGTTATTCAAATCTAACCAGGAAGGAAAGCCGCCTTCCGGCGTCCCTTGACATGAAAAATGGGGAAGGCCAATCGTACTTTTGGAGGAGAAAAAAACGTTTCAGGGATGGGATAGAAGATGCAAGTATGAAAAATACTTTTAATTATGCGGTAATAGCCCATAGTAATAATAATACATACGCAATAGCCCAAATAACATTTTTCTGATCAACAGTTCAGAAGAAATAAAAATTGATAAGATGTTCTAGAGTTACTTACTAAACTCTTTTTAGAGAAATAAGAGAAAATCCCAACGAAAATATCTTAACGAAATCGTAGAACTAGCTTAATTCTTAAACGAACAGTTTCAGTCGTGAAGGACAGGTCTGCCTACGAATTAAATGGTCAGCTGGTACTGATACACGATAAAGCAAGCTCTTCTCTTCATCCCACATGTCGTTTCTCATGGGCAGTCGAGAGGTATTTTTCCTTTTGAAATTGTCAGAAGATGTTATTCCCATTGTTTTTCAAATGGTCGTCAAATAAAATTTAACCAATTTAGCTGCTACCTACTATCGCGGTATGAATCGACTAATGAGTAATGTTTGAAGTAGGTAATTCATTGAGTACTAAAGCTTGAATGTCATCTGAGCAATCTGTATGCAGCATAAAAGATGAAAATTAAAGTATTTTTCGTGCTTTCTTATGTCAAAAGCAAGTATATAATTAGCAATATGGAGCCGACAAAATATGAAACACGACATATGATGGTTATGATACAATTTAAATTGAAGTGGCATGAAGTCAACGATTAGAGTGGACACAAAGCTCCGTGGAGAATCTCTGTGCTAATCTAAGGAATGAGTTCTTTGATAATGAAGGGAAGGTTAATTCCAGTTTGAGCCAAACACTTGAATTTGAGAAGAATACAAGACTCGCTCATATTGGTGCTGTCTTGCTTTGCGTAGAAGAGAGAGGGATGAAAATGGGCTTAGATCTTAACACAGAGTGTGCATTGAGGAGAGGTTGTTGAAATCTAATGAAACCTTACAAATGAAGCTCAGGGTTGCTGTTTTTATAATGGCTTTTTCCATCCCTTCCTGCCCGAGTATAGGAATCATGCTCGGTGGGAATCTCATCCCCGTTGAGTGAGAGTGGAGCAAGGGGAGACACCCTGGGGAGTCGGATGGAACTACGCTACTGGCTCACTTTCTGCGTGTCTTTAGCAGAAACAAACTATATTAACTGTGAGCCTAGTGGGACCAACAGTCTCTTCAATTATTATACGTAAAAAAGTATATTTACCTGCACTGAAGAAACGGGTTGAGGTGAGATGATTATTAGTAATCTCAACATGTAACACGTAGCATCCAGCAACTTGTGAGGATTCGTGCATTACTGTTAATCTTGATTGTTCGTAGTGATACTTTCGGTCAATTATACCTATGATTCAGAGTTCATCTTGATCATTAGTAGGTATCATTACATTTTATTGATCGACATTTTTAAAGTCCCGATGGGAGAATACTTTTAACGCTATCGTACCAGTCTGGGGCCAAATGAAGTTCATGCAGATTGCCAATCCTGTCATTGGAAAATGACTTCTGAAAACGTCTGAATGGACGAAGAACTTCTGAAGAAGATAAGTTGAAACTGTCACCTAACTTTCAGATGAGTTGGTAAATGAATGCAGTTGGTATAGTGAAGCAATCCACCGAAAAACGTCAAATGAGACTGAGGCTAGCAATCAGTTAGCAACTCGCCAGCGGAATCTAGTGAAAATGTCGTGTAGTATCTACGTACGTTTACGGGGATGAGTAGAAACGTACCCTTCACAGCTTTCTGGGACTAGGAAAAGCGTGAAGATTCTATTGGGGGTGCCTTCATTACAGGACTTTTTTCCTAAAAAATCAATCTGAGAATATTGAAAAATCTCACTCATTCGCTAGATGATTCGTTCAACCAAACAGCTACTAGATCATATGAACCTCCTTTTAATTCGTTGAATATAATACCTCGTCCTGAAAAGAATGAATTTGACACCAAATTACCACTCTCACCCGGCCCACCTAATGAGAGTGAATTTGGGAGTTCCCACACCCCTGCCCAGCTATTCTCCGAACCACCCTCGAGTAAATCTTAGTCCTGAAATTTCTCATTGTGGTACTTGGAACCGTCGTAGCCATTTAGTCAAAGCCCATGTTGGTCCAAGTTAATTAGATGATGCATCATTGAAATACTTGTCCAAGTCTATCACCAATGGGAAGAATACTGAAGCTCTTATTGACAAAGGAAGTTTTGAAGTATTTCACAGAGTGCTGTATAGGTGCTCTATAGGTATTTACTGTCATCCGACGGGGAGTGAAATAGCTAAAGGATCCTCTTGTTATACTTTGTCTACAACTGGTCACCTTAACTACTTGAACTAAACTTCATATTATCCCGGATTTTTGCGGCGATATTTTCATCGGACTTCATGTCTCCTTCCTGCACAGTAGTGTTTCCTTATCTTTTGGAGGTACAAGACCGTCTCTGACTGTCTCTTGGCTTCGAAAGTATCACCCGCTCCTCTTTTGGTATATTATCTCTTTTTTTCAATAGAAAAAATTAAAATAAATAAAAAATAATAAGATGTATCTAGTCTCTCTGTTGGCTGGAGGAATCATTGAACCTGCTAACTCTAGCAAATCTCCTAATATTCATTGTCAGAAAAGAGGAGAAAAAGAGAATTGCAATAGATTACTCTCAAATTATAACTAGTTTACCCTGCTAGATGCTTACCTTCTATCTAGTGTTGAGACTTTTTGTGGCTCACACAGGATAATGTATTCAGAGCTTTTGACGTAAGAAGTCCTCACCTCCGAATTCCCATCAGAGGTAGGGATATGCCTTTCACAGCTTTTGACTGGAATGGCAAACACTATCGATTTAACAGAATTTATATGTTACTGAATGTAAAGAAAGTAACTTGGCAGAGTAAACGACCCTTAGGGATTCTATAGATGTAAACTTAGTTCTGAAAAAAAAAAAGAACTTTGTGTATGTCTAGTGATGGTAATGCAAACAGCACTTGGTAAGTTATTAAAGAATACACTCGCTAAAATCACACTATAAAATCACATTATAAAATACTGAATTGAAGTCAAGTTCAAAATAAGTTGGTTATAGGGAAACGGGATGGGAATACCATGAGGTGAATAAGGCTAACAAACAATAGAAAAATTGAACCTTTCTCAAACATTAGAAAATTTTGTGTTTTATCTAATCCGTCTTGAGAATCATTGATCTGGTGCTACAAAGATGAGAGACCTAACGATTTGTCCAACAGTTTCCGCTTGCTCAAACCAGAGCTTTGAACCCGGTTGAAACCCCTTATTTTTCGATCGTTGTTAGGTTTCCAATAATAAGTAGAGTGAGAACCACTTATACCCACTCATTATACTATACTCGCATATTACCTTGCAACTTGGAAATACCCTGCATTCAGTCAAAGTCAATCCTTTCTCATTCGTTCCTTGGGAAACCAAAAGCCCAATGAACTGAGGGTGAAAATTAGCTAGATCTTGGCCTTGTGCGTCATGAGTTTCTATTGGCTTCCCATTTTGCCGTCAACTGCCCCTTTTCAGGTACATTTTTGGTGGCATTACCAATAGTGAAGTGAAAATTTGTGTGAAATATCTAGTTTAAGCGACTTGCTTCCAAGCTCTCCTTGTAAACTGATCTTCTTGAATCAAACCTTTTTATATTCCTAGTTTCTATTCCTTGAGTTAAGTTAATCTGTGTAAACTATAAATATAGTCCGATAGAGTGATAATTAAAATAAAGTATTCTTAAGTGTGTATTTTCGAAAGTAGTTTTTTCTACCGCAAGAGACGTGATTTTTCTTTTTAAGAAATACGGGAGTTATACCCGTTATTGACTTGAAGTCGGAAGTACAAGAAATCTACGTAAATAACTGGTTTATGCATATTGAACGGTCTATCGTAAAACTTGACACCTTGCTTCTCCATACCTTGTTGTTACATTTAAGATGAAAATACTTGAGTGGCGGCAAGCCATGCGGTTCTCGCTCCTATTTATAATTCCCAGTTCTCTCTCAGTCCTGGAACATATATTGTCAGATTGTCGAAGGAACTTAAATTACAATAAACAATCTCTTGTTATCAAGCCTCATTTTTCTATCATTGAGGTCATTATAGTGTGGCTCTCCTTCCCTCCTCCTCTCCCCTCCTTGCTATTTTTACTTCGTTTCTATCCACTCCTCCCCGTTGTTTTTGGATTCAGTGATTGTACTCCCGTCAGGGAATCCCTTTGAAGCCGAAAAACCCTTTTCCAAGTTCCAGGTGTATTCTTTCAAGACTCCTTTCCATTCGCTTGGAATGGTCTAACTTGATGTCTTTTCTGGGGATTCTCTCCAGTTGGCCCAATAGTTTGATTGTTTTACCCAAGATGTGACGCTTCACGAGAGTCTGTTTATCGACTGCTTCTTGCTGGGGTTCCGTCGGTGATACGATTCTCCATCCAATTCCTTCGTACAAGTGTTGCTATTGTATCCACATTTCTCCTGTTCGTTGTTCTACATTAGGTACATCAGTCTCTCTCGGAACCTCGTCAAGATAACATCGTGTTGAGGATGATTCAGTTTGTTTCGATCTTTTTCCCGATGTAAAACAGTTGTGGTAAACAATGAGCTCACCGGGGCCACAGCAAGACTGGACGGTTGTAGACATCATGGAAAGTGCTGATGATAGTGTTGCGAAAGTCAAGGACAAACTGAACTCGATCTCCCACCTGGAACCGCTCACAGTCGTCAAACCCATAGGTAAGTGAGTTATTCTCGATACTTACCAATCTTTGTAGGTACTTACGGGAAGCCCATGATAAGGTAATCAATGTGTCTACTACACTATGAAAAATATTGCAAGATGAAAATGTATATAAATGTTTCAGTTGCAATGAAAGAATTACAGGAAAACACGGCCATTATCTTCAGTTTTCTTGAATTATCAAATTCTCTTGGTCAATTGCCATGCATTAATTCACGATGTTGTAAGCTGTCCGAGAATTCCTTTCAGATTCAACACTTTCTTGTAAAGAGCGTTTGTAAAACCAATTGCTGTGCTCCTCATTTATCTTACCTTTAGACTCTTCAATCAACATAATTCTGGGTGACAATGTTTCCATCGAAGAAGGTTCCTAATAGGTCGAGGTATAACAAGGAGAGTACACCTCAATTTTTGTAATTTTTTGTTTTTTGTTTAAAGGTGGACTACATATTAAAAAAAAAAACAGATGAATATGGTAAACAAGACATAAGCGCCACTGTTCACTAGTGTGGAGGAGTTTTATCAACCCAATAAACATTTATTACTACGAAATGTTTGCAGTCAGTTTCCGAATTATTCGTTTAGTGACCACATATATGTATATATACATTAAGCACCCTTACCAAAATTCATTCCCATAACATCACTAAAACATTGGAAAATATAAACTTATTGAAATCCCACCTTTAACTGTATGCACTGAATAACAGCTACGACGTAATAAAATCAACTAATCAGGTATGTAGATCGAACCCAACACATACCTAGTTTGTGGAGGTTACCTATGCATGAAAAACTACCTTTTTCATTAAATTCCAACATCAAGATACATGGTCCATTAGAATTCCAAACTCATGGAATCCAAATCCCTCCGAAGTACTCGTAGTTCAATTGTACCGTTGGAAATTTGAGCGCTTCATGAAGTCCTTTCAGTTTCAAGATTATTCATAAGAATTTTGTTGAACTTGTTTTTAAAAGAACTATTTTACCAGAAACATAATTATTTTTTTTCTCCGAATGTATCGCAAATGTAAAGGTTTAAACAAGAAGCTCAAGGATCCAAATTAAGCGGCAACTTTCCAATTTCCGTCATCACGAGAAGTAATTTAATGATCTTCCTGCAGGCGAACACTAATTTTCATTTTCCCCCCTGAAGATAGGCTTTAAGACCAGCTTCGCAGGAATAAACTTGATTTCTGTGAAACCAATTTTCAAAAAGTAACTCAGAAACCTGGAGTTGAACGGAAAATTTGTTTGAAGAACTTTAATTTGTCAAAGACTTGAGAAACTTCAACTTGTTTAACCATCAGACTTGTTCCGGGACATTCGGCAAAGGAATTTATGATTGTTCAGACGTTAGTGATATTTTTCGTTCCGCATGTTATCGTTAATTTTGAAAAATTTCCACTCTCTTTGGATTTTTAATTTTCAATCGTGAACCTTTTCTGATCGACCAAGAAGGAAGTCCCTTTAAATAACTCCACTACAAACCATTTGTTGTTTCGTGTTTTATCATTCGTATTTCCTACGAATCGAATACAAATTTCTAAAAATGATCCGTCCATCCGCCGAAACTAATAGACAAAATATCTGTAATCTTAGGAGAAGAAATCCAAAACAAATGATTTGACTATCTGACAATGAAATATTGATGATTTGACTTCCCTACTATTTCTATGAATCCTTCACCGCCCATGCAACGTTTCGTAGGACAGACATGTCACGCTGGGGACCGGTGTTCGATTTTTCACTTGATTGAAAAAATGTTCAACACTACACAAGAAATCATTTATATGGAACCCACCAGATTCCAAAATTTGAGTTTTCATCGGCTTGACATGCGGTCGGTTTTCATAGTGAAAGTTTCAAGTTTGGAGCCTAACATTACAGAAATAATGGACTCTAAGGTTAAATTGAATGTATCTCATTAATTGAGGAGTGAAAATGAAAACTAATAATGTACTTGTAGGTGCTCTGCATTGTCACAAATAAATCCTGAGTTGTATGTATAGCATTCGTTTGATTTATTTTTAAACATATTTGACTCTTTTCAGGTAATTTTAGGCTTAGGAAATAGTGGGGGTCCTCGTTATAGTAGTACCTTGATGAAGGGGTCCTCGGAAAAATTTAGTTGGGAACACCTGCCTCAATTAATTTTTAATGTGTTGATATACTTGGATCTGATGTATCAATGTCGTTAAACATTTCCTTTCTTAAGTACACCAACCGGGAATAGTCCAGGGAATGCGTTTAATTTCATTTCAATTGTCTCTCTCTGTAGGCGCCTACATTATACAGTCAAGTTCAATAACTACAGAACAGTGATTTGAGTTAAAAGGCAATCTGATGAAGAAATAATAAATTTCCTGAACCAAATAAAGTCTAAAAACGTCTTCAAAATTAACGACTATGTGTTGACGATAGGCCATGGCCAATCCGACTGTAACGAATTCTTAGGTACTTTCACGAAAGCATATACGGTATGCACCAGCTATCGGATTAAACAACCTGATACTAAAGAGCGTTAGTGTCGTCGTCCTAATACTATTCTCAATAATTTATTTTCAATGTTATCTTAAGTCAAATCAATCGCTTTTATATAAATGACGTATCTTGTGATATATTGTTCAAGTTCCTATCCTCTCTTTGAGACTTCATTTTTTAATTTTGATTAGAATGATTAAAAATATCTCGTTTTCTCGGGGACATCCGTGAAATTTGTGAAGCCCTTATTGTAGGCCTTACCCTGTACTGCTTCTGCCCGTCTCAACCTCGCAAATCAAATGTTCAACCCGCTAGAGGAGATGTGAAACTTTACCCCTGCATAGATTAGGGTTCCCCCGCTAACTGGATTCGCTAGTTGCGAGCAGGAGTTGTCAGCCTCTGGGCGAACAGTATGGCCTGAGGGTGTATAAGGTATTTCTTAATTGAGATCGTGATGATAACCGTACCGAGCCTAGGCGGTTTTGTTGGGTTATTGAGAAAACAAGCGATATAGATTACGTTTCCTATACGTTTCGTTGAAATTCCACTTCCTAATTCAATACATAGAAATTATGATTTAAGTTAGGATGGTCAAATAGCGTTATGAATCCACGTACTTGAGACAAAGAAGTTATTTTTCTCTATTGTATAGGAAACAAATGTATGTTACTTACTTACAATTCTTCTTATTTTTTAACTTGAATTTTAACATATTTTTTGTCTAATTCAATACTAACAACTCCAATTGTTTTAACCCAAACCTAGAATCCTTGTATATTTGACAGAACAATTAACAAACAAGTGAGTAAAATTGCACCTAGGAATATTTCATTTAATTACGTTACTCCCTTTGACACCGTGTCTGCGCAGATATTTCCAATCTTCCGGAGGGGTTTTTGATTTGGAAAATTAATTATAAATCTCCTAGACTACCTTGCTCGGACCCCGGAGGGGTTTCCCGTTGGAAAATTACATCAGAAATGTCCATCACTACTTTGCTCGGATCTGTCCAATCACTGTACAGTTCCTTTCCCTTGCGACGTTTTGTCAAACAACATTAAACTTCGATTCCTGTTCAATGTGGAAACTAAGCAATTGAGCAAATTCGTGAATCTGCTCTATCGTCAAGGGGTAATCATTCACTGGCAGTCGTGGATATGGAACTCGAGGAGTCGAAAGCTGATTGGGGAAGATTGCAGCGCTCCCTTTGCAGCGCTATCCTTGGTGCAGAGCAGCTACGGTGAACGTTCTGTTGTTTAGTGGATACTATGCACTTGAATGGGTTGTGAACTTCTACTTTTCATACGCAGCTTAGATTCCAGTAATGAAGCCTACTAAAATCGCATGAAGGTGATATATATGAATAAGTTATATTGAGAAGTAAGGAAACACATATTTGTACAGTATGAGAAGTAAGTTAGGCGAAAGTGGAATGAGTGAGCATGGGAATGAGGATGACTGGAAGGGTGGAAGATTTCGTTCACCTAAAAGTTTTCACGCTTAAGAACACTCGAGAGCAGAATACTAATAGGCTTCATGAATAATTGAAGTGCAAAAACAGTGAGTGAAATGGTCAGTACGCTACAGCAAAAACACCTTCCGACCCGTTAAACGGATCGTTCTCTTGCGAATTAGCTGGTGTTCCTGCTGATAATGTAAAAACCAAAGTTGTCTTCCTGTATGTAACCCAACAAACGTGATGTGGATAATTTTCAACAAAAAGGGAAAGATTTCTCAGATCCATGGATTATCTTAATACTCATTTACATGATGTTTACCAGTCCCATGTAAAATTTGTCATGACTTACCCGCAATCATTCTCACGTCCTTCGGTGACACTGCAACGATAGTTTTACATTTTTAATCAAATGTCTGATATTCTTTCCTCCCCCGTCTCCCCAAACCGTTTTCAGGCTAGCGATCCATGTTGACTATTTACGGTTATGGGATTACAATGCCCGATCACATCCTATCTTTCCGAATTCATTTAACCTTGAACATTAATGCTTAGAATTATTTTTATAAAAAGGTATCTTTTATTAGTCAGCAATAGGACTTTTGCAAACATAGGTATCTTGAGAAGTAGTTAACGCTGATTCGAATGATCCTTAAAATCAGGGCAATATTCAGATGGTCGAGTGATTTTGGAGCGCAGAAGCCTGACGTGAGTAAAGACTCACCGAAAATCAACCTGAATCTCAAATGTTTGTAACAACACTGTTTTGAAAACTAGCTTAAAGTTCTAACGTTCAATCGCTTTATTTTGTTCCATTAATTTATTATTATTTTTCTTTGTTTGTTTATGCTCTACAATTTGGTGAGTACGAAAATTTTTCAGCCGTCGCTGGGAGGCTGCTAGTTTGTAGTCCACCAATTTGAGGTATCAGACAAACATTTTCTCTCTCAGAATGGACTGCATTTTTTAAGTCTAACACCAAACCATCTCTAGAAATTAACAACAAATGTTCAGCTTCGGTTCCTAAACAATTAAAAGGAATGTAAGAATGATGGCGCTGAACCCCAAAAAGCAGGATAATCAACGAAAAATCTCTCGCTCTTTCATTTAACGTCGTTTTCTTCCCTAGTTAGTAAACAGACATCAAAATTGGGAAGCTAAGATCCTGAGCTACTTTCCTCGCTGAATGCCTGACTTCAACGTAGTGTATTACAGGTAAACCGTCAGGCTTAAAAACGATAATTGTCAAACGAAATTTAAAACTTTGACTTGGCCTTTTACGTGTGAAAATTACTTTGCGGAAGTTCATTTCCCCATAAACGCATAAGTAATTTAACGTTTTTTCTCTTGGTAAATATATACTTGTGAAATGGTGGATTTGGAGCAGAGTAAAAAATAAATATTACACAACAAAAGTTGTTTAAAATTATTTGTAGAATCTATCATTGAAGTTTGATCCACCTCAATCATAAAAACCCTACATGAAGGTTCATACACTGAAGACGCTAGTGGTGAACATTTGAGAACAGGACAATAGAGAAAAAACCTATAACAAGAACAGAGTGGATTTGATGGGAAAATAAAGTGGGTGTGGAGCGGGTCGGAAGTGGATTGAGGCAGAGTGGTGATAAAGAAGAAAGGACATGTGAGGCAATCAAGGCAAAACCATTGTAGCAACTATTCACACTACCCTGAGCTAGAATTCGCTGCAGCAGCTTGTGCCGTCTCTCAACGTTTCACCAAATCATCACATCAGACCAACTGGACCTTCTCATGATTTACTGTGCCAGACGCTCACGTCGATGTAATGTATTGAAGGGGTTGTGGCAATTTAGAGTATGATTTAGACTTTACTGAGAGAAAAATATTAGTCATTACCAACTTAGTGGGTAATGACTAATTACAAAAAAGAATTTCTAGTTTCCAAATTATCTTCAGTAGACAAATAACATATAAGGAACAGATTTTTTCCAACTAAGCAAAGGTGGAAAAAACAAACAAACTGTATTTTTAAATTATCATCTCTCGCAATAACCAAACATGTTTCTCCTATTTAATTATTGAATGACTACGGTTTTAAGCTGTGGGTACGATGATATATGTGGAAAGTTTCGAAACGCACAAAAGTGTGTTATTACAATTTTTTGTTCAGTTAGTCGGTCAATGAAGTGTGATACTTCAGAATTCACGTTCTTTTCATCATCGAAAATGTTCAGAAACATTGATCAACCAGTTCAAATAGATTCACCACCCCAAAGAATCAGTTAGCTAAACACTTTTCCCTCATCGATATGAAAAATTATAAAACATTCTGAATGTAAGTATGTTCATTTAATTCAAATTTTGGAAAAATAATACCTTCAACGATACTCCAACAATAAATTGATTATGGAATCAGTGAACTGTAACTACCAATTCAATGTATAGACAAACACATTTGCGATGTGTGCAAATATTAAGAACATGATACATAACTCTATCAAAATAAAATAAAATCGACCTACCTACCTGGTGGTTGCCTTGCGTACAATATGCATTTTAAACTTCGACCTCTACAGAAATGGGGTTATTTATTTATTTTGAATAAGTTATTTCTTCTCAGAATAAATGCGTTGTTGCTAACCGTGAACGTGGTTAGTTTTCTTCCTCGAACATATTACTTTGTTCCATTGAAGTGATTATAAATTAAACAACTTCATGGTCAGGCCACTTATGGTAAATTTGCTTACCCTTAAGCCCTATATTTCATTGAGAGTGAAGCTGGGAGCATTTTCAGCATTAATATCCTTCCTTCTAGGAATAATGATTCTCAGTTAGGCTGGAATTCCGGGCAAACTCCCTCATAACATACCTAGTCCGTTCGAGACGGACACATTTTTCTCTCCATTAATTCTTGTAACATTCCCAAACATTGGGGTGATAGTGAAAATCAAAATTTGTAAAAAAAAAATCAAAATTTGTATTCGTTTTGTCAAAGGGGGACCATTAAGAGACAAACTTGAATCCTCGAATAGAGGTGAACTTCAGTTCAATCAGCAGTACCTGCGCCTGAGACGGTACAGAAAGAAGTGTGTACCTACGAATCAATCGAGGTATCAGCTCATCACTCCACTGATGGAAAGATTATGGAAAAGCTTTGAGTAGTGCCAGCAACGTTTAATGGGGCTCTGAGTCCTATAGATAGATTCTAAAGCTCCACTGGGTTTAAATCCCTTTAAATCTTGTCATGTACAGGTCTTACGAGCAGACCTTATGAAACTCAGTCCGAAGAAGTTTCTTTCATTACATGCGTGAATCCTGAAGACGAAATGTTTGAGATCTACCTATAAAGAAAAAACTCTAAGCGAATTTGGATTGAATTGGAACAGTTGAAAGTCGTTCCAGGGTAGTTGTGAACAGTCTGAACAACTCTTTGTTATGATAAGGAGCAGTCATTCGAGAGTGGTAGGAGTCGAGGAGAGGTATCTTCTTATTTTACCGTCAGACCGAAAGCATGTCAGTAAAGGGTGAATGCTAAACCGCACTACCCAGAGGTCGTGCGCAAATACATAACCCACAGCAAAAAATGCCGGTAGATGCCTTATGCTTTGCAAAAATTATATGAATAGAAATTGATGAAGAGCGTCAAAACACCAACTGGTGATTACATACCAAATATTAGCAGTAAGTAAAGTAAAGTAAAGTAAACAAGGAATTTCACCTTGGATTTTCGTCCGACTACCCGGAGGTGTCGCGGACGTCGCCAGCCGTCCTCCAGAGAGGATCGGAACTAGGTCTGACGATTTCGCTCGTGGCTTCCCATTGCCTCACGCCCCTGGGTTGGGAGCGTTTTGGATTCACGTGATATCGAGATCAGAGGTGAACTGTCTAACGACAGGACAGGTATACAACACTTGATAGGATTTTTGCCCTAATCATTGGTGCCAGCCGGATTCGAACCGGGGCAATCAGTACTCCCACTGAAAGTAAACAGCTAGAGGACTGACGCCCCAGCTCGCTCGGACAACCTGTCCCCTACCAAATATCAGCATTTAAATAATTATTTGATGAAATGTGAAAAGGATGTTTAATGCTGAAGAATGTATAAATAAAAATCCGATTTGTTGAATTACGAACTAGATATTATGAAAATAAGAATATTATTCGTAGATTCGAATAATATTAAAAATACTCACTAGAAAAAACATCACAATGTCTGGCTAGATCGAAAAGAACCAAATAAGGAAACCCAAGTATCACCAAGAACAGTTGAGCCACCAAGGAAAAGAAACAGTAACAAATGAAGTGGAACGAAAGTACTGGGCTTCAAATATTTGGCATGATGTTCTTTCGTAGAGAGTGGAGCCTTAGACGATGCCAGCAAACTCAAGTTGTGATTGGAGAGTTGCCAACAGAGGCTACATGCTTTCGGGGGTCCTAAAATTGTGACTGTTTATTTCAGGCCTACATTTATTAAAACGGAAATTGAACATGAATAGATCAATATATATTCGCTCACATGCATTTCAATTCAGATCGTGCATTCGAAGTGGCACATTTATCACTTATACTGCTCACTAATGGCTCTTCGAAGGTCCGCTGCTGGAAGCGGTACCACTGAAGATCGTTTCTTAGGATTGAACAAACTTTTGAGATATTTCAGAACAGAAAACAGAAAAAGAACAGAATGAGAGCAGATGACTTCCAGCTTAACAGGCAGACCTGTTGATCGGATTCTCTATCCCCCAAATACACCCAACATGTGCTCGGTTAGACAATGTTGGTGATGTCCACGTCTTGTCGAATGGGGTTGCAGTAGAAAAGACTTGAGAATACTTTATTTGAATTATCACACTATTAAACTATATTAAAACATCAGCTTAGCTTGACTCAGGGAATTGAAACTAGGATTATAAAAAGGTTTGAATTAAGGAGATCAGTTTACAAGGAGAGCTAGGAAGTTAGTCCCTTAAACTTGACATTTCACACAAATTATCACTTCACTATTGGTAATACCTCCAAAATGTGACGGAGGAGGGGCAATTGACGGCAAAATGGGGAGCCAATAGAAATACACAAGGGAAAAATCTAGCTAATTTTCACAGGTGAAAACCCTATGTACATTGGACTTCTGGTTTCCCAAGGAATGAATGAGTAAGGAGTGACTTTGACTGAATGCAAGGAATTTCCAAGTAGTATTGTTATGCGCGAGTATAGGATAAGGAGTCCGGTGTAAGTGGTAAAAAGGTTAATAAAATGTTGATCTGGTAATCGGGGAAAAAATGAAGAATGGCCGGCAACAGTTAGTACTGGAAGCCTGACAATGAGCGGGAAAAAATTAGTTCTAACTTGGTTCAAAGCCCTGGTTTTAACAGGTGTTTTTACTGCTACTTACTTTACTGTATCAGTTTCCTGTAGATATGATTCAACTGACCATCTTAGGTCAGTCAACATCTTCCATTTACTTTTCCGCTAAGCCCAGTGGTTTCTAAGATCTTAGCAGAAGCATGCAGTTCAACAAGTTCCAAATCGTTCATGGGAAAGACGATTTAGGCAACATTTCTCAACCCGGCTTAAATTGAGTGAATCCAGAGGGAGCATCAAGACAGGATACCTAGTTATTAATGCCGACCTAACTATTGTCAGGGCTTCATAGTCAAAGGATATAATCTCAGCGCTATTCCCTGTACCTGACGGCAGAACGCGTGTGGCTGACGTCACAACCGCTAAGGGTATTCTTCGTTGTGCGATCACCAAGCCTAGCCCGGTTAGTACAGCAGACGTATTGATAATGTTGACATACAGCAGAGGATTGTTGACATGCAGTCATTATCAATTAATTTTATTTTGTTTAGTTCTTCTGTTTGAATGGTAATGAAGTAGTTGTTTTGATAAACAGGGTGGCCCACCTAACATGAACACCCCTTTTATTTTCAATACAAACAGTATATTTGAAAATCTAGAAAATACATGTCCAATGATTTTTGACAAGGATTCACACAAATCACGAGTGCGCACTTTTGCGTACGTGCGCAGTGTGCGTAGTCTACACTAACTTCCTTATTTCAAATGAGAACCCCTATTTTTTATTCCAAATTCGAATCTTACGCCAAATTTCATCAAAATTTGACCACTCAACTAATTTTTTTGGTTGCGCGTAACCGGTTCAGCGAGCACGCAAAGTTGCGCAACCCCAAATTTGTCAAATAGTGGATGATGGTGAACTGTAAAGTGTGGCATATGAATTTTCATTGTTTTTTAACGCTGATTCACCTGAAGCTATCCGTTTTTTTATTTGACTCAATTTTTGCTGAATAATGGCCGAAATTTGTTTATTTTGCGTCCGTTTTTCTTATTCTAGACGCGTTTTCAAATTGGTATGGGGATTAATTTTCAAGGTCTGATTGAAAAATGTAAAAATGGGAGATTGAAACCTTCTTCAGTCATCAAGTGAAAAATCTTCTTAATCTGAGAGTCGAAAGTCGGTGTAGGGAAAGGGATTCGCCTACTATCACAACTTTTTCTCCAGAAGGGAGATACTAGCTTACGTTTCTTTCTGCTAAATGAACTGAAGGTTTATTTAGCGTGTGGTGTGAGGTTGTTGCTCACAAACTCGGCGATACCGGTCGCGGGGCGACCGAAGCACCTTATTTGCTTGCGGTGTTAGCGTACAAAGATTGGCGATACCGGCCGCGGACGGCCGAAGCACCAAGCTTGGTAGCTGGAGAGGGAAGCGAGAGGAGATAGCGAACAAGATTGGTGTTTCCAGCCTCTCGAGGCTGCATCACCAATTTGAAGCTATGTAGGAGAGGTGTACGAGGTTGAGGTGATACCAGTCTCGCAAGACCGCGGCACCGCAAAGGAAGGAAGGTAGATAGGTGATCCGTTAGGGACTGGGTATATACTCAAAGGCGAAGTTAGGGAGTAGAAATCAAAACGCAGGGAGTCAAGTTAAAGCTGCCAGGGCTTCCACCGACTAAACTATCCTTCCGGCCTGCAGGCCGGGTTTTTATATGGTTAGTTCAGCTCATTTGGACCGAATTTTACAGTACCGAGCAGACAGACTGACTCCTCGCAGTGATGAACTACTTTCTATGAATAAATTAAATTTCATCTTCAACGAAAGCCCACATTCTATTAGGCCCATACAACTATTGAAAGATCATATTTTTAAAGAGTTATCTTGTTGTTGCGTATGCGTCTCAGCAGGTTTCGCGGCTCCGATCCAAAGCTTTATCATCTCAAGTCTTTTTTTTCGAGCACCCCTTGGAAGACACCTGACAGAACCCTCGACACCTTCAGCACCTCGTAATTCAAGATAAATATTTTTCTTCGATTGTTCTATAGCGCTAAGAATCATATTTTCCAATGCAATTTTTTGTTGTTTGTGTGTATTAATTGATTGCACGATTCCTGAGTTAATAATAATTTGTACAATCCACATTTTTTATATTTTTTTATGATGTATTGGTTCTCTATTTAAAATTTTAGCCAGGATTTTCTCAGTCTTGCAAAACCTATTTGCAAATTCCTGACTCTTTTTCATTCTTGCTTAAATAGTCGACTCCCACCTCCAAAATTCCGAAATCACTCGAAAATTACATCTGTTAATAACTCCAGCCCTTTTTACAGCCCCCTATGCTGGAAAGTCGAGAAAATAAGGCCGAAGGTCCAAACACCATAAGGCACCAAACAACCAACAAATCACCAGTTACAAACCGGTCAACTGCAAGAAATGATGCAACAAATACTAATACGACAAGTGATTCGCTACCCCCGATCACAACACCATCCTTCCGACAAACCTACCCTAGAAATAGAACACATTGAATTAATCCCCGTGATCTTAGGAGCCGCCCAAACGTTACACGAGTTTTTAGACGTCACAAAAAAAATAATAAAAAACTGATCGACCGCTTTTAAAATAGTGATGACCCTGATGATTTTCAAAATTACATGCTAATTTTTGCCATTAAAAGTAAAATCCACTCCCCTGCCTCAGAACGAATCTTCTCATCCTCCATAAATACTTAGATCAAATCATAAAAGCCTTGTTCAACGCTTAAGGCCTTGACACGCGTGCGAGTTTTAGACGCTTGACGCCGCGATTGTTTCTCAGCGTCAAAGGCGTACTTTCCTATGATAGGATTGAAACACACGTGACGCGCGAAGTGAAAGGTGCGAGTTTTACCCGCCGCGTCAACAAAAGGAGCCAGGGTTTGACGCTTGGTACCTGCTACCCGCCGCGAGCTTGCTTCGGGCAAAAGACGCCTGGCATTGAAGCAGTACTGAACTGAACATTGTTGGTGACATACCTTCTCGCCAGCGGGTATATCCTCACTACTAGTTTTTTATTACCAGTTCGTTATTCCAGCAAAGTCTCACAGATGCGAACCATCCTGTTTGATAGTCATACAACGACTGGCCGGGATTGGCGGGTACTAAACGCTGCCGTGGTCGGGAAAGGGATACATGTCGCCGCGAGATTTCTCACAACCCTCGCGGCCTCAAGCGTCTAAAACTCGCACGTGTGTCAAGGTACTTATTCCGACCGCCGAGATGACCCGACATTAGTCATCGAGTTGGTGGGGCCATGGCGAAACGCCTTTCAAGTTTCATGACTGATTTCAGAAAACTTTGAACCTTATAACCACCTACTTGTAGAATCACGACACCGTAGATTCCGAAGTTTTGATCAAGAACAAGAAGGAACTTACACTCAGGTGTTTCTTCCTCCAGTTGAAGGAACCCCTAGGCAGCATTTTGCGACCCTGGCAACCACCAGATTCAGGAATCGCCTTTCCTTGGCTTACCAACGACTATGAAACCCTAGCCAATAACTGGCGTTAGAAGGCGTCTCCAAATCAAAATTCTAAACCTCTGCACAACTTGACCCCTCACAATTTTGCACCAGAACAACATTTCCAAGATTTCCCCCAACTTCCAAAACAAACCCCCGATACAACCCTCTAAGCCGAATCTGAAATAATCAAAACCGCAAGCATTCAAACCCACTCAACCCGGGAAACCTCCGTTCCAAAACCCCAAACCGTTTAATTAAACCTTTACTGTGGAGCATGATAATCTAAATCTGTTTTCACCTGTATAGTAATGAAATTTTAAGGAGGGTTATGTCTTCAGGTTGTGTGATATTTCTAAAAATAAAAATTTGAAATTTGGGAGGGGGGGGGGGGGGCATGTTCAGCTGGGATACCTTGTATTGGTGTATGTATGAAGGCAAATTTTATTTTCTCTTAGTTTAGAGAGTTTATTCCCATATTAAAATATTGTATTCCACACAAGAAATGAACATTTAAAATTATTAGTGAAGATCGGCTTTAGCCTTCTTCATTTTATTTAAGTATTTCACACAATATCTCTAAAGAGAAATGGATGGTAGATGGACAAATGACCGTATCTTTAGTATACGGTATACATAACTTTCAGCTAGTTAACAAAAAGCTGCTGGTAGCCGATCTTCAGAACACATGACTTGAATTTTTGTAAGCCAAAGGGCTTTGAAAGAAACCCTATTATCTTTTAAAGTTACGAATTCTGGTTTCTCAATCATTTATTGTATGAGGATTGACATCAGCTTGAAATATAAATTCGAAACTGTTTTGTTGGAGCTTCAATAAATCGTCTTACGATCTTTTCTTTTCCTGAAATAAAGGAGAATTGTTTTTACTCTTATTTGACCCAGAGGGGTGTGTTGCTTTGTAACAGAAATGGAAACCTTCTACTCTGAATCTATTAAATTAAAAAAAAATACTAAATGCTTCCAGAAACACTGACTCTATTGGATCTCTTTGCAGACAGTAAAACCTAGTATATTGCACCCCAAACGGTCATTTTCTAGGCTTGGGTCATTAACCATACTCCTTGCAAGATCTCCAAATTGAATTAGGTACGACCGTTTTTACTAGATTTTTAATAAAATTGAATATTTATTTCTTGTGATGTCATTTAAGAGAGGATCCTAAGCTTCTAATTATGTCACATCAATAAATAAATAATAATTGAACATAATAAATTAATTAGATTCATATTTTGTTTTAAAAAAATGAGCATGTTATGCCATACTATAAACATTTAGAGTGGCTCAAGATTAGGGAGTGGAGAAAATATAAACTTCCCTTCCTTATTTACAAAGCAAGGGAGGGGCCTATGACCGATCCTATACACTCGATCAAAAAACCTCCCCCACTCTCATCATCGCACTGTGTGCTGATGATCAGGCAATAATGTCGTAAAGGCCTGACAAACAATCTCTTGGAGAGCTCCTGAATTCAGGCGATCAAATCTGGTGATGGTGGTCTTTGAAAGACCAAATTAAATCCTCAAAAGTCCGCTCTTTTGCAATTTATTAACCAAAGGAAAACAATATTCAGGAGAATAATGTAGCAATACTGCACAAAAAAGTAGTAAGGTGCCTTTGCATGCAGCTCAGTTCGGATCAAATTTGGAATGCCCACGGTACAGACATACTACAATGATTAAAACATCGTTTCCGGCAATGGTATTTCCTACTCGACAGCAAGTCTCCTGGGCCTATGAACATGAAACAATTAATCTATTTGATAGGACTCCGCCTTGTTTGGTTGTCCGATAGGGGGTTCAGCATCCGACTCACAAATTAAGCTAATTTAAAGGTTCCAAAATCGAGCTTCACTAGTTATCAGGCGCATCTTGGTACGTAAAAACTCCTCTTTCTTACAAAGACCTACAAATTCCGGAAGTCAAAGTTGTTCTATGTGACACCTACCTAAAACTTCATGCAACTACGGTAAGCCATGAAAATGAGCTTATTTCTAATATTCCAAACAATAACACTTCACCAATACCGGAACGACGTCTAAAACGCAAGAGAGCTCCAGAGCAGCCATGAGATTGTTACTCCACCACAATTGTTGTTATATAAATTGTCAACTTGAATGTTGAATTACGTTAACCATGTTGATAATTGTCAACCGATTGTTATAAACATCATCACCTATTGTAATGTGAATTACTATAATTGGAATTACTAGCGGAGGATGCCTTTAAAATGTTACAAGAAGAGACATCCCCTATATTATATCTTCATTAAGAAAAACTATAATCTACTATTGTTGAAATAAAGTCTGTAAATTATTTTTTTAAACCTATGTTTTAGTGTTCTTTATTGATATAGAACGTAAATGAATACAATGAACCCAGTCGGACAGCTTAATGTACATCCGCTTACTCTCCCTAATGGGTCTGACTCCCACTTTGACAGAAAAATGTAAACTCAACCCGGATTTGAATGTAAACGTATCCAAACTGATACTATCGAATAAGCTGATATTATAAGTTATGTTTGGGTTGAATCGTTTTCTATGTCGGTTGTAGAGACTAATTAGCCAATATCAAATACTGCCCTCTGTAATTCCGTAGGTATTTATAGCTCTTTCAAGTTCTTTTCCGCCTTAAAAACGGTGGACATGGAAGGGATAAAAGTTGAAGATTGATTCAATGGGATGTAATATTAGTGAATAGAGCGGTGACCAGCCTTATCACTCTTTCCATCTCTCCCCTCACTCCCTGGCACAACCCGGTTGTCCGGAAGTCACGTTCGCCTCTACAACTCCACAATAGCACGAACCTTCTGGACCTCTCTACCCAAGCGCTCTATTTCCTCCCTTCCAACGGAATGTTTACACGCTCGACTTATGAATTGAAATCAGAATCACCCTTTGAATGAGCCCGCGGCTGCCCCCTCGGTCGCTGCTAATTCCTCCACGTGTCATACAATACCGGAGAGAGTTGTTCAGCAAAGGTATCCCCAGGTGGGTAATGGAAATACTGCCTCCGGTTGAGCCATGGAAAGGAAACATTCCCCAAATGCTTTTAGTGTCCGTTTAGTTTTCATCATTATTACCTGCGATATGTGCTACATCCGATCCACCCTTGCAAGTGTTTAATGTACCCTGTGTTTTACCAATTACAAGTGCAATTTTGTAATGCAGGAACCAGACAGCACATTTCGGTAGGACTGACGGAATTCGAATTATTTACAGACGGCACGGTATACATTGTTTCTGATTGCAGATACCGCTTTGTCAACTCCAACATCCTATAAATAGAACAGATCAATAATTAAAATTAAAAAATTGAAACCATCCAGAGGCGTAATTGCTTTTGTTGATGAATTCAGTTGATGAATCTGAAAATACAAGAAATGGCTGAAGAGAATCATGAAGTACCAAAATACTTCACAACTTATTACTTCACTACAATTTATTGAACTTTGTTTGTTTGTTAGCATTCATCTCGTTCGATTATAAGAAATATTGAATACCATGCTGTCTCTACTGAAAGAAGGTTGGCATAATGGTCCTAATTTCTGCAACCAACATAAATTTTAAAAAACCAACTTTCCTTGAGTGTGTGAGGGTGATGGAATGGTATAGTTGCCCCTTCCGAGCAGGTGGATGCGTAGATTATGCTCCGCCACGCTCAGAAGTTGACCCAGACGCTTGCAGGCGTCTGATTCATTTCCGAAGACGTCAGAATCTAAAATCAGGAAGGGGCCAACTAAGCATATCCATCACAAGTGGATGCGTTGGAAACATTGCAAGAGAACTTCTGTTTTGGTTGGATAACCCTACCTAATATCATGGAAAAAGCATCATCTTAAACTATTTCATTATTCCTACTATACCTCATATTTCTTACAAAAAAGTTGACGAAAAAAAATCGCTTATCAAAAACCTTATACTGCATGAAAAGGTGTGTGTCCGCGATTTGATTAAAACATAAGTGAAACGCTCAAATCACAACTGGTGCTCAAAGACGAATCTAAGTCTCAGATTCCAATTGAATCTTGAGATATTAGATTTCGATTAGATTCGATTTACCATGAAGATTGTTCCCAACAAACTAGGGAGTTTTAGCGGGTGGGCCAATTCAACATATATAAATCAAAACTTTTCCGTTGCCTAACGGACAAATTCTTACTTTATACGATTCATTTTGATTTACTATTTTCCTGATCACAGGGATCCGTTCTGGAATCTCATCAATTTGTTCAATACGTTTCGATTATCCATATTTTCATTTTACCGATAAGGGGGAGCATTTGCCACTCCCAACTCATTTTTGCAGTACTTTGAAGTAGATGATTTTTTTTTTTGCAAAGCTTAAACCGTTTGGGATTTTTTTTTTTTTTTTTTTTTTTTTTTTTTTAAGGATGGTTTACCATTATTTCAAACGTTTTTACTACCACATTATAAACGTTTAGTAACGTTGGATGTCGTTACTTTCACCATCCTGCATGTGGGAAACGATCCTTTACCCTTAAGAAAACTTGAAACGATTTTTCATTATTTAGCTCACACGCGGCCGGTGGAAGCACAACACGGAGGCCAGAAGCCATTGCCTAGCAAGCTGGGGTAAAACGCCCATGCCATACCCTTAATCATAATGGAGCCCCCTCAACCTTCCCCGTGCTTTTATCGGATTCATCGAACCTGCCAAAGGAGAAATATGAGCCATGCGGTAAGCTCGTTATTTATAGGGCAACAGGGGGATGAAAATTGGGCAGGATACCCAGGTATTGAAAGTCAGGCATTGCTCTGTCGATTACTAATTATATGTTTCCTCTTCTGAAGCGACTGATATCACTAATTCAGTACGAATGAGCAACTAATCCGTAAATATATTATTTTCAACGAACCTAATGGTATTCTGTTGAGCACCAATTAATACTTAATATAGCTGCATCGATGCCCTTCCTATTGAAACAATGCAGAATATTCAAGTATACTTAACCAGTATGCTATGTTAATAAGTACAATATAGCAAATATTTACATTGCAATGGTGTCGCGATTCCAATCGAACCTTTTCACGTTCAAGTGGATTCAGGTTTTTTTCAAATAGTTATAGGCACCGGCCATTTTTGATATTCTGTTAAGTGTGCGTGGGGTATTGGACGAATGGGCAATTATTGTATTAAGTGTGTGATATTTTGCCCGGCAAATGATATTAATATTTTCGACAAAATAAATGGAAATGTTTCAACGGAAGACTAAAATTATTAAGGTAGCAACTCAACTCAATAAATCGAACGGGAGAGGAGTAAGAAACTATTAAACAAATAGTTCTTGAGAATCCCCACAATCCCAAAAAAGGATCAACTAGCCTTTTGTGCGCTACCGTTGAAATTCATAATTTCAATTGCTTTATTTCTTTAATCGGTGTCAATTAACATTTTTTCACAATCCTCGCACTAAATACGTCTCCAATTTAAATATAATGAGTGAAAATTAACATTTCCAAAGTAGAGTATTGAAAAAATGTGTTATTATTATTCATAGACCTGGGGGTAGAAAAAAATAAGGGTAATTGCTATCTGATAACATAAATTTCAAATGTAGCCGATCAATTGTTGAAAATTGAGTTCGATTTAAATCGAGTTGATGGAATTTTAAACAACATTTCTAAAACACTGCATCAGTTTCACACAACGATGCTGTACATCTGCTTCTCTGATTCAGGCCGTTTGGGGTTTCCTGCTTACGAGTTGCAATATGAAAAGTACTAAATTGAATTTAAGGCAGGCGACAATTCAAAATAACGATTAAGAGTAGAAATTGGTTGAACAGTAAGCCCAAAGCAATAGCAAACGAAATGGAGATATAATCAAGGGATAAACATCGTATGTAGACAGCACGGAATACTCTCACTCCGACCTCGCGGAGGAATTTTAAGGTTGTTCTACCAAAAAGCCGAAAGGCAGACTTGTAGAACTACAAGTTTGACAGTATTGACAGTAAAATTTTGAAAATTCTATATAAATTGTTCCGTTAGTAATGGATAGAACTTCATTATTGGTATGAATGAATGAACTTTATTTTCTTACCTTCATGAAATATGTCCGTGGCTCACCGAGTATTTCCCCCTTGAAAGTGAAGTGGAAAAAGAAACCTTGAAAAACGTTGAACCCATCTCTATAAATACACCTCGGGTCGCCTGAAATTTAAATTTTAAAGTTTCTAACGGGACTTTCTTATAGGACTGCTTTGAATTGCTGTTTTTATATATCGCCTAGTAATAGATGGGGAAGCGGGGGCTTCACGTGAGTGGACATGTGAAGCTACCATGCTTGAAACGTGAAACAAACAAGTTTAAGGTTAAGTATAAAATTTGTTTTTTTTTCGGAAAAGGACAAAATTTCCTTTATAATAAACCAAAACGTAGACCTTATAAATCTATATTTTCAAATCTCAATAGGTACCACCTAAAAATTGTTTTTCTCGTTCCGACTGATATCGCGAGTTTCAGCATTAATTTTCATACATTCTTACTTACTAAAAGTTCCGAAAAATGCGGCAAAAATGAAGATAATAAGAGGTGTAAACTGCTTCAGATGGATGAGCTGTGAATGGTGGTGTATAGTAGGTGGTATTACGAAGTCATACTTACTCCAGATCCTTCGGAGCCAGACTGAAATCAAAATAATGAAATTTAGAACCGGTTTGAATCGAAATGAAGTTAGTAAGGTGATGAATCAATGGTTTATGAAGTTTAATCGGTTTTGAGTTAAATATCAATATGGAAATGATGTGAATTTAATTTTTTCGAGGGTGCTTAGTTTAATCTTACCTTAGATGAGGCGGCATCTGATGAGGACATCTGCTGTAAAAAATACAAAACGGTTAAACAGGTATTTGTTAGGTAATCAGGTGATTCTTGACCTTAGTCAAGAGTATGTTTCCCGGTTATGCTTCTCAGAACTTGAGTGATCACAAAGCAAAGGAGCAGCCTCTACCCAGATAAAGCTGAAATGCTCGTGTTTTCAAGCGAAAATTTATGGCTTCTTGAGGAGAAAAAAAACGCTGCAAATTCTTCCACTGGGGTTTATTATTCAATTGGCTTGCGTTCATGATTTGAATTTCTACTAATCTTTGGAGTGTGCGTGTTTCACAGGTGATAGAGTGATTATTGAATTTCAGGAGGCACACAAATATGATCAACTGATAAATCAAAATAGGTATTTTGATTGAGGACAGATTTACGTGTGTTGATGACGAGACATTCCTTAATTGAACATCCGAAGTACCCAAGTATGCGCACCTTCCATGGATTTTGAAATATTTTTGAATGAATGGTTTGATAACCATTCATTCAAAAATACACATTAAACATAATGGCAAATAAATGTCTTTGCAATGATTACTACAAACATTACATCAATAACTTTTTTTTTTTTGTAATTATGAGCATATCTTGTAGAGATTTGTAGCAATGATCGATCAAACCTGGACAGACTACCACTTTTTTTTTTTTTTTTTTAATAATTGAATGCTGTTTTTGAGGGGTGTTTACCATGTACAAATGAATGGAAAAAATATGTTTAATTAGCTCACAGGGACTCAAGGTCTTAGGTCCTTGTCATGCAACATGGGCACGCTCCGGGCAAGCTGAGGATAGAAGGATGATCCATTTATCAACCCCCATTTGATGACACTAAAGCAATTAGGAATGAAGAGGAGCTGTAAGTGGGACCCCACCCCTATCTATTTCATGCCTTCCTGTTGGGGGCACCAAGATCTCATTCTTCATCATCATATACTTCTTCTACTTGCACTACCCAAGTGAATGGCACCTCGTGTGAACTTTTTGGGGAGGCCTTCTCACCTAAACCCGTTCTTGGTATTGACGTCTTACATAAGCACCTAATAGGTTCCGCCGCAGCACTTGATATGAAACAGTTAGGTGTGCGCCATTACTGTCATAAAATGTTCGTGATTTACACCCAAAAACATAATACGAAAGTCGATGTTATAACGATGGACGAAAAGCATATTATGAACAACGACCCAAAGCGCAGCAATTTGTCAGAATTAATCAAGGATTTGAACACAAGTACAACATGATCACAATCATAACAATTTCAATTGTTTGCAATACACCTACAATCATAACATTAAAGTAAAATGTTGATTACAATCGATCAATGATAAATATGGTTAGTACAGTAGTTTTGCTCTGAATAGGATTTGAAATATGCACAAAACTTATGTTGGACACAACAACATCCAAACTACAAAACAATATCCATAGCTAGTACAGAATAGTAAACCTATTAAGACTACGTAACAATATAATGGTCCAAATAATAGGTTGCAAAAAGTTTATAATTTTTGACGGGGTGATAAGTTTGAGGTCGCACATGTTCAAAGACTTAGGTACTAAACCGTTTGAATTTAACGAAACAGAGTCCGATTTTTGTACAGTACGTATTAGTTAGCGTGAATAGCCAAATAGATACCAAATAGGGTTCTAGTTTCGGTACCTACGCGGTTCACAGTACTCATGGTATCACCTCGTGGAAAAAACAGTAGATCCCTATTTATTTCAAGTAACGATTCCACCTTGTCACCATTATCCCCTCAAATTCCTCTCTTCCGAGGTGAAATTCCCAACTTCAGAAGTTTTTTTCACAACAAGTCTGAAATTGGGGTTGATCGAGAAAGAATTATGAAAATCGGTTAAGATGTGCTAGCTGGACAGCGTCGCCAAACTTTGTCACACATCCACGTATTCATTCACACACCATTCAGAGTCAGAAGAAAATTTTACTTTTTTCCTGTATTACAATAATTTCAAGTCCATGCTCAGTAGCTACAAATGATACTATCTTCGGCTGGGTAGAGATTTCCGACATCGACTCCTAACCCCCCCCCCCCCTCCTAACCAAACTCACGGCTCCATTATCCTCTCACCCATCTGAGGTTCTGTTTGGTGGGTGGAAGGAGAATTGGAAAACCGTATGATAATATTATACTTAAAATATTGTTATTATCAGGCATCTTTTTCGTTTTGGACAGGGGGTGCAGATGCGCCTGTGCTCCTTCAGTAGGCACTCCTGGGATGAATTAGACTATTTCCCTTGTTTTTGGTTTATTTTCTTAAGCTCTTTCGCCTTAATGGCATTGATCAGAAACCTACTATAATTCAAGATCAATACTATTTGCTTTATTTATTGCCTTGCTTCCCCTCCCTCTGCATCTCCCTACCCTCCTTCTCGTTGGCAACGAAGCTGTTGTTTTATTTATGGTATGCTACCCTTTAGGAATGTCAAATCGGGATAGAATTGTAATTCAAAGGATTTTCGATTCTGTTATGTAACGAGATTGAAATGAAAAAATATGAAAATAGGTAATCGAGGTCGGTTTTTGTTTAGCAGTTGTGGGATTTTTTTTTTTTTTTTTTTTTTTGGTTGAGGAGAACTTTTGAATGGGGGAAATCGCAGATTTTCTCTGGTTTCGATTTGACATTCCGCAAAGGTAGCTATAGATTCCTCCGCAGCTCTGAATGCCAACAAGAACGTGGAAAGGGAGATCCAGGTGGAAGGGAGCCAAGGCAACAAGTGATGTAAATACCTATTGATCATCAATAATGAAACACTCCTAAAGAAGCTCGATGAAGGCGATACCAACAGCGAAAATAGTTGAATTTATCCACCTCCACAAAACAACGATATAACACAAATGATGAAGATGGCTTTAATTACCAAGTAACTAATAAATATCTAAAAATACTACATGTTCAATAACTATGTACATTTATTCAATTACATATTTAACAATGGATGAAAAAAAAATTACTATTTGTATTTCAACAGCTCATTTCTTGTATGCTATGAACTTTCGAAAATCAATTATGCATAGAGTGTGTGATATACTCATTTTTATTTTCATATATTTTTCATGATAAATCTTCCTACATTTTCCATCACTAAGAAGAGTGGTTTATTCTAACGTCGGAATAAAATACAAAAGCGGCCTATAAATGGTCGAACAAGGGATCTCTCTTTTGTCTTCCCGTTAATATTTGAAACCCTTTAACGCTCTCTCAGAAGTAATAAGAGAAGGGTAGCGTCTCAGGCCGACCATCATTCAAGTTTCATTGAGTTCTATTGTGCAAATCATGAAAAGAATAGCCAACGGCTTAATAATATTCCACTCTGCCACCGTTGGCCATCTCCAGGCCTACATTCTCTCTCCGTTTCACAGTATCTGCCTAACTGGCCGTTTCTTTTCTGATTAAAGTATTCTGGAACAATACGATTCAAAAACAACCATGGAAAGATATGAGCCTTGAGAAAACCACGGAATCCCACTGGTTTGCGAAATGATTGGTTCAATCAAGCAGAATACAGTAAACAAGCCGGGAAACAACCCTAAATGGCAAGGTTTTTTACTCTTTAAATCCAGTTTTTCTAGTTCAACGGTTTTTTTTTTTTTTTTTTTTTTTTTTTTTTTTTTTTTTTTTTGTCGAATGAACTCATCTATATCGGGTAAATGTATACATCTTTATATTTACTCGTAGTAACAAATTTTTACTCAGGAAGAGGCTCTGTATTCATTTAAATTACGAATTTCAGTAAGCTAAGTCTTTCCATTTTAGCAAGAGGAAGCCCTTATCGGAAGAACACGCTACGTTCCCGTAAGCTCCGTATCTGAAATTGACCAATTTGAACGCTATCAGCGAAATAGGAAACCCATAGGAGACTCTCCAAGGAAAGCAGTACTGTAGATTCAACTCAGTCGTTCTTCTATCTACTAAAATATTCAGGACTCTATCAAATAGAGACCAGGGAAAAAGTCTTCATAAGCGGCCAAGGTATTTCAAACTGGTAAGGGGAAAAAAAATTACTTAGAGTAAACATTTCTCTCAGTCTGGAGCTTTTAGTTGGCGCTACAAATATCATCAGCAATCTTCCGCAGACACAGATTGGAATTTGGTTTGATGATTTCGCTTAAAGCGACTCACTGCCTCGCCCCCTTGACTAGAGAGCGGTTAGCCGTACAGAATCATGAAACCTACTTGGTCCGGGGACCCTTATCTGTGCGGTCACCCTTCCAAGTACTCACCACGCTCGACATTGCCCAACTTTGCTAATCGCATGAGAAGCGGTTCATTGCATCGCTTAACTCGCACAGCTCCAGTCAAGTCAACCGGCTATTCCACCTCCTTTCTTTTCTAGTTTTAGAGCTTTCTAAACCAACGTAATTTGAATGGTACTGGATGATAGTTATGGTAAAACACCCGAGTAAAAGTTGAATAACATCATGAAGGGACGATCGTAATGCCGCGGTGCGGAAAAAAATGCTATTTTCTCGGCAAAAATACTTCAACAGTTAAAGAAAAATACTCAAAAAACAGACAATTATTCTTTAAGCAATAAACCAGACACATTAACAAATTTAAGTCTACAGTGAAGCAACAATTTATTTTAAAATTGAAGTTGATTTCGAGAATGCCCTCCAATCCATGCCTCGTGCAACGATTAGAAAAATAAAATAACATAAACGGTGGTACGTAACACTAAAGTTAGTCATATTTCAGTTTTATCCCTTTCACTTCGGGTGTATTTTGAGATTTACTGTAGAAAAGGAATCTGGTATTTCTCTTGGAAGTGTGAGAAAAACTTTGTTGAAAATATTACAGAAAACACACAGAGAAGTTCATTGGACTGTGAACAGATGATAAGGATTGGATATTACTGAAAGATCCCTCTTCGATCTTTCGCCACCTCTTCCCCTTCAACAAACAAGATTCCCGGGTCAGCGTGTTGGGTGTATCGCGCAGTGCAGTTGGGCAGATCGCCGATCTAGGAGACCAAAAACAACTTTCAAAATATAGTGAATGTGTTACAGTGCCTTTCTTAATAGATGTTGACGTCAAGAGCATCGTAGAATATATCCTTATTCATTTTTAAACTCGCCGTTGAGCTCCAGGAAACATTCATATACATTACTTGTTTATTATAGCCGCAAATTAAGGCACTGACTACTTTAAATTAGTTGAATAGCTACAAAATCGATAAAATTGCCAGTCATGCTGCTTAATCGTAAGAACTAATTTTCCAGAATTACCACAATACATTATCTTGAATTGAGTTGAAATTTGAGCGTTTTGTGCGCAAAGCAATTACTATCTTTCAATTGTATTGCGAAAAAACTTCTTTCCAAATAATATCCCCTTTTCGAACGAATTATTCGGGTTTTTAAAAGTTACAGCATTTCTATCGATTTTAAATCATATTTAAATACAATTAGAGTTTTAATTTGGAAATGACCCAAGCAAAATATCAGCAAGCTTTTCAATGAACAACGTAATTTTGTTGTTACCACCGTATTGTGCTCATACAATCGAATCAAGTACCTCAGGTAAATTTTGAAACTGTTTGCAACATCCATTGTCGGTCAGTCAATTGAAAAAAGTTTAATTAACATTTCAGACCTCTGTCGAGCTTTTCTGTTGATAGTTAGCGATTTAATTAATTTTTATGTGCAGTATCTTAGTTACCCAACGTAAGTATGAATGCATTATCAAACTCAACTTACTTCCGGTCAATGTGAGAGGTGAAGAGTAGGACAAGTGGTAATAAGCCGATTTCAAAAACACCTAGAATGATAGGAAAATTTTGACATAAAAGTGATTGAGCAAGAGTTTTATGATCCAATAGTTTTCATTTTTAAGAAAATTGAATGAATACACTCCTAATGTGATCCTCTCTAATACACAATAAGTGGTGCTTCTCGTTAAGAGAAAACTTGAAACTTCGATAACGACTATATTTTAGTATGTATCGGCTATTATGTGATGACCAATGGACGTAAAATATAATTTTTGTCGAACTTTAGGGGTAGGTCAAAAACATGGTTTTGAGAAAAATAAATCAATCTTAGGCATATTTGGACAGGCCTCCAAGATTTGAGCTTGGATGTTTGTGTACACTTCAAAAAATTGGTAATCTGTTTCAACTGTCGCTGATAACGAAGTTCAACTTCCTTTTTGATGTTACACCGCGTTACAAAGTAACTTTTCCCTAATTTTCAGAAAATCACAATATGTGCCAGATGTTTGCCGGTCGTTCACAGGCAGACGGCTCAACTAAATTCTACTTCATTACATTTATGAACTCAAAATTTGATGATTTTTAAAAGGAGGACTTTTCTGGTTCTAATAAAGATCAAATTAGTGTTTCGCAACCCAAAAAAAAGGGGAACGAATTTTTAAAACCACAAAAAAAACCCCAATAGACCATGATTTATTACTTTGGATAATAAGTATATGTAATCTATGGAATCAATGTTTGATAACCCTCCTCAAACGTTTCAAGGTGGGCATATTCAAAAGCTACAATGTCCGTCCTAAATAAGCCTTCTGATATGCATGTATGGGTGAAAAAAGGCCTCAGAAGTTATTGAAGTGATTAAGTGATTCCGTTCTTTTGTGCATGGAATGGATTCCATTCGGGGTCTAGTTGTTCCTAACTTATAGCCAGTCCGATCGCCCCTTACAAGTTTGGATGCTCTATGGGCCAAAAGCTAGTAAAAAACGTTTTTCGCGGTTTTTACCGGAGTAGGCAAGTGGGATTTCATTTTCAAGTATTTTTGGAGTCTGAATTGAATGAGACTGGTTCCAGACCAGTCCGAGCTCATCTGACTCGGAAAATCGTTTTTAACGGTGAAAATGTTGAAAAGCGTGTAAACTTCTCTTTTTCAAATGTCCATTTTTTCATTTTCTCGTTTTGACGACTTGCAGTCTGGAAAAGTTGAGGTACACATGGTTAAAAACGATGAACCTTTTTGAAATAATTTGGTGCTTTTTTGCATCTAATGGCTTATAGTATATGGTTATGGCGTATATTCAGAACCAACGTGAAAATTCCTACAACAAAAGCTCATGAAACCATGATGTTCCCCCAGAGCCAAGTAAAGCACTGGGACTACAAGATAATTTGAACAACACTAGCGGTAAATATGAACATGACGAGGGAGCTGCGTTGAAATCCTTGCATAGTACTCCGTCACATCATACTCGAAGGTATGAATGAAGCGCTGAATGTGAACCAAGAGTTCAGGCCAACTCTTCGCTCGAGCTGGTGTTTCGGTTGAAAGGGTGATGGCAGGTGAATACAGCCGAGTTGGAACGGGTCAGATTTTCCTTCGTCATCGCATCTCGAATATCTCGGAATCCTCTCAATTTCATTGAAAACCAATTGATTTCCCACGCTACAATACCCTTTTCCAACCTTCGCTATTCACTTGATCATCCACCAACTAAGCACCTGATTTACTCGTTTGTACGGTCCCTTGGGGCTGTAAAATGTTGAGCCATTTCGTTATGGGTGATGTTCTCCGGATCGGAACAACCTTGCATGAGTGCTTGATAATGGTATAACAGAAGTCTATGGTCCTGCTAGTGGTTGTTGAATTTCAGTCTGCTCCTGGACACGGTCGTCACTCTTAGCCTGAAATGATTAAATGATTTTGTTTTAAACATATTATTAAGACTTTTATTTTCATTTGAAAAAGAACATAACTAATACATTGCTCAACTAAATTCAATATCAAAAACTTTCGGGAAACGGATAAATTCATATAAGCAATAATAATATTCTTACAAAAGAGATAAATTTCTTTGATAGGAAAATACCCAAAACTTTAATTTGTAGTTTCAGTAACGTGGCTGGCTTCCCCTGCATTCCCGGGTTAGATTAATAAATAATACAATTTATTTATAAATAATATAAATAAATAATAAAAATTAATTAATAAATAAATTAGTAAAATATGTGGGGTTCACACAACAGTCCATTTTTCCTTTATTTATTTTTCCTTTATTCCTCTAATATTTCCATGATAGAGAACTTACGGGAAAGAAATAACATATAACAGCTACATGGGTAACATAGCGGATCGGGAAAACTCCGCACCTCATGATGACCATCGTTACAAAAAACTCCGTAGGGCTATCAATTTTTTAACTGCTGAAAGATTGATTATCAAATTTAAGAACTAATATTTGACCTAAATTGTTAAATTAGTACTTATTTATGTACGGAATGTAGGAATGTTTGTTCAAAAAATGACAATTGCCTTACTTAGAGAATTTTTTCCACGTCATAACTCCTTAACGAAAAGTCCGATTCAAATAATTTAAATTTAAATTAACACATACCTGAACTGAATAATTTATACAATAACGGTTATTGTGGCTGACCATAATAGTTTAGTGTATACCGTCGCGGTTTTTTTTATTTTTTTGACGACCGATCATAAGCTCATCATCGAAATATACAGGACACTGTTTTATATATCTTCAATAGTTTTCGCAGCTGATGCGAGATAATTACTTTTATAGGCAGCATTTTGATGAGCTGAGCTATAATGTTCCATTTAGTTAAAGGTCTCCGACATTTCGAAAATATAGTACAGTTTTTGTTTACCAGTGTAGATAAACCTGATGGAGAAGGGGTTTTTAAAATAGGTCGAACAGTTTTTGAGTTAAGTCGTAACAAACTTTCCAGTCATAATGAAGGTGTGATGCTTGACGCCAAGCTCAGATGGAAGGCCCAGGTCAAGAATGAGATGGAAGAACTCCTTCTTAAACTCAGAAATGTATTGGATAATGGGGAGACGATCAAAGCTGTCAAAACAGATCAAGCTCACACCTAAAACCAAGTTCCAAGTTCAGTTGTGAAGCAGTGAAGTGAAACTATTTTCATAACCAAAAAAACGTTGTGATGTATCTGGATTTTGAATTTAGTCCAATATTTGTTTTTAAAATAATATTGTTAATCTTGGAATTTTTAAAATAAGTCAATAGTTTTCGAGTTAAACCCAAACACGAGTTGCGATTGTTGAGCTGTACTTTGTGCTTTGACGAAAAGTCGAATCATTTCTCAATATAATATTACTATGGATTAGCCCGAAGGACCTCAGATCCTTTCCTGCCGAGTTCCGGACATCACTCATTTTAGTTTTAAGAAAAAAAAAAGAATGAAGATATTTCAAAGGTAGAATGTAACATGGTAAAGACTGTGGACAGGAAATCCAACATGTCCACCATCAGTAACTGCTTCTCAAAAACTAAATCCAAAATGCTGATTTCATAAGCCAAGATTATCATATAACGTACTACAAGACGAACTATGTATCTTTAATCTTAATCAACGAATTTTGACCTGTTGGGTGGAGGGTTGATTTTCCTTGTTCCAATTCACAATTGCGAATGATAAGCGTTGAATAGATGTATAGAAATGACGATAGGGAGTAACGTGGTGAAACAGTTATACGAATGATTGAAAGAATCGTTGTATCACACTTCAATAATATTTTTGTAATACTGTCGGCGACAATCCAACTTGGAATAACAGTTCATTAGCATGTGATTGATCCAGCCGTTTCAGTACAGGGATATTAATTCATCCCTTGATCCCTCCTCCCTGTCACCAACAGTGATATTACCAGGTTATTAGCGTATCAGTCAAATGCGAGTACCCATTCGCAGCAGTTGACGGATGTTTAACCATCAGAGCCTCCAGCGAGCTCTTGCGAGTTCTTACTTAGACCTAATAGCATTGTAAGATAAGAAATGATAAGATGGTAGGAGGCTCTTAAGAAAAGAATAGAAATTCCAGGAGCTCAATTTGAATATAATTTCCAGAGCCAGAAGAGGAGGATTCGAGAAGAAAAATAGAAGTCAGTATAGAAGAAGGATGAACAAGGGGAGAGGGAGCGGGAAGTGCTAAAAACATTCCCTTGATTACAAGGCATTCTTTCGAGATCCTGACCATCATTCAGCCAGGAAGCTATATTCAAAGATGCAGTACTCGTATAGTAATTGAGTTCCTGAGTTATGTTTGTCACTCACTCGATCGTTTCAGCTTTTATTCTCATGCAAATAAGACCGTTGTATGACCGGAGAGCGATGAGCACCTCTTTAGTTCCTCCGAGAAATGGGGATTAAGATGTGAGCATTGGTGTCTATTCAGGGGAAATTGGGAATGCCAAACAACGTTAACGAGTCCATACATTTCATTGAAGACTGTATTCTTTGTTCATCACCACTAAATCGTTTTATTTCATTTTTCATACTTATTTATTTCCCGCAATTTTTTATTCCTACAGAAACATAATTTCCTAAAATTAACAGTCTTCAGTAAATGACCATTAATAATGTAAAAAAATGTCATTTTTTTATTTCTGAATTACGTGAGTAGTGTTCGTTACACCACACTGAGAGCATGTGCCTCATTTAGTGACAGTGACTTCGAGAGCAACAAATTGATTTTTCATAGACATCCTTACTGTTCCTTATTAAATTTAAGATTAGATTAAAATACAACTGTATAAATGGCTTTTCTGACGAAGCTAGAATGGATCCCGAAACGCTGTCGCCTTCCCGTCGGTCATGAGAGGCATTGAGACCTCTGAATCTCCAACAAAGCAGAGTTTCTGTAGATTTTTGACGCCCAGGTTTCTAGGGGAATTTCTCCTTGAGGGTGCTGAACTAATGAAGTTCTAGCAAGATTACTCTACTTCCAACAGCTCCCTCTCGTACTTGTCATTCCATTTCGAAAGTAGCATTACCATGACGATAACCTGAAATGGCACGAAGGTGAATTACATTTTGCAAAACTATTTTAACAAATGAAGTCAACTAAGTTTGCAACAGGAAACTCTGCTGCATTACTTTACTGAACTTTCCACTCATCCACTATCTTCATTTTACAGAAATAATTAACTGTAGGTTTGTTTGGGTTAGAGTCGAGAACGGCTCAGAACCAACCTCACCCCTGTTAAGTTTTCTTATAGTCACAGAACTTATTCGGGAACGATAATCTGGAGATCGTTCTAATGTTCATTACCGTTCAAAATCAGTTAAAGCAGTTCCAGGAATTTTTTCAGCATATGAACCACACAAGTACCTTACCATTCCCAAATTTATCATTGGAAACGATTCACGTTTTTTGGTTTATTATTCAACAATGAACCATTGGAATCGCTCTTTAAAAAAATTTTTTTAACCCCCCCTGAAAATTTTATGGTTTACGTTTCAAAGGGTGTAGAATCCAAATCTGCAATAAAAAATTTTTCCGTCCGTCCGCCATTCGCCGTATGCCGTACGCACGATTTCTCCCAAACGGCTGGAGCAAAAAATCTGAAACTTTCAGGAAAAATCAATATTGGTCCGACAACGCCCCAATTCTTTAGCCAGCACTCTCACTTAATTTAAAGTGCCCTTTAAGGGTTGTCAACATTTTGTAAAATCCCTAAAAACCTCAAAAAAAGTCAAGGCAGCCTAAATTTGGACTGTTTTTGAAAAACTTTCCATGAGGAATCGAATGAGCCCTTCCACAGGTCCGTAGCTAAACCATTCCCGATTTATGGGCCGATTTATGGTGCCAACATTTACGTTTTTTTGGTTCATTATTGTTTTTGTTTTAATTGCAGTAACCTAGTGATGTAGTGAACGTGGATACTGAAGTGGACTCCTAAAAGGGTTTATAGCCGATACACGGGTTGAAGTATTCTCTTTAACCATTAAAAAAACGCTGCAAATTCTTTCACTGAGGTTTATTATTCAATTGGCTGGCGTTCATGATTTGAATTTCTACTAAGCTTTGGAGTGTGCGTGTTTCACAGGTGATAGAGCGATTATTGAATTTCAGGAGGCACACAAATATGATCAACTGATCAATCCAAATAGGTATTTTGGTTGAGAACAGATTTATGTGCTCCGTAAAATTTCTCCTCCGTAAAAAATCTCCTGAAATTCAATAATTGCTCTATCACCTGTGAAACAGGGATACTCCAAAGCTTAGAAGAATTTTTTTTAAATTCTATTACAGTTATTTATGCCATCAGTACTTTATCTTTACTAATTTTATGGGATCACAAAACTCATTCATGACGAAGGTCACCAATTTCAAAACGTGGTTCCTTCCAGAACTGATTCGCGATCCTAAGCTCAACAAACGATTACTTGAGTTACCCGCAACACCCGTTGTGCAGAAGCTGCAACACCCGTTGTGTTGAACTCAAACGCTTCCAATATCGATGAACCAAGATGGAATCAGTTAAGGAAGGGTTGAATAAGATTAACTAGTTATTATTTGCCCAAATTTGACTCTATTTGTGGATTATGAAAACCTTGATCTAACACATACAAAATCATATTGGTAGCTTTTCGTTAGGATTTTCAGATTAGATAAATTCGAAATTTAATTGATCATTTACTGTTGACAGGTTTCCTGGATACGAAGAACGACGAGTGACTACACGCTTCTAACTGTGGGCCTAATCACATATGCTGGAGACGACCGATACGTAACCATTCATCCATTCAATTCATACGTGAGTTTATATCAATGAAAATAGAAAAACGAAAACCTATGAATGTAGGAAAAGCTATATCTCGACGACTTGAGTGTCCATATCTGCGGTTTGCTGAGTCCTGTTGCCCTCAAACTCTTCCAATATCAATGAACCAAGATGGAATCAGTTAAGAAAGGGTTGAATAAGATTGAAGGGTTATAATTGGTTGGAAGAAATATTTTTTTCCAAGGGGAGTAGTGACTATTATTCCAACACCCAGAGGTAAACGTGATAACAGTAGGTTGCACATAGCTTTTTTAAAGAAGAAAAAGAGTGCGAAATATGTCAAGCACCATGATACCAACCAATTTGTTTTAGTTTCACCAGGTTTTGACAATATTTTCAGGGAATGCACTGGTCGAATGTAGATGGTTTTTTTTGGGGGGGTTGCATTGCCCAAAAATCATTATATCGCTCCGAACAATCAATTCACCATAATGTCATCACTTTCCGATATTTTTAGCTTGCTTAATTTGATGAGTGGTTGCAGATCTTTATTCTCACCACCAAACAATCAAAGCAACAGAAACACAACACACGTCGACACATCTTTTGAAGGCGTTTCTGTCAGCGGAAACGTGTTTTGCGGCATTGCTGTCCGTTGAATCATTGTTACAAGCTTGTATTCTACATTTCTGGCTGTTATTTCAAATATTTCTTTTACGAGGAAATACGGGAAATATTTCTCCTTAATGAGAAAATATATGCCGCTTGTCTCAAAACAACTCCCACTTCAGTTGTGAGTTTAGGGTCGCGCTAAAGCCGAAAAAACGAGGCTTTAGTTGTCGATGTACCCGGTTGTTGATCGATTTGCGAGTTTGGTTTTTCCATTGGATCTGTAAAAACTCGTTGGCTCCGAGTTACTAGATTATGAAACTTTGTTTTTTTGTGGCCGGCGAGAGAAGTTAAGGTTCGTTATACTCGAAAAGTTGTTGAAATATTTACCTATGTAGTTGTTTTTCTGTTGGAAGATTGATATTAACAAAAGTTTACGTTTATCAGTACTGAATGTTATCCTATGTTGTTGGTTCCCAGTCTGCTTATGGTTTTGAAAATTATTTTCTCTTCCGAGGAGGACACATAGGCGCACCCTGGTAAAGGATGAGTTACTACACACTAAATCATTGGCCACGAAATCGCGAAAACCCATGTCAAGAAAAAGCACGGAGTTTGTCAAAACATATTGGTAAGTAATGAATGCATTATAGGGAAGCCCCCCCGATTGGTGTTATATGATCACACCTGTAGTCGTAATTATGAACAATCATGAATACTTTTAAAAACTACACTGAGTTCTTCATAGAACTCAAAAAGTAAGAAAATCGTCTGAGAATTTTAGTGAATATGAGAAATTCTAGAATGGATCGGCCATTACAACCTTCCCTCATCTTTCTTAATGACATCAAATTCAAGATTTCTGAGGCGTGTTGTCCAAGAGAGGTTTGTTAAACAATTATAGGGATCTCTAAAAAAAATTAAGTTAAAAAGTAAGACCCAAGTTCTCATTCGAACAAAAAAGAATAGAAAAAATTGGCAGTATAAGATGTATAAGGAGCACTTCGTTGGATTGTCTTTTACCCTCTTCACTCCCCCTCACACCAGAAAATTCAAAATGTTTGAGGTTAATTGCATAGCAAGACAAGAGTTAGCGTCGAAAAAACAAAAAAAGTTTGAAATCTACAAAATCAGATGAAAATAGTGCAGAAACAACGATTGGTCAGAAATATCCACTTCACCCCCTTTATGAAAATGAAATTTGCTGAATATGTTTAAATATTAAACCAACAACTTTTGTACAAGAAAGACATGAATTGGTTGAGAATTCACGCTTGAGCAGCGATAGAAATAATTCGGTATTGGCCCCCACCCCTCTGTCATCAAAAGCAAATTTGTTCATTTGTGTAACTAAACTAAAATGATATCAAACAAAATAAGAATCATAAAAATTGGTAGAAAACTATAGATTGAGTAGCGTTGACAAATTTTGTCGCGAAAAAACACGTTTTTTTCTTCGTTACCCCCCCTAATTCCTCTATCCGTTCGTGAAATTCGAAATTTCCGAGATTCGATGAATCAGTTGCAGGCTAGGCAGAGCACACCAAGTTTCACACTTATAATGCACTTTTTTTCTACACAAAACAAAACTCCGACACCGGCCCTAGGGATTTGGGAAGTTGGGAAAGATGGAGAAGAGGGAGAGGGATGCAAGGAAGTAACCCTGTAAAACGACCACTAGTTGAGTCCCAAAGAAATTCTTTAATGATACCACGAATCTCTCCTGTAGAGATGCCCAACTCGAGAAGCTCTGTGGCACGTTTCCCGCACCACACTCGACGCTATGACACAGTTGCAGCCATGACCATTTGGTGCCACTCCTTTTAGCTCCGATATCGCTTGCCGTAAATCATTCCTATCATATTTACTTACTGTAGCCCTCCAGGTCTGCTCCATGTCCAAACTGCCACTGAAAATTGGGCATCAGGCATACTGGCAACGATATCTGGAAATTAACGGCATTCATTCTACAAACTCTGTGCTTTTTCTTGGATGAGTTGCTCTTAAAAAAAAAAATAAAAAGTTTATTTTGGCGACATTTGAGGTTCAGTCGATGAATGAGTATATTTTTCTTTAGATTAACGTCTTGCTCAAGTTATTCAGCACCTTCAGGACTGGGAATTACCGATTGTGGTGCAGTGGCGTAAAGTAGAAATAAATATGGTAATTATTATGGTCAGGGCCTCTCCCAAACTATGGATTTTCGAAATTGTATAATTAAATCTATTCTTAATCACTTAACTTTAGCTGCACACGTTGCAATATGTCTCGGAAGAGGAAGGAGAAAAAACACAATAGATATGAGCATGACAATATCTATTCTACCAAATATGTTTCTTCTAGGAAACAGTAAACCTCACATCAAAGCTAAATGCCCAGTTACAACTTGGTAATTCCTGCCAGATAAAAGTTGCACAACGTTTTGAAGAATCATAAAAGAAGAGTAAATTAAAAAAGAACAATAGTCTTGAAACAATGGGTATCAGAATGAAGGCGAGGAGAATTAATTTAAATGAAAACGTTCTGCTTCCTTACTCAGGAGGAAGGACTTTTTTACAGCCCCTACGGTTTGCGCGAGACATAGACCGTGATATATTTATTTTATGTCGCACCAAACCTCAAGGGACCTTTCCTCGCTTTTACTTCTATTCATACCAACGGAAACTGGAAAACACATTATACCAATTGGAACATAACTAATAAATGAGTGTGTATCGTTTCTCAATTCTGCTTTTTCAGTGTGTCATAAGCATCTTTATTGTTTGAAAATTGACATGTCGCTAATTATCCTGCATTTAAATTAATATCGAGTGATATTGTTTTGAACTCCACCGGAGACAGGCGGCGTGTTGATAACTTTCAGTAACTCAAGGAGCCATACCATTGTGACTGGCTTTCCCGGGCCACACCTCATTTTTCAAACACTGTGGCTTTTAAGGAATACCAACGAATGAGGCGTGAAATGCAAGTTTGGAAATTTCGAAAACGGCAAATGCCAGATGTGAAAAATATCTACATGTCAGATGAGAACGACCCATATTTGTACTCTAGTTCAGGGGTCTCCAAACTATTTGCCCCAAGGGCCGTATCGTAATGTGGAGGTGATGGGGCGGGCCAACAGGGGGCTCTGGCCGCTAGTCCCCAAGCTGAAGGGGTCTCTCCCCTTTTTTTGAAAATTAGAGACTTGAAAACAGCGTTTCGAAGAAAGTTTGACAAATTCAAAATTAGGCATGATATAAGAACAAAAAATTTGTTGTAGAGATTGTATTTTTAAAATTCCATTACTACCTTTTCGTTGTTCAATAAAAAATATCAACAATTGAATTTGCAGGAATGAAACATTTTGAAAGTCAGCCATTTGAAAACATGGTTTTTAAACACTCCTAGACGAATTAGACAAATTCAAAATTAGGCCTAATATAGGAACCAAAACTTAGTTTTTAGTGATTAAATATATTTTTTTAATTGTATGGTCATTAGTTTTTCATTGTAGCTTTCACTGGGTCACATGGCCGACTTTTCTTTCTGTTCTGGGGGTTGCCTAATTTTTTCCATTGGCGTCCGCGGGCGGCGGGGCGAACCAAATACTTCCGCGGGCCGTAGTTTGGAGAGCCCTGCTCTAGTTTATTATCAGAATGAACACATTTGATCTTTTTCACCGTCTAGTTTTCGGCTCATATTCTCAAATTTCTGGAATACCTCCTAAGTATCCGACTTCTTGCTCAAAAAAACGTATACTGCACACCATCGAGTTGCATCATCAAAAAATGTAAAAGTGCGTAAAAGTGCGAAAATCCACCAATGGATTTTACTCTCATTGGCCAGCAAATGTCTGTGGTGGATCAGTTCTAGAATTTCGGCAGTTTTTCTTTGAGATTTTTCTTTTCAGACTTTTCTTCGAATACATCACGTTATTTTTCAAAATCAGTCTAATTGATTTGCTTTTAGATATTTGCTTTAAGTCAAATTCGTACGCATGTCCTAAGCGTTTGTACCAAAGGTTAATATTATTTTTCCGAGTTCTTTTTTCATTGCACACACATCATACTACCTGTATGTTCAATCTTTGTAATGGAAGAAGCGCTACATTAATAAATAGATATTGAGGTGAGTTAGTAGTGGCCCACAAGAGCGCTGCCATCCAATTCTATCAATAATTGCTTCCAAATAGAAACAAGTTCCTATCATTAAGTTAATTAGTTGTTCTCGGTCTTTTCACGTTGATTAGAAAGTAATGGAAACTGAATAAAATAAATTCCGTTTTACAGTCCTTTCGCCTGGTTCTATTTTTGACGCATCCAAGTATTAAGGGACTTATAAAAGCTTTCGTGGTGTTTTGAGACTGAGTTATTCTGAAAAAGTTTTATTTTGATTGGGGAATCAAAGAATCATCATAAAATGTTGTGAATACTTTGACCGATTTACTGTAACTTGTTTCACGGAGAAAATATTGATGGAGTATCGTATAACTTTCGTCTTTTGGAGTTAGTAAAAATTCAATCTTTGGTATCACGGTTTCATTATATATGAAATCGTTTCTACAAATAATGACCGGTGCCAACTTTTCCTGTTTCCATCGTTACGGCTGTCATATCAATGTCAAATAATGAAGAAAACAGCTTCACTCGTTCGTTACCTTTTAAGTAAAAAGAGGTTGGTAGGTATTGAATTTAGATTTAAAACTTTCAGCAATTTGTCACTGATACGGTTCTTCATTAAATATCTTCACGTGTTCCTGAAAACAACTGAACTTTTGAAATGAATCATATAAAATAGAATTTAAAAAACAGGTTTCGTAAGTCAATGTGAATAGCAACATTGTAAAATTTTGTATTTTGCAGTCTTGGCAATCTTACACGGCTTTGTTGTGCTATCTACGTTTGTGTTTATTACTTGATTTTGGGTTCCATGACATTCGCTAGGGGAAGATTTTCTGCTAAGAATGTTTGGTTACTGGGGCAGCATTCTTTATTTTCAGAAAATAAGAAAATGACCCTCTTCACCATTCTTATTCATTCCATGAGATTAATATGCGTTGACTACACACTAGCCTTGTGAATCTCCGTTCTCGTTATTGCTGATCGTTGTGGGGTTCTGTTATGACGGGATTAAACAAATTTTTACTGTGACATGACTGGTGATAAAACCGAATAAGAGGTTGCACATTATGTTGGTAGCATGGTGATGCAATCATATTGTACCATGTAATATTCATTTCAATATTATAGGTTGCTACTGAAGTAAGATCGTGAAGACCAGCCTCGAAGATTAATATATTGAAGAAATTCAATTTCAAATAGTATCTAGAGTCAATTAAGACAGCGATTATTGCAACAAAAAAATCAACCACCTGGGCAAACCAATCTGAAATGGGGTTGGTCGAGTGGACTATAAGATTAGAATTTTATTCCTCATGCACTGCTATCATATTAATGAAAACAAATCCTCCCTCGTGTGAGTGGCAACGAACTTATTACAATCAAACAATAAATGGCAGTTCCCTAACGTCATTACGTTTTCAGAAAAATGGTTCATTAACTGGAATTTGAGAAAAAATGCAGAAATACTAACAATAGGGTTCGTTACTGTTAATTAAAAAAAAAAAAACTTCAAATTTATTAGTTTTTCGATTGAAGGTACTTCTTTGAATATTACCTAATTGCTCGTTTCATTGACGTTTGTGGGTACCTGTTAGAAAATTCCAATTATTCAAGTGAAATCCATGTGCGAAGGAAATGATTTTGGTTTATTATTTTTAATGATGAACCTTGGTGATCGCACAGCAAAAATGATGTTTTACCTCCGCCTCAAAAATGGTTGTTCTACGTTTCAAAAATCTAATTAAAAATATAAGGTCCGACCTACGTAAGCCGTAGGGCATCCGAAGCTTTTCTCCGAAACTGATGGATCAAAGTTTACGAAATTTGTCTCAAAAGTAAATCATCGACTCGGAATGTGCCCGTGACCTCGGCAACATTACCTATGAACCCTAAGAGATTATATTCAAGGATTAATCTATCAAAAATCGAAATCTCCAAGACTTGCGGTGTAAGGGGGTAGTTTTTTGTGTTTGATTCAGTCAGAAATTAGATCCCTGAATTGAATGATGCGACCCTCTGTTCGCTCTCCATTTGAAAAATGAGTTTGGTAGGGGGTCGGGCTGCAACGCCCGTTCAACTTGCGGTCTGAGGTAGGCCGGGTGGTTAGCGCATCCCAAATATTTGTCATGGAGGCCGGAGTTGCCGAGTTAAGATAATGCACTACTACAATGTTCTGATATACATAGATCAGTTATTTACGTGGAAGGATTATCTAAGACAGAAATAGAAAAAATGTGTGTCATAATTTTCAGCGTTGTCTACATCAATTCTTAGTTTTTCTTTACTCTGTGCGGTGTAAGCGGGAGGGGCACTGCCAGTTCGGAATTTACACAACTTGAAACGTAAAATGACTACGTTTAACGGGATTATCGAAATTGTTTGCAATACGATTACAATTGTTTGCTTTACGCTTCCACTGACACAAACGCCTCTAAATGTGTAAGTCGACATGTATTTCGGGTCATGCGCTGATTGAAGAGCGGAAAAGATAATGATAAACTATTACCAGGGAAAATCACGCTTCACGGATTTTGTGTTCCACACTGTGCATTCACAGACTGAAGTATTGATTTTGAACGATGAAATCGATGGGGCGTCATCTACAGCCTAACCTGCACATCCCCTGGAAATTTCAGAAATATCTCGTGTAAACTGTAACAATTAGGCTTGTTTCAAGGATTTCATGTTCCACACTTAAGTAACTGCTAATAAAATTATGTGAAGTTATTACTTATTTTCTCTACAACTTCACACCAAACTTGGGTGAGGTTGGACGAATAAAACTTGACAAAATGATGCGTGCTGTGTTTTCTTTTGCGCATATGATTTTGAATGAAATTCATAGTGACCATCTACACCATATGCGCATTTTCTGAAAATCCCAACACCAACTGGATTTTTTTTCTTTTTTTGTTCAATAAAACAATGTAACATGCATTGCAAAGTAAATTACAATGATTTACATTATGTCTTTAATTTATTGGGAGTTGAAAAAATTCCACTCGGCAGAGAGTGGGAGTTGCGATCAAACAAATATCCACCAAATAAAAGCACTACACCGAAAATGTCATCAAAATTGGACGGCAACTGTAGCAATGAATCAGGGTTAGTAGACAGTCGGATACGAAACGAAATTTGTTCAGATTGATCTAAAACGTGAAATGTTAGTGGAAATTTAGATTTTTGGGGAAAATATTCATCACTCGAAAGCGAGAACCTAGGCTTCAAAAACCTAGAGTATACTCTCTCTGAAGACTCTGAAGCAAAACCTCTCCCTTTTTTTCCAATCCTGCGCCTACAGGGACTTGTGATTTGGGAGTTGAGTGAACAGCTCAAGCAAGGCTACCAAACTTTGCAGTTTAAACAAGGGAGAAACACGAAACCATTCTAAAGTTCTCTTAGCGAATCCTGTTATACTAAGTTCGGACTACTTCCAAAAATAAATTAACGAGGATAAAAAAGAAATAAATAAATAAAAAGGTGCAAGGCACGAAGAGGAAGAAGTTAGATGGTGAAGGGGGTAATTAGTGTAATTGTGAAATCTTCCTATCATCCATTACCGAGATAATGAGGGTGGGGTAGAATTTTTTACCCCCTAAAAGTTTGTGTTATTTAAAACTAGGTTCTTTGGTCGGCGGTGTTGTGAATATTGAGAAAAGAGGTTTAAGAGGGTGAGGAAGGTGCTATTAAGTGCTCCATCTCCGGCTGCAACTACCTGTGCCCTCCACCCATCTACACCCGCTAAAATTTATACTTCTTACGAGAAATATAACACGAAATGCCTCGCTCAAACCTCTAACAGCTTTCAACGAAAATGAATTCAGCTGGATTATGAATTAGAAACGGGCGTTTAATAAGAGATGCCCGTTCCGCACAACAAAAACTGTCGCTGCGTCTATGTTTTAGCGTGAAAAATTACATTTGAATAGCATTCTCATTCTAAAAGCGGCTTACCAACTTTATCCTTCCTTATTCTGTTTGTGAGAGTTCACAAAAGATGATTTATGTGGTATGAAAATGAGAACCCAGCGACATCGAATGTTTCGCACGTGGAAGTGTATTTTCTTGCTGAGCTCTCGCGACCATTCCTTTTTTTTCAATTAGTTTGTTATTTTTTGTTATTATTATTATTGTTATATTTTTTCAGATTAATATTGTGGGTGTGTTGTTGGTACGGACGAGTGTTACTGATTTTCAAAGATCTGGAAATTGTTACACAGTGTTCCTATTTGTTTCGGAGCTTTTCTTCCACAGATAGATCAAGTACTCATCTACTTAATGTAACACGGAACTTTCATGTCTTATCAGTGAGAAAAAGCCCGATCCTGGAAAATAGTGATAAAATGAATTTGTTCTGAATGAACTGAGTGTTGTGCGAGTGAACTGATTGTAATGCAGACGTAGTTATAACTCAACAGTTTTCATACCTTGCTACTACACTTTTCCAAACATTATATTCATGATACTCCCTTTTCCTGGCAAAATTCGAAAATCATCTTGTTTTTGGGGCAGTAAGTCTAGTCAGCATTTGGAGGATCGCTGGGATGAATATCCAATTCGTGTGGGTCAATTCTCATGTAGGTCTACTGTACAACGAACGTGTACATCAGGCAGCAAAAGCCGCCGCGTGTGAAGGAGAAAGAATGACCCCGAATCTGCCAAGGGAAGAATATTATGCGGTATCCAAAGGTTACATTCGTGCATGTAGGCAGCAGTGCTTTGATCAAGGGTCAAAAGGAAAATTGTATAAAAATATAAATCCAAAAATTAATTGTGTACAGATCAAGAACTTGAACAAACCTAAAAGGGAAATTAAAATGATATGCAGACTCAAAGCCAACCACTGAATCTGTTCAATGTATATTCATCGAATTAAACTTAGGGAGGACGAATCTTGTGACTGTGGGCACCTCACTGGTGATCTTGGTCATTTGATAATTACTTTTACCTTGTATGATAATTCAAGAGAAAAAGTGTTGAATAAAATCCATAAAAATATAAAAGAAAACCCATTCAACTATCAGACCTTACTTAAAAGAGAAAACTGCGAAGTATAGGATGAAATTTTTATATTTTTAAATGAGACTGGACTGTTATTATTTCATTAGGAAATTAACAAATTTGTCATTATTTGGATATGATATTGCATTGATTATAATTTCGAAAAATTGTGTACGCATGGCTTAATGTGAATAAACGATGCCTAAAAAAATATATTCATGATAAATTACAATGCTAACTCTCATCTTTATTAAGCATGTTTATTATGTTACCTATGTCTAGAGCAATACGATCCATCTATAATCCGGATAAAGCAAAGTTAATCATCAAAAACTTATCATACCGACATGAACGTAAGACTGGATTTAAAAGTCCACTTTGCTAAGAAAATATAGAAAATGCAATGAACAAATGGACAGACACAAACAAATGGAAGGATTTGCGTCCACCAACACATCCCCGTCTCTCATTATTTCTCCCTGAGGCAAAAACTTAAAACCTAGCAACGCAGTTGTGACCTGTTTATCTTATTTTGAACTATGAGTTCATTTGAAAGCCTAGTTTAAGTCCAAGGAAACCGGTAAATATGTGGCATATTCAGGCACAAGCGTCCATTCTGCTGTGAACCCAAACATACGAGGCCTGCTCACCTCGTTTTGAGAATGTTTTTGTCCATCCAGCGCGAGTTGCTCAAAATCACGAAACACCATTTCGATATTATTTCGTAGTGATTACGTGATTCATCTAGAAAATAGGTCTCAGACAGAAGATTTGGTAAAGTTACTGAATCAAACGACAACACGCTGCAAATTATTACACAGAAATTTATTATTTCCTGATTATACGAGTATAAACCTCCCATAAACCTCAAACTACAAGAACCGGACTGTACAATCAAGACACAGTGCTTCCTAGACACACTGAAAAACTCAGGTAGAAAGCCAAAAGAAATTTAACGAGATAAAATAAAAACACACGCAAAAATAATGATTCCGTTAGTTCTTCTCAATTCAATTGAATCATGGGAGATCCCGCTATGGACAGTATTGTCGTATATCATCAACCTTGTTATTTGATCTGTCGCCAGCAATGTGTCTCACCAGCCACTCGTTAAAAAACTTTTAGCGTCTGTAGCCCGATCTTCTAGCTGACCAATCTGTCAAATTATTTATTTGTCAACATTACAGCAACCCGAGAGGTCCCATTCAATTCACGGAGCTAATTTGTATCTGAACAAAAAAACTCCCCTCTTTCATCGGAAGTTTTTGAGATTTTGATTTTTTTCGGTTCTTTAACCCTTAAATATTACCCCTTGAGGTTGATTGGCATTATTGGCACATTCCGGATCGGTGTAGGACTTTTTAGTACCATTTCATAAACTTTGGTATATTAGTTTTGGGGAGAGAGAGCTAGAGGGAAAAAGAGAGAGAGAAACAGACATTTCATCAGATAAAATGAAAGGTTGGAAATGGTTTCAAATTGAAGATAAAGTCTTAGTAATTGAGAACCTGCATCGTCAAACCAATTACCTGTTTCAGTTTCGACTTTCTTGAAAATCGAGTTTTCCACATGAACAGAGAGCGCCTTCTAATTGTATTGAAAAACTTCCACCCTGAATTGGTTGGAACAAAAAAAGCATCAAATTCTTACTCACAGGTTTAGACCGATTAGGGAATTAGCCTCAATGATCTTTCAGGTGATCAGTGTGTTTCCATACATAATAATTGACTTCTAGAACGACTACCTCTTAAATTCAACTTCGTGAACACGAAACTTTTTCAGTTTTACTTGTTTGTACAAAACAACGCTGTTGGCAGAATGTGTACTATTCTGTATATTGGCACAACGTACAAATCTACGGAAGGAAAAGCAAAAGTTTTACTAGGTAAAATAAAACACTTTACCGCAAATCTTTAAATATGTTATAAAAATCTAAATCGGAAACAGCGATATGTCCAGTATCCATCATGCTCTTGGCCCGTGTTCAGTTGTTTTTATTGAATCCACTCCGGGCGTTTTTTTCCCCTTTAATTCAGTTCTTAAAGATTCACAGAAATAAAAAAATTATAAATAGACTAATGATCATGATTTTCCAATCGAGGGTTTAATACCAAAACCGGTTATTTGTTCCCACTATTCGTCGAACGACGGAGGAATTGATTTTTTTTTTATTCGAAATCTACCTGTCTTGAAAAGTAAACAAAACTTTTGAGGGGAAGGACGGTGTAAATTTTTATTCTGGTCGATTACGAAAATAATCAACCGAAAATTACCCAATTTGCTTCTTCTATGCCATTCATAGCCTATTGAAATAGAGCCTAAAGGCAGTTTATAACGGAGTTAGCAACAAGCAACGGTGATCGAATGGAATAGTTGGCAATAGCAAGGGCTGAAGCGACTATTGTCCACCAGAATGACGCTAGAAGGAAGTAGGTTATCCCTGGAAGCGGCTTAAAATCTTCATCTGAAAAACGTTTAAAACAGCAACAATTACAAGTAAAAGCTAAAGGCCTAGGATATTAAATGTATAAATTTAGCAAATGAGTAACTACTATTGAATTTGTTATTCACGAATTGGAATGTTGACAATTTGAATGAGGAAAAATATGATCAAATCCCTGCACCAGTCATGAGCATAATCGGATGAAATTATTGTAAATCATTGTTGCATATTTAAGTTGAATTGTTTTAATATTAATCACCCTGTGCCCAGAGAGGTTGTTAACTATCGACTTCAAGGGAGAAAACCTTTTTTGAAAAAAAATGTTTTGTTCCTTTTCGTTACTGTACATAAACTACAACCTACATCGCGGTTAGTAAACCACCATTTTCAAAACCCCTCTGGAATGTCCACAGGCATGTTGAAATGTTGAACGCTACCAACAACGTTCATACCATGGATGGGATTGCATTAGAAGGGTTTGCGGCCTTAGCACACCACCAACCGTGCAATCGCTGCCCCTTCTCTCCTCCTCATTCGTCCCAATGCGTCATCAGCCCGCGTTGTTTCTTAGCCATGTAGCTTCCATAGTCCTCAAGTAGCCAACTAAAGTCATATACGCGTCTTTCATTACCAATAGAGCCTCATCAAGTAAATTGTAACATTTTATTTTATTACGACCCCACAGTCGTAACAAGGCCTGACATCGCGATTTTCGGAAGTTTTTCCCAACCCGTGAACTTTTTACTAACACAAAAATCTGTATTCACTAAAAAATTCGTAAGAAGCTCAAAAAATTGCCTTTTCATGTTCAACTCTTCCTTTTCCTTTCCCGTGATCCCTCGCGTGTCCCTCCCATTCCCGTTCGATCGTCGCCACAAATCGCCATATATCAGGGGGAAAGTTTTGAGTTTTTTCCCACACCAAACTTTCCTTCGCTCTTTTCGTAGGTCTCTCTGAAGTGAGGCATCGTCAACAGAAATATACCTATTAAAATTGGTCCTGGAGGTGCAAACTAGGTGCAAATTATTACACAACGGTTAATTATTTCCTTATTAGATAAACTTATTATTCCTTATTAGATAACTTGATTTATGTTTATTAGACGTTACTTATGATACATTATATAAGTGGTGCTAATAAATCGTAATTCTATTGTACGAGTAGATGGCATAAAAAGATCCTCAATGATATTTCAGTGGATTAAGGAATAAATTACTCACAAGGATCTTCAGCTGCTATCAATAACACTTTGAACACCGAAGTCCCTCTAAGTGATATTGGAATACTGTCTGTGTGTCTGTGTGTCTGTGTGTCTGTGCGTTTTAGACCTTTCTGTGGTGTGTCTGTCTGTCTGTGTGTCTGTCTGTGTGTCTGTGTGTCTGTCTGTCTGTCTGTCTGTCTGTCAGTGTGTATCCGTACCTTGTAATTGACTTTTGGAATGACCTCTTCTAAAAAATAACACTTTGAACACCGAAGTCCCTTTCTAAGAAACAAAATTCTGATATTGGAATACCTACAATATTGTAAGATCGTCAAGATGTAGGATTCTTTTTTTTTTTTTTTTTTTTTTTTTTTTTTCAGTAGCATTTTATGCAGAGGAACCATACCGGAATCATCAACTCTTATTTTACCGATAGAATTGATCCTTTTCCGGTGTATACAGTTTCAAGAAAGTTTTGAAAAGTGCTAACCTGGTTAACTTTAATTTTCTTGTCGCAAGTCCTTTACAACTTTTTCAATCTATTGTTGATATCCTTCGATAAAGTAATTTCCTGGCGAATTCAGCACTGGAAAACTCTAATGACATTCATCTAAGTCGTACACTACCCACGAAGTACTAACAAACAACATTAACTGACGCTGCTGTCTGGAATCGTTGTGGTCAAGGATTATTATCTAGTCTTGGCTCTCAACAATGAACATGTGGCATCCTTAACACCAATTATCGGCTCTTTAAAGAACCATCAAGGATTCCAGTCCTTTTCCTTATTGAAGAAAAATCATCCCATACTTATTACCGCAAGCAACAATGCAACCAGCTAATGTATTGTATGCAAAGAGTGTTAGATGGTTTTTGTTGAAAATAATAACAGAAAATTATTATTGTTTAATACACAGAATAGAAAGTATTCATTGAAATCACCGAGCCCCAGAACTACTTGAAAAGTGGAAATTGACAGGCAACGAAAAATTATTTCTTGCTCTCGGGTGCGGTAATAATCATGTTAGCGGCGTTTCCAAAGGAAAATAATTGAATCTTTTGGAGGAAGGGATGGCAAATTTGATTCAAACGGGAGAGAAGCATTCTCTACTGTTAATTAAAGGAAACAATTGAATAAAAGCCGAGAGAGAAATAAAAGAAGTAAGAAGAACGTGAAAATCGTAAGCAAATAAGTAGGAAAATTGCCTTTCAAAGCATTTTACGGAATTTTCACTGGGAGTTGAGATGCATTATTTTATCAAGTATTTTTGTATTAGTCAAACCTGTTTGAGTATTCACTGAGTTAGAGTCAGAATGTTATAACAGAAGGGGTCGAGACTCCTAGAAAAAAAAAACGATTTGGAACTCTCGCGATGCAAAGTAGAAATCTATTTCGATCAACAAAAAGTCACTCAATAAATATCCATTAAGTTGAAAATGTGCTATTTGTTGTATTAGATTGCAACTGATCCATCTTTAAAAAAAAAGAGTGATTGTGATATATAGAATTGCCAAATCCGTAACATGAATATGCAGGGCATTGAAACAAAAATATACTGTCTTTAAAAAACGGTTCGCGTTGACTGTCATTCCCGGAGGAGGATTATATTCTAGCTTCCCTTCTCGGGCAATCTACTTCTCTCCTAAAGACGTTAAAGATACCATAAGATCATCACCAACGGAAAAGGTCCCTGGGCTTAATAGTACAATCTCCACTTTTACGTGGACTCCGCAAATTGTTCGCCCACCTAGCTCTTATATTCTCAGCTTCAGCAAGAATGGGTAACATTCAAAAGCCTGGAGAAATACGTCTATTTGTCTGATATTAAAACCCAACAAGCCGCCTGACTTAGCTAATTCATACCATCCCATGAGCCTCCTCTCCGTCTATCAAAAATATTCGAGCATAATATTTATCCAATGGTTTGGACAGCATCTTATACCAAATCAGCAATTTGGCTTCCATCAAGATCACTCCTGCTCACTACAGCTACAACGTTACACAAACTTAAGATTATTTATGACCAGCAAAAACTATGCCATTCAGCCTAGTTTGATGTAAAGGCCTCTTACAGGACTGGGCATTGTGGCCTCCTGTTCAAACTTTAACGATACCTACCCAACAACCTACCCTCAGTAGTAAAACAATGATGAAGTCTAACTCGCATATACCCTGACAATTTCATCAAAATTGCGTGAGAACTGTAGAAATTGGGTTTGTTAGCACAAGAAATAAAAGTTGGTCTAAAATCCAAATTGAGAGTAGACATTTTGATTTTGGAGAAAAAAATTATTCATCTCCTGAAAGTAAAGCACTAGACTTGGCACTTTATTCGACAGAAGGAGTTGACTTCCTAGTCATAGTTCCTATCACAACACCGGCCGCTCTGAACAAGCGAGAGAATATAGAAACCGATGTTTTCGTTAGTATAAATAAAGCCTTTTGGGTTGAATTGACCATTTAAATCTAACGAACAACTCGCCTCTTGAGTGAGGTGTTGTTCAGTGAATGCAGGGAACATTTGATGGACAATTTTAACCGATCTTGTGAAATTCTCAAGCATAATGAACTTGAAAACATTCGTTCAACGCGAGTGGAAAATTCGGCTAGGAATTGACTTTGTGAAATAGTATAAATTTGTTTTGACTCAACTGACTGTCTCAGCAGTATGCAGTGCAGAGACCCACCTAACTCAGTAAAAAGGGGCCAAGATAATGGGATCGCCGCATCACAGTTACCCAACAGCAGCAAGCTATAGCTCAAGACAAGCTTGAGTTGTGCCTCCTTGATTATCCTATTTGCTACTACTGTTTATGAACGGAATTTGGAACATAACCTAGTTATGCCCTGTTGGTTGAACCAAATGTTCTTTTCTACGACGGTTATACAGAACGGCGTGTTGATAAACCAACCCTAAGGGATTATATTAACTACTTTTACTATCAAAAAATAGAAAATTGAGAAACTTTTCAATGTGAGGGGGTAGTTTGTTGTTGGATTGAGATAGGAATTAGTTCCATAAATCGAATGGGACCACCCGGTTTACTGAACAATCATCCATTTGCTCCCCATTGGGAAACCTAAAGAAAGTATAGTAGAAAGGACACAGGGTTTATACTCACAGGTAAAACCTCCGTGGCCGAGAGAAAAGAAGAGAGTTGTCAGAAAAATGAGATATTTTTTGGCAAAAATTTATTTTAAATTGTGGTGAAATTAAAAAAATTTTGGGAACTAAGATAATATTTATCATAATTTTTTCAGCTGTCGAACATTTCCTAAGCAATTTTCCACCAGACGAATGAATTTGTGGATTTTTCCTATTTTCCCCAGTTTTACCAACGAGTTTTAGACGATTTTAATGAATTTTATGAACACAATTCAATAGAGTTTTGGTCATACATTTATAGTGCACGAAACAAACCAAGAAACAATATTATTTTTTTTAATTTCCATAAATTTCTCTTCTTTTTCCTTGAGTTTCATTCTGCTGAAACTCACAAATCAGTAGATTTTTATTTTTATTTTTAGACATTTGGTTAGTAAGTTTTTAAAATGTGACCGATTTAATGTGCTCAAGTGCTATCTAACAAGCACGTCACTCTTTTTGGAATACTAGATTTTTTGGCGAAAGAAGGAAGTTTTATCTTAATCCTGTCAGAAGTTATCGTCTTGAATAACGTGCACCTGTTCACTAGTTGATTTTTGTAGATTGTTTGGTATGTTTTTTTTTTTAATCGGTATTCTGATTCTCAATGTACAATTTTATTATATCTTTATAATTCTAAAACAAATTATTTTCGGCTCCGAACCGTCAACCAATTGACTTTTCTTTTGTATTCATTCTAGGAATGGTCGCTACAGATACGGCTAGTGCAGCTACGAGATGCAGGAACTTATGAGTGCCAAGTTACAAAGCATCCACCTATCAGTATATTACTTGAACTGAGAGTGGTCGGTACGTATAGCAGTTTATTTTCTTTCATTTAACTTCTTGACACATAGATCAGAGAGTGAGGTAATACAATTTTTGTTAATAATAAGGTGATGGAGTAATATGTGTTCTGAATGATAAATTGGGTAGCAAACTATTTGATCTTTGTTACCTTCATTGAATGAAGTGCACCATGTTCACACGACTTTTGTCATAAAATTTCCAGTTCCCCACTTCCAAATTCCTGCCTTGCTACAAATTCGCGGTCAAGCATGTGTTCATTGACATTGAACTAAAAAGTTGATATTTCTTCTTTTAGATACCAGTAGTTGTCTTATGAATAGCATCACTAAAAGCTGTTCGGCAGCTCAGTATTGATTTTTCCACGGACCCCCCTTTAAATTCTTGTCCATGATTTTTTGAGAGCTTGGTACTTCAAGCATCGTTGATTGGTATCGTAGGAAATAGCAATACTCGGAACAGGTGCTAATGTGTTAAACTATCAACTTCTATCCTCTCCCATTCTGTCGGAGCTTGGTGTAAACGGGAACGCCATAGTCTGGCTGAATGCTTGACATAATTAACGGAACACCTGTCCCTCCCTACTCAACTGGATTGTTTCCGAAGGTCCTCTCTCTTATCGGCCGCTAACATCCCTCCCATGTACAACCTCACAGGAAAGCTTCCGATTTCTTTCAAAAGTGCAATTAGACTAATTATTCAGTGTGAATAGTTATCTAGTGCGTTTGAAGGGAAAAATCGTGATACACGAAGAGATCTACTCATTTCGTAAGTAATGTTAAGAGAACCAATTTTCATAATTCCTTCGGTAGATTTCTATAAATCCCGACGTAATTAATGGAACCAACTCTCAGCAACTAGTTGGCCCATTGATTTACCCATTATGCATATTTGGTACCCTACCACTGGTATATCCGTTTCTGGCTGTACAGTCCAGTTCCGGTAGTCCAATAATCGGAGGGCTTTGCGTACACGACTAATAACCCTTTTTGTAATAATCGGACCCTTTCATTTCTTCTATCAAATCTAATGGTTATTAGCAATACCTTCCGTTTTCTAAACTAGTAAAAAATATTGTTTCGAGATATTCAATTATGGATCAGTAACTGGAATATCTAAGTACACTAATTCCGGTAAGTGATATATACGTATTCGATCCAATTTTCATGAATTACCACAAAGAACCACAATAAAACCATTCGCTGTAAAATCTGGTTAAATTCCAACGCGCAGAAAGACCGTTATCGTAACTCGATTCACTGCACTTCCGATAATTAGGAGAGATCAAACGAAAAAGTTTAGTTTCGGAACTCACTTGTGTTGGAATCATATTTTTGTTTCCTTTGAATAATCGAGAAATGCGGAAGAGCCGTTCCTTCGATATCTTCTACTGTTTTTTTCAAGTACGCGGGACGAGTTTTAACGATCAGCTACAGAAAATGTAAACTAAGCGGTGTGAAAAACTCGAGGATAATGCTTCAATTAAACTATTTACAGCTACGAGTAGTTATTGTATTTCAATATGATCTACTAGGGTCACTTGGCTGTTGCTTCCGGCTAATGCCAATTGAAGAAAAACAAAAAAAAAAATACTAGGGTCACTAGTGTATAATTATAAATACTTCAATTAAATTCATTGGAAGTAGTTTGGCAATATGTTGTCAGGATAACACTTTTGATTTCCCAATATCTAGACAAAACGTTCTGTACGATAAATTATTCAACGTCGCGACGTCTTTTAAACTTTCTACAATATTTGAGGAAACTCGTTTGTTACTTTCTGGAGGAAATATGAAAAAATGAAAGTGGGATATCGTTAATTCCACCTTAAACACAGAAAAAATAAGAAATGATACGAATCCAGTTCATTCGTATTGTCTCAGAATCTAATAGACATATTTTTGATTTCTGAGCAGGGCCACAGTGTAACACCATCCAGCGCGGTCATCAGTTATTATTCAATAGCAGAATGTAACATGTGAAATGATGTAAATAAACAATCCATCTATTTAAATACAACGCTTAAGACTAGTTATTATTGAATAAAAAGTTCTAAAGAATCATCAAAATCCGGAAGGAGAAACCAACCATGGCGGCCTCTCGAGGGTACCGTTCCGTGGAAGGAGCGAAAAATCTTCGAGAACCTTCCTTTGGTATAGTAAAGTAAACAAGGAATTTCACCTTGGATTTTCGTCCGACTACCAGGATGTGTCTCGGACGTTGCTAGCCGTCCTCTAGAGAGGATCGGAACTAGGTCTGACGATTTCGCTCTTGGCTTCCCACTGTCTCACGCCCTTGGGTTGGAAGCGATTTGGATTCACGTGATACCGAGATCAGAGGTGAACTGTCTAACGACAGGACAGGTATACATCACTTGATAGGATTTTAGCCCTAATTATTGATTCCTGCCGGAATAGAACCGGGCTAATCAGTACTCCCACTGAAAGTAAACAGCCAAAGGACTGATGCCTTAGCTCGCTCGGACAACCTGTCCTCGGACGTGTATTCTGAACCACTTTTGTGACGCGGCGATGTATGTGTGAGCTTAATTTCTGATGTTTCATGTGTCACAAATGGAGGGTGACTTACCCTACCTTTCAGATGGTGTGATGTTTCCAACACTCTTGGAGGACTCCGACCCAATAGATAGATAGCTGTAAAATCATCTTCAGCCCAAAACATTATTGATGAATTTGACTCGATCAATAGTCTTCGAGCTAGTTTTCAACCAGTGTGTCACCTCGACTCACTGTATCCTTGTAATTCGATTTGTTGAACTATTGTGCCCACAGGTTTATGTATTAGTTGTCGACGTTCTCAGAAGAATTACTGGAGCGCAGGTGATTTATCAATTACCTTAAATTTGATCTGTTAGCAGTATCCAATAAAGAAGTAGCAATTCTTTTTTAAATCCCAAACACATGGACTCAAACGTAACTAAAACTGTACAAGATTGTCTAAAACCCAAATCGAAATAAATGGAAATTTCGATTTGCGAGAAAAGTAGTTTCCTTTCCCAAGAGGGGAACCAATGCTTTCTCTTCCCACAGGTTGACTTCGAAACAATGGTGATTCAGACGGCGCAGTGATTATACCTGACCCGCAGGACCGTCAGGTCTTGAAGGAGGGGTTGGTCTTGCCCCTTGTTGTCCCAGATCTCAAAACTTGGAGCATGGTACCTACATTCAGCGGAGGCAATACTTTCACTTTCGGGATTACAATGTTATTCTCCAAAACCTAATTCTCCGTTCTCATTTTATATTTTCGACATTCTGAATGTTAGAAGTAACTCACATTATATCATTAATTTGTTATTTATCATTTCAAGCCTTGGAAACAACAAGATGTTTAAGAAGAAAATCTCGTATCCCGGGCATTACTCGATTTAGTAGTTCTAGAATTCAAGTTGCAAAAATAAAGCCTCCTTTCTGGCATTGTTCTGATGTGTAGTTTATCACTAAGATCCAACGATCTGTACAATCTCCCTACCCATTGTTTTTTACAGAGCACTTACAAGAGTTCACTCTATATCTTCATCTACTAACTTCGTTGGCCACTGGTTTTTGAATGTAAAACTTAAAATTATCCGTAAACACAACTTCATAACCTTAACGAGTTCCCCAGCAGTAAACTTTGGCGATCCAGTTGGATCTATCATATTAACTGAGCCTGCCACTACTGACGTCTTACATTGTAGTCGGATGAACGTCGATCCTTGCGAACCTCATCACAGCAACTGAGAGGTAGAAAAACCAGGAACCTAGAATCCAACCGGGGCAAACATGTTTGCCCGCGCAACTAGAACGTTGACCTTTACGCATAAGGGAAATCACTTCGATCGGGGACGTTTGCATAGTCCACCTAATTAATAGTTGAAGAATTGTAAACTTGATACCACTGTCTAGTGGACAGTACAGATTTCACGCATTCCACTGATGAAGAAAACGTTGATAAAAAAATTATCTATTTAAACAAATAGAGAGTTACTAAGATCTATCGATTTCAACGATCAAGTCATCAGCAGAATCAAAACAATAACTGAATTACAGAAGAAAGGATACAGCTCGGGTTGCATCTAATTGGTCGAGAGAAAAAAAGGGCCTGGATGACAAAACCAATCGAGTGCGAACAAAGTCTAAGGAGATTGAAGTTAGTTCGATGAAGTGAGGGGGAAAGGGGAGGTAAAACCGTTTTTACAATGAGGTGGAGAAATTCCAATCATTACAAAAATAGACCTATCAAGATTAGATATATTCAGGGACATCTCGTTAAAACATTTCCCAGACATATCGTCTTTGATGATTTCAAATTTTTCTAGTACATTTTACGAGTACCTACATGTTTTTTTTACGGGTTGAGGAATTTGAAAAAATTTTGATCTGTCAAATCAAAATTATGTTGATTTTTCATTGTTATCCAAGAAATCCTCTTCGTGTCATTCTATTCTTTCGCAAAACTATCACCCATCCTATCGTCCAACTCTTCCTCTCTTTTGATTTGTTTTTCCCTTCTGGACTACTACGTTTCACAACCGCTTTGGGTGTGTTGTTGGTTCAATGGGTTACCATTCGCCGCCATAGGCCTCTGCTTCACTGATGAACTGTAAAGCACATAACATCATGTACTTCATTTCAGCTGTTTAGTGGACACGACCTGCAGGAACGCATAGCACAACACTCACTGGTCAAACGTTCATGTAAACGTCACTCCCTCCTACCAGAAGTCGTGAGATTTTCGTCTTTTCAGTCGTCTAAGCAGATCATCAATGTCATGGAGGACAGGTTGTCCGAGCGAGCTAAGGCATCAGCCCCTTGGCTGTTTCCTTTCAGTGGGAGTACTGATTAGCCCGGTTCGAATCCGGCAGGCACCAATAAATAGGGCTAAAATCCTATCAAGTGTTGTATACCTGTCCTGTCGTTGGACAGTTCACCTCTGATCTCGATATCACGTGAATCCAAATCGCTCCCAACCCAGGGGCGTGAGGCAATGGGATGCCACGAGCGAAATCGTCAGACCTAGTTCCGATCCTCTCTAGACGACGGCCGGTGACGTCCGCGACACCTCCGGGTAGTTCGACGAAAATCCAAGGTGAAATTCCTTGTTTACTTTACTTTTCCAAAGGAAGGCTCTCGAAGACTTGGGGCACCACCTGCCCAAGGGATATGAAAAGAGTGACTGTGATGAGTTGATATGCTTGCTTTTCTCAGCACTTGACGGACTTCACGGCAAACTATATGTCTCCTCCATATTTCTTCGTTGTTTCGGAATCCTAGATCCCTTACGAAATAGGATGATGATTCTTTCATAGAATAGATAGCTATTCGATCCTCTGGGACTAAATAAGAACTAAAATTATACGTATTCCACTGGCTGGTGATCATTCACACTCCCTGTTTACCTTACAGTGAGAATTGATGAGGTCTAACTTTTTACATTTAATGACGGTAGTAAAAATATTGACTCTACCGCCCCATTTTTTCGATAATTTTACCTAATCAAATTCTGCTTTGCATAGTATTTGGGGAGCTCGTGTCTTGGGTTTCAACTGTATGGTCTAACATAATTTCAATATTTACAAAAGGTTCTTTCCGTGGCACTTTTGAGTCATATGGAACTTTGAAAACACGGAAAAAAATAAAACTCCGTGAGGCGAAAAATGATTTTTCTATAGACGCATTTAGCCCTTCAAGTTTTATCTCCCTTTTTTATGTGTACGTTCATTTTATTTCATTCGTTCATTGTGAAAGGGTTTCATCAAAATGGTAAATGAGACTTTCCGAATCTGGCAGCACCAGTCAACCCCTCATTGATCACAAATCTGTTTTCCGTCAAACAGCGTCACGCCCACCAGCCATTTGGCTTCTGTTGGTATGATAGATTGCTCAAATCCTCTTCCTGAATTACTAACGGACATTTTTCATTTCGCCTTCTTTGAATTGGAAATTACAACCACCTGCTCTCCGAGAAAACAGGAGTAGACTACACATGAACGCAATATAAACATAAAAATACGCTAATACAAAAACAAATACGAATTCGCCATAAACAGATAAAAATAAAACTCGCAAAGTGCAACTAGTGAATCACATGAACACTAACACACATTCCCTTTTGACGTAGTACTACATTGTCACAGTTCACCAAGAAAATCTTTCCATGAACAAAAACGTCCCTTGCATGTTTTTAGGTGCGCTAAACGCTTGTTTTAATGGTCGAGAAATTCGTTGAACTCACAGTTTATTAAAAATTTGAGACATTTCATGCTGGATTTTGATTTTAGCAAGACTTTGGAGAACGATACAATCGTAGTGTAGCAGTTTAAGGAAACGACGAAAGGGAGCAATTTTCATTAGAAACCATTTTGATTGCTTATCGTTCTTACTAACGATGAAGAGCGAGTCTTGAATTTAGATAAAAACACAGTTGTTAAACGCAGTCTGTGGTATATTCTAAACTTGACAATTACATACCTTGTAATTGTAGCCTGGATGTCTTAAAAAGAGCTTCATTTATGCTTCGCCTCTGTGATGGATTAGAAAACAATTTACCCATAAGGGTTCTTGATCAGTGTCTGTCTTCGTAATTGACTTCTAGGTATCATAGAGATTATAGAATGACTTAAATAGAAATTAAATATAAATAAAAATGACATAAATATAACTCGTTAAACACTAGCTCACTAGCCGAAAGCTATAGCTTGAGGTTGCTCTGAATTTTAATAACATTGATATCTGTCTAATTTCAGAGACCCATTTTACAAAAGAATCCTATTTTAGAATAAAAGGACACAAATGTTATCACGCCCTCCATCCCAGTAACAACGCACGGGGGGGGGGGGGGGGGGGGGGGGGTAGCGCCGTTTTGATCAAAGAAAGTTTGAAACTTCATGAGTTAGCAAAAATTAAAAGTGAAATGTTTCAAATAAGTGCAATTTTGACAAAAACCAAATCATTTGAAACCACCATTGCTAGCATTCACTTTTCACCGAGGCACATTATAAGTCAACATGCCTATGCTGATGCATTTCAACTACTGGGAAACCGGATCACCATAGCTGGGGATTTGGATGCTAAAAGTACAAACTGGGGCTCTCGCACTCCAGCAGCCTAAGGCCGGAGTGACCAGTTCATTCGAGTATTTTCATACATAAACACAGAATAGTTTGGATGAAAGAAAGGTTGAGTAATCGTCTCAATTTGTAGACTGTAATGTTAGCCTGACATCATAGAACAATGTGTCTCATGTGAATTGTACAAGTTCTAAAACGCTTGTGGTAAGAGATCCATAAATAAAATCTCACAGCTTTTAAAAGTGTACAGAAGGACCTCTGAGCTGCACATAACTTCTTCCTAACCTTTGTACAAGAATGTAAAATGGAGAATGCAGAGGAGTGCTCATGAACAGAATTCAACCTCGAACAGAAGCTCTGCTTATGGTACACTGACCTTTATTGTCATAACTACAGTGGAATATAATGCGCTTGTTATGCAGCATCAGGTATTAATACTGCATTTTGTTTTATTATTTTAAACAATGAAACTTCGTAAGTGAGCATGAGAAAAAATGCAACCTCTCCTTGAAGGTTTTTGGTTCATGTTTCAAGAGAGCAATTTGAAAAAAATTTGGCTAAAAAATCCAACATTGATCCGATATGTGCCATTGGTCTCGGTAACTGGATCAATCGACCCTAAGGAATTATATGAAAGGATCTACAAAAAATTGACATTTCAAAAACTTTGTGGGAGCATAGTTTTTTGTTAAATTCGGATAGAAATTAGTTCCCTGTATCGAATGATACAAGTTGGGTTATTGTAACATCATCAATTCGTGTATCATTTGGAAAACCTCATCTTCGGCTAAAAAAAAATCGGTCAGGTCGAGCTGAAGAGCGGGGCGGAGAACACGTTCAACGGAGGTCTGAGCTACACCACGTTGCTGGCGGCTGTCCAAGTATTTTTATCTTGAATGCAATTACAAAATATGAAGGCGAGAGGTACCGAGTTAAAAGAACGTACTTCAGACTGCGTCTAATTCGTACTAGGTAAAATTATACGAGGTACTTGGATAAAAATGTGTGCAATTGTTGAGTTCAAAAAAATGTCTTATTTGAGATTCAAGATTTACAGGTGAATTGTTGTGCAAACAACTACAAGCCGAAATGTCATTGATATGTAGTGCAGTGCAAGAGTTTCACTCCACAGCGCACTGACGAAATATGCCAAGTTCACCTGGTTTATTCATTCTTGGAAGAAAATACGGTACAGAGGTGGTTTCACATAGCACATTCCAAATGCGTAAAATTGATCCTATCCTAGAAACAGGTTCGGAACGGTCGGAAAAGATGTAGGGGTTGAATGTGAATGACCTGAAGGGGAAAGGGGTCGCTCGCCGAAAAGCTCCTATTATTCAAGGAGGGCAAATCCAAGGGAGGATTGTTCAATAGAAAAACTTGTTGGGCCTGTTTTCGGCAGCAATTGGAAACATCAATTACACTGAAAGTACCTCTGAAAACATCAGAACAAATAGAAGACGAACTTGACCTTTTTATTAATAACATACAACAAGCAGCCTGGCAAAGTACGCCAGTAAAACAAAACAACAATTGTGACGATCTGAAATTATATCCATTGGAATTGAGGAATCTCCTGAATGCGAAACGAAGAGCAAGGAGAAAGTGGAAAAATAATAGAACGTCTGAAAACAAAACTATACTCAACAGATATACTAATAAACTTAAATATCTAATTAGAACCATGGAAAATGAATCAGGTGAACATTTTCTGAGTAATCTGACTGCAGAGAAAGATACGGAGTATTCTCTCTTTAAGGTAACTAAAAACATTAAAAGACCCAAAGTTATCTCACCCCCAATTAAAAAGGATGATGGGTCATGGGCCAGAAGTAATGTAGAAAAAGCACATCTCTTTGCAGAGCATCTCTTCCAAACTTTTCAACCTTTACCAAATCAATCACCAGACGAAAATACAACTCGGACAGTAAAAACGGACGAACTCGAAATACTGCCAGTTACACTGAAAGAACTTAAAGACGAAATTAAAAGCAACATTAATGCTAAAAAGACTCCCGGTTACGACCTGATATCAGGTCGTGTAGTGAAGGAGCTCCCCGAAAAGGCATTACTTAAATTGCTTCACATAATCAATGCTATCTTTAGGCTGAAACATGTACCATCCCAATGGAAGGTTGCGGAAGTCATTATGATCTCCAAACCAGGAAAGTCGCTAAACGAGAAGACGGGGTACCGGCCAATATCCCTCCTCCCCGTTATGTCGAAACTGTTCGAAAAGCTGCTTCTTAAACGACTCAAACCACTAATAGAAGATAGAAATTTGATCCCAAATCACCAATTCGGATTCAGACAACGACACTCTACAATAGATCAAGTCCATCGAATCACTAACATAATTGAGAGGGCCCTTGAAGGTAAAAAAATATGTGCCAGTATCTTCTTGGATGTGGCTCAAGCCTTTGACAAGGTTTGGCACGAGGGACTAGAGTACAAACTGCACAGGGATCTCCCAAGACAGTACTACTTACTACTGAAGTCCTACCTAGAAAATAGACATTTCAGGGTGAAGCAAGATGACCAATACTCCGGCTTGAAGCCCATAAAAGCAGGGGTTCCGCAGGGTAGTGTTTTAGGCCAGTACTCTACCTCCTGTACACACGGGACTTACCCCAACAAGAAGGCACAACTGTTGCCACCTTTGCAGATGATACGGCTATCCTCTCTGTTGGAGATGATATAGAAGCTGCAACACGCAAACTACAGACGTCTACTACTGAGGTTTCTAAGTGGACCAAGATGTGGAGAATGAAGCTGAACGAATCAAAATCAGCCCACATCAACTTCACTAACCGAAAAGTCCCAATCTTGGATGTTGAGATCAATTCGAATAAAATACCGCATACTGAAGCAGTTAAATACTTGGGTTTGACACTTGACTCCAAATTAAACTGGAATAAACACATAGAAAAGAAGAAGAAGAACTTAAAATTAAGTACAGAAGGATGTATTGGCTAATGGGAAGGAATTCCCATCTCTCTCTCTTCACAACAAACTGCTTATATATAAGCAGATCCTTCGCCCTATTTGGACCTATGGGATACAGATCTGGGGCTGTGCCAAGAAATCAAATATTAAGAAAATCCAAACCTTTCAGAATAAAATACTTAGAAGTATAGTTGGAGCCCCTTGGTACATGCGAAACGATGATATTCATCGAGATTTGAGGATGGAGACCGTCAATGAAATTATTGCAAAATACGCAAGGAAGCATGAACATCGCCTCCACAAACACGAGAACCCGGAGATGCTCTACGTTTTGGACAACGAAGGTGAAATCCGACGTCTCAAGCGAAACAAACCACTGGATTTAGTTGTGCTGCGTGAATAGAAGTGCAATCGAACTCAGTGCTAATTAATTGAGCTATATAATAAAGGGTTTTGCTGTAAACTGCTGATGCATTTCAACTACTGGGAAACCGGATCACCATAGCTGGGGATTTGGATGCTAAAAGTACAAACTGGGGCTATCGCACTCCAGCAGCCTAAGGCCGGAGTGACCAGTTCATTCGAGTATTTTCATACATAAACACAGAATAGTTTGGATGAAAGAAAGGTTGAGTAATCGTCTCAATTTGTAGACTGTAATGTTAGCCTGACATCATAGAACAATGTGTCTCATGTGAATTGTACAAGTTCTAAAAGAGATCCATTAATAAAATCTCACAGCTTTTAAAAGTGTACAGAAGGACCTCTGAGCTGCACATAACTTCTTCCTAACCTTTGTACAAGAATGTAAAATGGAGAATGCAGAGGAGTGCTCATGAACAGAATTCAACCTCGAACAGAAGCTCTGCTTATGGTACACTGACCTTTATTGTCATAACTACAGTGGAATATAATGCACTTGTTATGCAGCATCAGGTATTAATACTGCATTTTGTTTTATTATTTTAAACAATGAAACTTCGTAAGTGAGCATGAAAAAAAATGCAACCTCTCCTTGAAGGTTTTTGGTTCATGTTTCAAGAGAGCAATTTGAAAAAAATTTGGCTAAAAAATCCAACATTGATCCGATATGTGCCATTGGTCTCGGTAACTGGATCAATCGACCCTAAGGAATTATAAGAAAGGATCTACAAAAAATCGACATTTCAGAAACTTTGTGGGAGCATAGTTTTTTGTTAAATTCGGATAGAAATTAGTTCCCTGTATCGAATGATACAAGTTGGGTTATTGTAACATCATCAATTCGTGTATCATTTGGAAAACCTCATCTTCGGCTAAAAAAAAATCGGTCAGGTCGAGCTGAAGAGCGGGGCGGAGAACACGTTCAACGGAGGTCTGAGCTACACCACGTTGCTGGCGGCTGTCCAAGTATTTTCATCTTGAATGCAATTACAAAATATGAAGGCGAGAGGTACCGAGTTAAAAGAACGTACTTCAGACTGCGTCTAATTCGTACTAGGTAAAATTATACGAGGTACTTGGATAAAAATGTGTGCAATTGTTGAGTTCAAAAAAAATGTCTTATTTGAGATTCAAGATTTACAGGTGAATTGTTGTGCAAACAACTACAAGCCGAAACGTCATTGATATGTAGTGCAGTGCAAGAGTTTCACTCCACAGCGCACTGACGAAATATGCCAAGTTCACCTGGTTTATTCATTCTTGGAAGAAAATACGGTACAGAGGTGGTTTCACATAGCACATTCCAAATGCGTAAAATTGATCCTATCCTAGAAACAGGTTCGGAACGGTCGGAAAAGATGTAGGGGTTGAATGTGAATGACCTGAAGGGGAAAGGGGTCGCTCGCCGAAAAGCTCCTATTATTCAAGGAGGGCAAATCCAAGGGAGGATCACCGTAGGGCTCCGTATCACTGAGGTTCCAAGACTTCGAAATCCCATCTTGGGACGAGGATCTAACTTGAATGGAAAGCCGTTGACAACATGGAGCGTCATGGCCGTTTCAAAGTTTTATGGCAGTATTAAGTTGGGGAAAATAGGTAATGGGGAAAGTGCACAAAGCTCGTCTGTGGTGTACTAGTATAGGAATAGTAGAGTTAGGTCGAGCTCATAAAACTATACACCTACTGTACCTAATGCTGAAAGGGGGAACGGCGGTACACAGTTGGCTTCGAATTTTCGTACCAGTTGTACAGTTGTAGTATAAAAAAGTTAGCAGTCAAACTAGTCCAATAGGTTTGTGATGTGAATTAGTGTTTTTCTTTCTGTTTGAACATACATATATTATTCAATATAAAGAAGTGGCTCTACAAGAGCATATATAAAAATGTACAAACTTTTAGCAACAATAATTCACATAACAATACTAATTTTTATATTTCGGCTTTTAGCCTTTTTCAAAATACGAGAAAAATAACTGTAATGGGGAATTTTAACGTTGATGTGGGGAGATTGTTTGCGTGGAGAAATATTGTTACCCTGTTAACGTTTAATATTTAGTCCTGGAGGTGCTATGCGCTTTTTCCGAGTGAAGCAGCATAATTTTGTTATATATTGACTGGTTTTACCGAACTATAATAGTGTATATACGTTTTGAAAGAAATGTGATAGATAAACGAAATAAACTATATGTTTGCTTGGTCGCAGATAAAAAGGAATGGGCATTGTTCATGTCAGGTAGCTTGGTACAGTATTGTTGCCTGCATTCATTGAGATCATGAAGCTATTTTTTAGGAGTCATTATACAATAGGTTGGGTCGTACAGAACAAACGTCAGTTTTTAGTAGGATGCGACTTCGTTGCCAATGCCGCTATTCACCATTGGAGAGAAGTTGATGCTAAAGATAAACATTAGAAGATTGTAATAGAATCTCTATCGCCTTTCCGAGCTTCCTAAACATAACTAACTGCCACCATAGCAAGTCCTGAAAGCAGTGTAAACGTACGGTGTACAGTAGTACACTCAAAGGCTGTACAAAAAAGAATATTTCAGACACATCAGAATAAAGTGTTAAGGAGTATCGTCAGTGAAGTCATTCGTAATGAGGCCCTCTATTCTCAGAATGGAAACAGTGAGTTGATTGATTGAATAGTATGCGATGAAACACGAACAGCGACACATACTATCTTGAGCGCTTCATCATCTGGACCACACCAACATCTTTCGGACATCTTTCTTTAGGACAAAGCCTCGTGCTGTCACGTGATTAGTGATTCAGCGCAAGAATGTATGCTGTCTACAGGATAGGCATTGGGCTGTCAATTGTACTAACTGTTAATGATTATGTAACTGAAAAATTAACCTAATAGGCCAGCCCAGCGTAGACCAGTTGCCCAGGCACAATCCAGTCGTCATACTATTGACATTGTGAATAAATATCGATCTGAAAAATGAAAAACTTTGAATTGGCACTATCATTAGCCCCGGTATTAATATGAGATAAGATAAGCTTAATCTGGAGGATATAAAAAGGAGGCATTCTACAGGATCGTACAAGAACACACCATTTGCAACAATTGGAAAATATTCCAGCCACGCATTTTCGGGGACTCGTTACATCGAGTTTGTTAGAAAGTGGCTTTCATCAATCTACGAATCGTTCAGCATAATCTTTTTGTAGCACAATATATCACGTTCGACAATTATTTCCAACAGTCGCGGACAGTAATGAAACAATATGATGAGCAGGTACCTATTCCCTCTGAAATGAATTATTTTTGTGAGTCGCGGATCGAGTTTTTGATTAGTGAGAGAGCCGCATTGAAATTAATACATTTTCGCATGAACTTCTTTCCAATGGTAAATAACAGCGTTGGCAACAAAGTCGCGTCCAACCACTACCTGACGAATGTTATATACGACATACTATCATCAATAATGATCAATAATGAATGAAAAAAAAGTTTTTTCGTTTAGTTGACGGTAGTCAATGACTCTTAATTTTGGTTTTCCACTACCATCGGATTTTCTCGAACGATCCAGTTCCAGGGGCTGTCGCTTCCTCAGTCTATCAGTTCCTCAATCTGACGATCTACTTCTTCACGGCAGATTTCAGAGGAAATATAGTTTCGGGCGTAAAATGGAACCTCGTTTTTGGTTCTGATGGCATGTTTAACCCGATCTGGTTATCGGGTATCTGTGTATTTCAAGACCGATTCTGAAATCCCTGCTTTCTCTTTGTGTGGCTAAGCCATAATTTACACTCATCAAATTTTGTGTCTATGTTTTTGTGATAGTACTTATCGAGGTTTGCCGTCTTTTGTACGTCACCTAATTCTCCGACTTCAACGGAAGAAATTTTGACAAATCTAATTATTATTTATAATAAATATCTTATATTTCACCTTATTTTATTTTGTTTTAGAGTTAGGATAAAGAATTTTGGTGTGGGCTTCGTTATTTTTCATTTTTATTAGACATTCTCGGACTTTTTATTTTTCTAAGTTTCCTATTTTCATGGCGGGTACAACTGTATCGGCATTTTCGACTTTCTTCGCCCGGATGGAGTTCTGTTGCATCGGTTTTGCGATTATTCTATGTATTTGCCGAGTTTAGGTCTAAATAAAGTAGAGGAATCTTATTTTTTGGATTTTTAGTTGGTTTATTCTGAAGTTGAACGATGCTTCCAAAATGCTCAGGTTGCCAAGCCCTATTAAGAGGTCGTATCCAATAAATGTTTCATGTGGCACCTTACTTAATTAAGTTTATGACTGGAACAACGTAAATTTCATTTCACTAAAGAAATGAGAGAGAGATGTTTGAAGATTAAGCATCGCTACCATTCTTTTCGGTACCTCTTGCTCATAAAATCAACTATTTATACGAATAAAGCAGTTTTAAACTTCTAGAAAGTCAATTCCCCTGGAGTTGGAGGACTCGAGGGTGGGTGGTAGATCCTTTTTCCAAGCTTGAGTCCATAGCTTGAGATACCCTCTGATTAGGTCCCTCTGAGATCTTCACCAGTGCAAGTTGGAAAGTTCAAAGGTTCAGGGCTCTAATACTGGAAGGGTCGTCGCGAGAGGTTACAAAAAACTCCACCTCGTCTTTCTTCGTACGCTTCTCACACAAGAGTTCATTGGCTGGGAAAAGTTACTCGGACTCCACGGGAGTTCTGGTGATCAGTTTATTGTAGTTTGGAATTATATCTAGGTATAGAGGCAATTTAACTTTAGGCGGTCGAGGGGTGAGACAGCGAATGCAAGCTAGTAAGGGGATGGAATTCACAGGAGGGCACTCGAGTCCGCTCATTTGGCCTCGTTTATTGGGCAACTATGTCCTCGGTGTTAAACCGGAGTTGAGAAGGGAACCGCATTTGGAATTCATTATACCCACTATTAATAGGTTAAATGTTCAATAGAGTCAGGTACGGTGAAAACAACCATTTGAGCATCTGCGTGAGGGTGGAAAGCTCGTATAACAGCTCTGTAATAGACCAGCTTAGGTTGCTCTCACCATTTCGTTGTGTTTTTTATATAAAATTATGAACTAGGCTAAGACTATCCTTACATGCTTCGAAGCAACATTTGAAAACTAAAATGATTTTTTTAACTGAAAAAAAGAAAAAGAGTGAATGTTTATTATTCCTACTAAATATCCCATTCACCTGAATACTGAATGACTTTTTATTTCTTTTCCTTCTAACTAAGTTAGTAGCAACAATATCTTTAAGAACATGTAATTGATAGGAACATATTTTTTCTAAGACACACTCATTCTCAATCAATATCGTTAATCAACTCGATTTAAACAACTATAAACTAATAAACTCACTTACCTTTATTTGAACATGAAATTTATTTACACTGGTGTTATTGTTGGTCGAACATTGAACAATGATGGATCATCTTTAATACCTTAGTTAAATCTTTGAGCTCAAACGGAGTCCTTCTGATACTGGATGTGATCAGTGAAAATATTATGAACGTATTGCTCGAAGTTTTGAAGACGAATGGGGATATCAAATCAATAAGCTGGATCCAACCCTCACCAGGAGTGAACATTATGGTATTTAGCCTAAAACCGATCACCAACATCCCTAAATAATAGCGAAAGAGTAGCTCAATAGATATGGTATCAACAGAAAGTTTGATAAAATGATACCACGGTCGCTTCTACTCCCATTTAATGTACATATGGATGTACATAAGAGAATCACCAAAGTACGAACCTTTAAGTAAAGGTCTATGAAGTAAGATGAGCGGTGTGAATAGTCATTGTAATATAACTAAAAAAGTACCTGATCAATTCGTATCATTTATTGTGAAATTATTACAACAAAAAGCATCCTTTTCAATCGAGAAATTTTTTTTTTAATTCAATTTTAGTGTTGCATTTTTCTCATTTAGTATTAAGTGCAAGTTTTGACTCAATTTTTTCACTGTGATAATTAGTTACGTTATTTATTACTGAGTTTAATGATGAGCATCATATCACTATACGATCTATTAGGTCTAACAGAGGAGTTTTTAACCAAATTATTCTTGCTCATAATTCCTACATTTGACTGTGATAACATTCACACTGATAATATTGTTGACTAGTTTCAATTTATTTGCTTAAATTTTAATGGTTTATAACAGTTTGCATAACAAACTATTTACTGATTGCTTTGTACTTCTGTTCAGTGTGCACCGACTGTAAGAATAATGAGTCAACCAAATCAATCAAATATCTTGGATCTCTCATTTTAATTTCTAAAGAAATCGTTGGTTTATATATATTTTATTTATATAATATTCATATTCGTTTATCTATTGTTATATTTATACTATGTATGTTGAGACGACGTATCTCGTTTTCTCTGGGGATACCGGTATGCATACGTGTTCATCGGTATATAACTTAGTGTTTCTTAAAATTGTGCTGCGTGTCGTATTGTTGCAGAAAAACTGGGTATTCCAAAATGTTTTAGACCCCTAACCACAAACCTTGGTTGGATATTTGCATGAACAAACGATTTTCAACCCGTTTCGTTGGAAATTGGGGCTAAGCTTGGGGAAAACGACTCAAAAGGGTCGAGCTGAGCTATTCCATCGTGCTCTTATCGTGCGCGTTGTCAACAGTTTCCGATGTCGCCTGAGTTCGGTTTGGTGAAGTATGTTTCCCATTTTTCAGATAGCCGAAAGCTATTCCAGTCGTTGTTCGTTCACTCTCACAAGTACGCACCAACATCCATTACCCTAAAAGTAGCTTAAGTCCTGATTCTGAGATATAAAATGGAAAACACTGAGCAGCGGCGCTGTCTTTATAAATTTAAAAAAAAATGGTTGAGGGGGAGCATATGGGGATCTTAACTCCTGGAAATTTTAAAATTTTAGATGAAAAACAGTGAGTTTCAAGATATGTATATTCCTAAAATGCTAATTTGATTTACAATAGTAATTAGGCTTGCGGAATATCCCATTATAGAGCAGTGAATACATAGCTGTGAGAATACTGAAATTATACTTCAATAAACTCCAAACTAATCTATATATTACCTTCGCATATAACAGTAATAGCGATTTAGTTTGGAACTGAATGGTAGCGTACGACTTTCGTTGAGTGCGGTTTTGAGCACCTGAGCAGAGCGCAAACTTGGACTGGATCGACGGGAGAAGCAGCTAGACTGGTAGAGGAGTCACTGTCATAATAATGTGATTCAAATACTCAACGATATACTAAATCTTTTGAATATCGATAAATTATACTCGTTTCTCCTCAACTACTTTACCCGAAGGTTCGCTGAACAGGACAAAGACTAAGTGGGCCCCAAACCAGCACCCATGACTCACGCCGTCCACGTCTTCAGTTAACCTGATTACCATCGTAATAATTATTTATTCTAACTCATTTCGGAATGTATTAAAATATCATCAAAAAATTAAATTAAAAATACCAGCATAATTTGGCCTATCGTTTTACAAATATACTGAGCGACAACACTAACGATATACGCCGCGATATGTACCCGATATTGGTAATACGGTTGAGATACTCCGTTTATTTTGAAAGTGAAGTTTTAGAAAGATAGAAGAGAATAATGATTTTCAGTTGTTTTAACTGGATAAAAGGAATTCTTGAAAAGATCATAACATTGCTATTATATCAGCTGATTTAGAATTTACAAGGCGATTTTTACCATGTTCAAGCACGATCAAATTCACATTCTTGTTGACTTCTTTTCGTCTGTCAAAGTTCTAACACTTCAACAGAGCAAACGGATGAAAGCTTTCTGGGTGAGCTCATTCGATTCATCGAAGGGATGTTTATCAATGCCATATATAAAAACATTAGTCCTATTTTGAAAGTTTTCAGTAATCTGATTTTCTAATATTTAAGGCCTTTAGGATTGACGGAAACTGGTGACCAGAATCTAGTCCATGCTATACGGACTACAAATGTGATTTTCGAACCAAGTCTCAATAAATTCGATCCAGTAGTTTCGGAAAAAACCTCTGGACAACTGATGGCCGGATTTTCTTGAAACCTAAAGTAACAAATTTTGAGGAAGGACCCGGGGTTAAATTGATTGTTTACTTGGTTGACTACAAAGGTTCATAATTGAAGATATTGAACCGAAATTAATCTGTTGTTTAAAATAAACTCCAAGTGCTACGATACTAAATCATTCAGTTGTAAATACAAAAGAATTTTGTATTTATTTGTCTAAAACTTTGCCCGAACTGACTATGATAAAACAACACTAAAGTATTGAGTCAGGCAGCCCTTATAAGAGGGAATTTTCATGGAAACGCGGCGGATAATTTATCATAGACTAGATTTTTTCTGGTTATAAGTACACATCGAACAAACAACCAGTACATTTCGTAGGATTCTCATAATAAAACCTGTAACTGGCCTGATCGGGCTGGGAAACGAACGTGACCCCTGTTTGGCAAAAAAGATTATTTAACCTAAGAACCAAACTTATATTACCGCAGATTATGTTCAAATCTCAATTTTGGGGCGTCCCTACCTCCTCCTCCCCATTTAAAGGTATAACTTCATGTTTGATTGTATCCTTGAGATAAGAATTGATACCTCCCTGAGAGGAAAACAAAGGTTTTCGGACAGGCGAAATGGATGAAAAATGAACTTGGTGAAGAAAATTCGTTTAATCTGGAAAATCGTAATTTTATTCAGTCACTTATAGGTCTCTGCGATCCGGCGATCAATTTTGCCTGTAAGCCTACAAGTTGCACCAAAGCCTTACCTTTCTAACGGTACAATCAAAAAGTATTTTACGCTCGAAGTTAGCTCCGAAATTGACGGGTGAATGCGGGAAAACGTGTTATTTTTACTGCAAAATCCGCGTTTTTCAGCCAAAATCGACATGCTACAGAAAAACATGTTGACATCTAATTTCATGTAACCGATGTAAATTAAATTATGACCCTCTCGAGCCATCTCGCTCAACAAATAAGCAATTTTATGCCCTCTCCTCTAGTATCTTATTAATTTCTACAGTATCTTATTAAATGGAATGTTCAACTGTTGATTCAGAACTTTCGTTCTCATTCCGATTCAGGGAACTAATTTTTATCTTAATCGGAAAAGATTACCCTGTTACTTCAAACGTTTTTGAGATTTCGATTTCCTATCTTATTTTTTGATGGATTAATCCTTAAATATAATCCCTTAGGGTCGATTTATGAAGATACCGAGATTATTGGTAAATCCCAGATAAATGTTGGATTTTTGAGCTAATTTCGTAAAATTCGATCCAACAGTTTCGGAGACATTTTTTCAAATTAATAAACCAAACAATTTTTTTTTCAAATTTAAAAGAATAACATGAACTCCTTGCGAGTGGTATAAAACTAGACCTACTTTGTAATTGAATTTTAGAAAAATTCACGAAAATAAGTCGAGAACTATACTGACCTGTAAGGAAACCGCCGCTTCTACAAACCTTATGAAACCGAGAAAACTGGAAGTAGAGATAAAAACCGCTCCTGAACGCTGTAGACCGCTAATTTCTTTGTCTTTATTTTCATAAATACCCAATGTAAAATAACCATGAATTAACTATATAGAATAGCATCTACTTGAAATAACTTTCCTTAGACCTACCAAGGCGAAATAGAAATGTTATGGAGACTTGAATTTTGAATGGCTTCACCTGTTTAGGGGCACCCTTATCCACAATTCGTCAATCTTCATAATATGGTATTATATTATGCTACTAATCCTAAGTCTATACGCCTTTTCTACGTGCCATTCTTGTTAATACAACAAAATGTCAAGCACAAAAAGTAGTTACGGCTCAAAGCTGTAGGATCAGTAAGCAACGACGTCATTTAGTTGCGTCAAGCAGTAACACCCCGGACTGTTGAATACGTTTGCAGAACGACTTTTTTTGCCAACGGTTTGAAACTAGTTTGAAAGTTGGTGATGACCGTGCATACGCACTATGTCACTCCTCAACCGTTTGATATCAGTTTGAAAACATCTAATGAAACCTCTACACTTTACTAGTTCTTCTCTGAGTTACGATAGCTGATGTCCAAGTTCAGTTGCAGACTTACAATAAACACGATTTCGTCAGACGTGTATTCCATTTAAATTATTTCATCTGATGCGGTAGTCACGGTACACAAGTTGATTTCTACTAGGTTCTCTTCGGTTTTTACTCACATGAATGTACTTTTTTCATTAAAAAGTTCCAGCCCGGTGTAAACACACGGGTGGGCTCATTCCATTCATTTAAGTGTAATTCATCGATTACAAACTGCAAACATTATTCTAATCTCGAAAGCTTCCAAGATTTTGATTTGTTGTCTACAAATTCACTATTCATGATTGGTTGAACATGATTCCGAGAACTCTCTACCAACGGGAACCCCCGTCTAATCTAGAAAATTCAGAACGGACTGAAAACGGACTGTTGGCCAAAATTTCGTGAACTTTTGTTCAATCGTATCAAAGCCGGGCGTCCCCCAACAAGTGGAGTGTTTTTTCTTGAAGATACCAATTTCCAGAGCAGCAACGGTATAACCATTTTGTAAGTTTATCGATCCTATAAAATAGCATTTTCAACAACTGTGCACCATCCGAACAACGTTTGGGACAAACGGTTGCCGTTTTTATTTGAATTTTAATAGTGGCGTATCGTGAAACATCAATATTCCGCAGAGCAGGTGGAAAGAGAGAGAGAGAGAGAAAGTGAGACAGACTCAGAGCCAGCTACCTCTTTCATTTTCTTTCTCTCTGTGACTACAACAAACCATCAGGAGTTTTTAGTGAATAATTTTTATTAAATAAATCTTTCCATCGTTTTTTAAAACAAGTATCAATTGAAAACACTGAGTTCCTTTTATACACAATTTTATATAAATGGTCGGAAATGCCTATTTGATTATGTTGCGTAGATAGTAGTTGATCAAAAAATGGTAAGTTCTATTGATTCTAGCTGATATATACATGGGTCTTTTGTGTTTTCTCGCCTGACAATAGGTTTTACGTTAATGAAATCGCCATTCGCATTTTATTTAAATTTCCCTTTCCCGGATTTGTTACGCTACACAGACTTTGAATGAACGAGCCTGATGAAAACGGTCGATATTGATTGTACCAGGAAAAGGATAAAATATCTGAAGCGATCACGATAGGATGAAAGAGAGAGGGAGAGAAGGCCAGCTAGAGAGAAGTGGGGGATAATAAAGTGAACGACGGTTAAATGAGGCTTAGGGATAGCCAAACAAAGGGTGTTCTGTATATTGGAGGGTTTTGATCGGTTTTCACTCGATGGAAATATTTGTAGAGTTTCTACTTCAACCTTTCAGGTTTCCTACTCTTTTGGTTGGAGTTGAGAGGAGTCCAAAGCTGGTTGGTGAATGAATCACGACCAAGTTCAAACAGAGTGAGCGAAAATGTTCATCCCTCCGTTACTTTCTCTCTTTTTCAGTGTTTTCTTACTTTCAACATTTAAAACTTCTTGGAGACTTCTCATCATTACCAGGCTCTATTCAAACGAATGAGAATCTGAATTCTAAAAGGAATCCCCCCATCCGAGCTCCTAGCAACACATTGAATTTTAAAATTTTTCATGATAAGATAGTTCTTTCTGTTTGGCTTAAGGAAAAACGATATTCTTTTCTTGTTGTTTTGACGTCTTCATGATTCTTCTTCTACTATATTCTCAACAGGAAATAATTACTAAACTTTACATCGTACTCAAGTAGGTATATAAAATTATTTTCTATAAAAATGAGATTATTCTGAAACCATAAACAAAATAAAGAGGAAGCTAGAGTAAGAAAAAGTTGGTAAATATTTAAATACTAAGTGAGTTTTAAGATTAATCTTGCATTTATTCAAACAGTCAATTCATTCATGAATCCAGCTTCAACTAAGTAGTTTTCGAATATGCTGATCTTGTGGCAACTTTTTTCTCTAGTTAAGGAGAATATAATTAAGAATAATGAATTCTTGCCCTATTTAGTGTATAATATATCTTATTATTATTCACTAGTTACGGGGTTTTCAATTTCAGGGTGCTTTTGAAAGAAAAACAGCCGCAACTACAATTCCTAAAACGATTTTAAAGTGATATTAGAAATCAATTTTAAATAATATCATAAATGAAAGTTACAAAAGAAAAGGCGGCCTTCTAATAAGCGGTACTTTAAATAAAGAAATACGAAAGAATAGCTCTCAAATGGGCACTCAGCAAGCCCAGGTTCTCCGCTCTCGAAATTTACTATTGTTAATGTCAAAGGCACAGAGAGCTGACCTTCGGTAGGGGATACAAAGATAGAACTTTTTTGAGAAATCAATATGTAGTAATATCTGTAATAGATAATGAGCATAGAATGCATATAGTAGACGTAGACTACGGTCTAGTTGAAACCACAGAATCTGTTGATCTGATGTTTGTAATCAATGCATAACTCAACATGTTGGCCTCCGGGAGTTCCAACGTTTGGTCGTTCTTCGCAGACCACTGAATTTGGTCAGAAACAACAAATTATCATCATTGCAATACAAAATGCTACGGCCAAATCAGATCGGGTTTGATAATACACGGCGCACAAAGCAACCCCTCCTTCAAGACCGGGGGGTCGTGCGGGTCATTGCATATCCCGACCCCTTACCAAGACAATACCTCCTCCGTAGCTTTCCCAATTTTCAAATATGAGGTCTTTTTAGGTTATACAGGGTGTCCCAGAGAGTCATCCTAGTTATTCGCGATTTAAGATTTTTTTCGTGTTCTCGATCTCATGTCATTAAAACTGTCATAACTCCCTCAATTTTGGAGATAGCTCAAATTTGATGGCACCGTTGGAAAGAGAGTTAAATTTTCTATCCATTTGAAATCAGAAAACATTTCTTTTATTGCATTAAAGATGTGCGATTGCTGCGCGAAATGACAGTTATGTCAAAATCTTGAAATCGCAACTCATCGCAATCAATCGTAAATGAACACGAACAATAGCCGTCTCTCGGCTCTTCAATTATCTTGAATTTGGCGGGATAGCTTAGAAATGCCGTAGGCGCTGTTCACAAACGAACCGGTTTATGAATCCGACAAATCTAACTTCACGAAGTGAATTAAATGAAGAATTCGGGGACAGTAGTAGATTCGGCCCTCAGTATCGAGCTGTTCAGGGCCTCTGGACCCCTGGACTGAGTAGAACGTATCTTATGTTAAGTGTTCAATTAGGGAGCGCTAAAAGGGAATTGTTGTGCAGGTGGAGGAGGCCGCAGGGGATCAGCCCCAATACAGTCATCAGTAAGAACGATCAGTGCTGACGTACGTATTCGTTGTTCAGCACTTACTTGCCTTATTTTCTGTTATTCGTTGTCAATGTTTATTAATTTCTTTATCACTGATCAATTGTTCTACACCAAAGAATTTTATACATCGTCGTTCAAGTTCTGAAATCGCGTATCTCAAAAAAAACGAGAAACTGAATGTTCCATACCGTTGGATTCGTTTTTTCGCGCCCGACCAGTTTGTTGCAAAAGTTCCTCGACACTCCGACTTTTCACTGCAGAAAAGTTTCTCCGGTTTCCTCAATTTCTCCTAACACCACAATACACAGTAACGAGGATTACTATAATAGATCCATGACGATAATGTGCAAGTTAACAAAGCTCACTACCCAGAACGTTCTCTTCATCTTCTAGATGCAATTTTATTTAATATACAGATTGAGAAAAGTAATAATTCCGTAGGAAACTTGAATACTTCAAGTTTCAACGAGCTGGTTCAGTATGAATCAAACTTTTCAGTTCATGAAATTTTTTATCCCATGATGGTTGTTGTTTGTTTGGGCTAAATATTGATACAGTCACTAGTTGATGCGAAGGAGAGCAGTATATGAGTTTTTGGGCCCATGACAGGAATAGTGCAAAGGGAATAATGTAAGATGTTCCTATTGCAGGGAGAATGGCTCCCAACGAAAAACAGAAATACAGTAAATGAAATGCTGAAAAATAAACTTAATTAAACAGAAAAGGAATGCCGGGCGTAATTGATATGATCGGATATGCAGTACGGTGAAAACGGAGAAAAAATCCTGTAAGATTCGGGTTAGCGAGACGCTCACCCCACGATCTATCCAACTTCGGCAGAACTTCCCGCAACTTTGGCTCAGAGTGATATGTTGACGGAGGCGGCCCTATAATTTTAAGGTAGGCTCTAACACCATCCCTAGGTGCCATTAAGATATTTCCCTTATGTTTAAAAAATCCATATTCACTTGAATCAATTTTTCAATATGAAATTAAAATCGTTTCATAAGATAACGCAGCAGCAAGGAGAGAAGAGAGCTAGAACGGTGGTTTTGGCCATATCTTATTCCAGGCAGTTTTGAAATCTGGAAACGTGAAATTTTATACAAGCCAAATATCTTGAGCATTTTGAGCGTCTACTAGTCCCCGACTATCGCAGAGGCGATTGGGATTGAGGTGATTCTGAAGTCACCAATGTAATGTGCGAATTCAGGTGAAAGGAGACTAAATAGACTCAAAACGATTGCGGTTGATTAAGTGATTTATTTGTGGCCCTGCTGGTTCTTTTCTAAACGACTTCCATTACGAGGGGGGGATACATGTGCCCCAAAGGAGGCATGCAAAACAGCCACATCACAAGCTCTACTACTGGTAACATAGTTTTCCCTCGTATTTTTATTCAAGGTGACACTAAAAATCATATCTAATTACATGTTTTTGAAAAACGGCGAGGATAAACGAGGAAGCAATCAAACATCAGTTTCTCAGGAAATAGCAATCGAATCTAGCTCAAATGCGGCGAATAGTCAAGAAAGTGTGATAGAAATATCCCATACCAATTTCATGACGGTTCTTTCATCAGTAATTGCTCCCCATCTTCAAACGTGAAAGCATTATAATAAATCTATGAATCAACAGTTTTCATACGATTTCAACGAAATCGTTCAGGAATACATTCACAGTCGTCAAGAGTCCTGCCTACAAATAAATAATGATTGATTATGAATAATCGCACTTGTAACTTGAGAACTGTTTATAGTGCGTGTTATACAGTTATTGTTTGTGTTTGATAATGATTCTCCACTCTTTTCGGAAGTTTTCATCAACTTTCAACCTATTCTAGCAGACATTAAAATCATGTAGACATTTTGGGCACTATTTTGTGCAAATGCAGTAGCTCCTTAGTCAATGTTAACCGAGATTAATTGTCAATTTCGGATTTACTTCACATATTACACCTTAGTTATCAAATTATAGTGTTAGCTGATCAATAAAACAGTCTATCTAATTTCCGTTGCGCGGACTGAGGACTATTCTTATCTACATCTACATCCCTTGAGATCTCGAGAGAGAAATTTGGCTGTCTCCCTCCCGGCACTTCAACATTACGTTTTATAGACCCAGATTATTATCATTTTTATTGCCTCCCTTTATTATGGCAGTTACCTCTTCGAGCTAACTCAGATACCCACCACTGATAAATCAGAAACTTTTTCCACTTTCCACTGCTTTCATTTTCCACCCCCGACTAACTTATCCTAATCTTTTTTTTTTCTCCTACCGGCTTCAGCAAATATTTGCATATATATATATATATATATATATACATATATTAAATCGAATACTAGACATACATCCTGTGCTTTCTTTTGGCAAGAAAAACGCTGTGCGGTTAGACACACCTACCTGGGCTAGATACCATGGACTGTACGGTTTACCCGACGTTTCCCGGGCTGCGGTAATAAAATTGGTGTTGGATTCGGATTGGGATTATCACGCAAAAGTTAAAGTTAAGCTTGCCCATATAAATTCAATCAATAAAATAGCAACTATGAAATAACAACAGGCTCCGTATGGAATATCAACATCTCCAGTGAGTTGGGAACAAATTACCTACTAGACTCACTCAGTCGATTGGGGTTATTCCGTTGTTCATGATTATTATTCGAAGGTCTGTATATCTATTACTTTCATCTGTGCATACAGTAACAAAAATGATATTATCAATCTACAGTTGTACACACATTTCTTGCTTTTATGGATGTAAACAATAAAACAGCAACAGTAAAAGACCTGCACGCCTCGAATAAAAGGTCTGTGTACCGAGAAGAGATTAGGAATATAATATAAAATCTATATTTATATTTAATATATTCCCAGTATAAATTATACGTAAAATTTTCTGCATTTTATTTATTTAATTGCATTTATTTGTAATTATTATAATACCATTATGTAACACAAATGAATTGAACAAATTTTCCTCCCCTCTCTTGGCCCAGCCTCTGCTGAAGCGAGTATTCCATTTTGTATCTATAAGTAGACGGTGTGCGAATTTCTAAGAATTTAATACGTCAATGTAACTTGACATTACTAATGACTGGTATCATAAGCTATAAATTCAACGATATTACACTAACTAGTGTTGGAAAATAATATTCTCAGTATGGATAATGTTTTTATAGATGATTATAATTGATAAAACCACTATTCATACTGATAACATTTTACTTGTAATGTCCCATCAGTCTATTTGAATAAATTAACATCGGGTAATACCCAAAGCTGCTTTAGAAGTCCGTTAAAAAGCACAACACATTTTTAGCCATAACATCTATGCCTACATTTGGTCAGCCGGAATCTACATTCATCGGAACATTCCCTAACTTTACCTTGACGCACATTTTTTTACGTTGGATCATTAGTTTTCTCATAATTTCTATAAATAATTGAAAAACAATTGGAAGTCATCCGAAACTTCGAAAAAATGTGAAAAACTGGTCGGCTAGAAAAATTTTGTATTGTCATAGTCGTAAACCTAATAAAGCACTGCCTTGATGTTACAGAAATATAGCTTTCTACTCTTCCATGTCTCAGTTGTTCAAAAATTATCAGGACTTGAATAATTCCATGAACCTACCCCCTAATTTCAAGAACAACACAAGTCGGTGCATGAGTATCAAAGTCGCGGGGAGGGGATAGATGTTTTAGTGGTTAGATAAAAGGTAGTACCAGAAAGGCTGGTTTCGTATACTAAATGTCCCTCCGCATTCGCGTTTGGAGGTTCTCCAAGATGCTAAACCACTTTACGTAATTGGGTTTGTAAATTAATTTAACCCTGTTTTTCCCAACAGGATTTACGTGGTTTCATTCCAGCTTTGTCGCGAGCGTAACTAGGACTGTAGGAGCTCAGAGGCAAAATGAAGTTTGAGACCACGCTTGCTAGGGGGCTGAGTGGACAAAGGGCAGTTGTAAGGAATCTCAATATTAAAACATCTTGTAGGAGGTTAAGCACTATTTTCCTGGGTATCTATTACTATCTGATGAAAAAATCTATTCAGCATTGCCATTAACAACTATCGTTTCATGTTCACTATCGTTGGTCTCATCATTACTTACTTCAACATCCAACTTGACTTTTTTGTCTTCTTTCAGTCTGATCAGTTAGTGAGCATTTTTTTCTAATTGGTGTGATACTATTTTTTTATATAATTTGTATATATTTTAATTATTTTCCTTTCCTTTAGTTTCATCACAACTTAGGATTTGAAGTATAAACTTGAAACAAATAACTAATATTGGCATGGACATTTGACCTGCCCTGAACTTAAGATTCTGCTAACACTCCATCAAATCAATTTTACCTGATATTTTTGAGGCTATGACAATGAAAGATGGAGTATAGCTTCAATAATTGTATGTGGAATGACGAAAGGATGTGCGCAGAGAAATAGAAGCGGGGCTCAATGAAAAACACCTATGCTCAAGCTCTTCGTCACTTGATACAGAGCTCAACGACCCATACAAATAAGTAGGGTAAGATGAACCATTGAAAGGAAAATCTTCTGAGAAAAAAGAAACACTTCATCATTCAATTATGGATGATCGAAATACGGATCCACATAAATTAAAGTTTTCCCAAGTTAGCCGATGTCTTCATCATAGCGAAAAGTAGCTTGGACTGAGCGTTACCATTTGAAGTAGAAAAAACTCTGGTTGTATCCGTATCGAAGAGTAATAACGCAATTGGGTTGAATTCGGTTGGGGCCAGAGCAAACATATATACAAGTATTATGAAGATGACCGAGAAGAACCCAGATAAAATGGAAGTGCAACAGCAAAGGAGCTCTCGGCCATTAATGTACAAACGAGACCAGTGACTCCCAAATAAGACCTCCAGTCTCAATAACTCAATCTAGGTCAACAGGATAGTGAGACTGGGCTTACACTGCGTCGGTAGATGTGAAGCAACGGAAAATCAGGGTCGGATGAAACGTTCCGCTTCCTGCAGAGCTGTTTACATTGATACGTTCAGATGGGATTGTTACCGCCAATGTTTATTGTGCATGAATGTAGAACTGATCAAATATGAATTTTAATTAATTGAATAATACTTACTGAAGTTTACTTTATTAGGATTGTCTTTCTCTTCAAGACATCTCGTTGTATACGTGGCCCAGTATTCGTATTTTTCTATTCCGTCTTTTCAGGGAGAATTACGTGTATTCCCACAGCACAGTCGCTGTTGTACATACTGAAAAAATATTGCATTGTCTGCTTCGAAACTGTGTCAACTTTGAAATAGGTGGGTACGCGACTATCCCTAGTCATGATATCAAGTGAGATGTAGTTAGGTGAAATGTTAGATGTAGATTGGTAATGCAAAATGGGAGGATTTCGATGGTTGGTTCGTGTCCTGGATGTCCCTTTTTGTCCTGACATGGACGTCGGAATTTAAACGAAGTTAGCAACGAATTCGCCGCTCTGCCGACTAATGAGGTCAACTCCACGATCTGATTCCTCTCTCACTAAACTCCTAACTGTAGAATATCAGCGGAAATAATAACGCCAACCACGCTGCCAAGCCCCAGCTTCAACTCTTTTTCGTAATGGTATAATGACAACACTGGCAGAAAGGTGGTGAGAATTTAATTTGATTTGTTAAACTTGGAAACAGCGAACAATGTAAAAATGGCGAACCATCACAAAGAGGGAATGCATGTTTTTATGTTCACCTTTTGACTTATGTACTTATCTTACGTCAAATATCCGAATAGTTGAAGGCAATAGCTGATTATGTGTCTGGTCACCGAGTTATGATATACCTGGAACGTCTGAAAGTTAGACCATAACTTTAATCCATCGTGGATGTGTTACTCGGTTTTCCTCTTTTCTATTATTTCCCTATAACTATACGGTAAATGGTCTTACATACGGTTTTAATGGTGAAATTAATATGACAAATTATTGATCTGATTGTCTGTATTGTCTTTCCATGGAATCACTCTTTGTCACTTTGAAAAGATGATATTTGCAGAATACAAATTAACGATACTAACTTATTAACATTATTTGACTTTCAGAAGCACGAGCTGAGATCCTTGGGCCACCAGAAAAATTCGTCAAACTCGGATCTTCAGTTGAGCTGCTCTGCGAAATTCAGGAAAGCCCTGAGCCACCCGAGTTCGTGTTTTGGTATCACAACGAACGGATGGTAAATTATGACAAAAATCGAGGGCTCAACATCACGTTCGACCTCGCCAACAAAAAGAGCTCCCTGAGGATACTCAAAGCCACACGGGACCACTCGGGAAACTATTCATGTGTCGCCGGCAATGCTTATCCTGCCAGCGCGTTTGTACACATTCTCAATGGTATTTTATTTATTTACTACAATTTTACGGGTTTATATAAATCCCTTTACTAAATCCGAATAACCGAAGGAAATAAATCCTCATGAATATTAGCAAACCAAACAGATGTACAAAACAAAACAAAAATATTTAATCGGTTCCATAGAGGAACATCCCTCCAATACCCCCACTCTACGGGAAATTGGCTATTTTTCTTAATTTCATTCTGAGATAATTCCATGTTCGCCTTCAATTCTTAATAGCTTAATCTTCTTTGACTCCTCGTTCATTTCTGTATGGAGACCAGTCGATGATTTGATGACTTCGTCATCCTCTTTTGTTGCTGGAGCACCACTATCGTCCGACTTTTCCTCTCTTTTGATTCGTTTTTCCTTTCTGGACTACAGCGTTTCACCACCGCTCTGGGCGTGTTGTTAACTTGATTCAATGGGTTACCATTCGCCGCCATAGGCCTCTGCCTCACTGATGAACTGTTAAGCACATAACATCCTGTACTTCATTTCAGCTGTTTAGTGCCTTCAATGAACACGAGCTGCAGGAACGCATAGCACAACACTCACTGAACAAACGTTCATGTAAACATCACTCCCTTCTACCAGAAGTCGTGAGATTTTCGTCTTTTCAGTCGTCTAAGTAGATCATCAATGGCCTGCAGATCATCAATGTCATGGGGGACAGGTTGTACGAGCGAGATAAGGCATCAGTCCTTTGGCTGTTTACTTTCAGTGGGAGTACTGATTAGCCCGGTTCGAATCCGGCAGGCACCAATGATTAGGGCCAAAATCCACTTAAGCGTTGTATACATGTCCTGTCGTTAGACAGTTCTCTGACCTCGATATCACGTGAATCCAAATCACTCGCAACCCAGGGGTGTGAGCAAAATCGTCAGGCCTAGTTCCGATCCTCTCTAGAGGACGGCTGGCGACGACCGCGACACCTCCGGGTAGTCGGACGAAAATACAAGGTGTAATTCCTTGTTTACTTTACTTTTTTACTACTGCAATGTCCTGCGACTTCACAACCCCGTTCAAATTACCTTGGAGCATCTAACAATGGGTTATTGCTTGAATTTTGATTACATAATTTATTGAGGAAATTATGAGGTCGTTATGGATACTATTATTGGTAGAGTAGCGGTACGCATCGACGCTTGACCGCAGTACTTTTTTCTGGAATCGTTTTATAGTGTCAGAACCTGATAGTATTGGATAGACGACACATTGGAAACATGAGACAATTTTAATCGTCTATCCGCCAATACGCTTTACAGAATTTGGTGTCCAGTTCTGTTTTTTAATCTTGACATCCATTCTTCAGCGGAGCTTTGTTTCAAGAATTTTCCCTCATTGGCATAAGAGCTGACTCTGTCGTCAAGATATATTGATACGTTTTTGATTTGGCGGTTGATAAAATCAACATGGACTGATTTTGCCTCATTCATTTTAATTCTTGTTTTAATGGCCCTTCAAGAAGATTGTTTATGGATCTTTCAAGGATTGAGGCCGATTCACCTCAATCATCTTCTTGTATGAGTTACCTTTACCAACAAAATCTATCGAACACTTGAGTAACGTCGAGGGAGTCAGCTGAGCAGACTTGGTTCTTCTTCTTGAGCTTATTCAACAATATGAGTGGTCCGGTGGCTCCATAGCAGAGTGCTTCTTGCGGCACCCAAATTGATGTTCGGGGATGAGGTTTCCTTCTTCTATCATTTTAATTTGTCACGCGTACTGCATTTTTTCAGGGAGTTTCGAAAGTACTGGTTAGAGTGGTATAATACTTCAGCGAATTTCTACATTTGAGGAATATAACATAAATTTTTAGAGGTATTCACTATTTCGTGACCTTCTCAAGTATTGATGCTGTTTTGAACTTCTCGGGAAACGACTGGGATGTCGATTTCTTGTTCAAGCAAAGTATTTTCTTTGAGCATTCTTTGTCAAGGATACCAGGATGGGACATGATAATATTTGCAACATGACGAGCAATAGCATCAGTCTTTTCCTGGTTTTGTCTAACCCGCCTGCTCTTAGTTCTGTTTTTAATAGCGGATGCTTGGAGTAGGTTTCTTCAGTTTCTCTATGATTGGTGAGTCATGTAAGGAAATCTTCTTGGTTTTTTTTTTTTTAATCTGCTCCATCATTTGTTTTTCAATTTGTAATTGAGTAGGTTTTTCTTTGTTTTCCTCCGATCATAGTTATTGCTTTGTGCAGATACTTCAACACTAACAAGTTTACATCTAGTATGACATAAATTATCACGCACAAAATGTATGTTACTACAGTTTTGAAGTATAACACACAAATCATCTTCGTTTCATTAACTTTCATACTTCTCTCACAAAATTTTCCGAACACTTTACTTATTGAAATTCCCATGAGTTATGCACCTACCTTTCCAGTAAGCACAAAAGTAATTTTGCTAACCATTTATCAGAGTCATATAAATGCATTAGGCACTGGGAACAAGCCAATTAAATTTGGTAGTAATGGAACTCATTGGAGCGTTAAACATATCTGAAAATTGAGATATATTGAGGAACTTGATGAATGAGAAGAGAGACATAATGAGTGTCTCATAAAATATGCCATTATGTTCTTCGTAATACTTTCCGTTCTCATGACGAGTTTAAACAGGGTGTCCCAGGAGTTATGCACAACCCGACTCCTACGTGTTCTATAACTCATTTCCAAAAGTGCCTCGTAGCAATCTTTTTTCAGAGGCTTCGTTTCCTAGTTATTCGCGATTTTAGATTTTTTCGTGTTTTCGGTCTTATGTCATTAAAACTTTCATAACTCGCTCAATTTCGGAGATAGCCCAAATTTGATGAGAGAGTCGTTGAAAAGACGACCACCATTGAAAAGAGAGTCGTTTTGGTTATTAAAAATAGTTATAGTTAAGGAAATCGCGTTTAACAGCAGAAAAACGTATGGAGGGAGGATATACATAACTTTTCTCGCTGAATCAAATGGTGACAACGCCAGACCTCTCAAGTGACGATTTAAGTTAGTTTTGTTGGATACATAAACCCGTTCGTTTGTGAAGCTATCCGGCCAAAGTCAAGATAATCGAAGAGCCGAGAGATGGCTATTGTTAGTGTTCATTCACGATTGATTGCGATGTGTTGCATTCATCTTTTTTCTGACAAAGTGGACCCTTATCGAACCAGGCTTCCGTATCATTACCAACTCTTCCCTTTCGTCTATTTCCTCGCTGTATTTCCTTCAGCGTGGTTTCCCTAGTGCGTATTCCCATTCATCATGGTGCACTGTAGCTATTGAACATAGCTGGTAGTTATAACCAGAACCTTAGTGATATGCAATTCAACGGTATCATTAAAGTTGGGCTATCGCCAAAATTGAGGGTGTTTGAAAGTTTCAAGACCGAAAACACGAAAAAAAAATCTTGAATCGCGATTAACTCGGAAACGGCCTCTTGAAAAAAAAATGGCTAAGAGGCACTTTTCTTCGGAAATGAGTTATAGAACGCGTAGGAGTCGGATTGTGCATAACTCCTGGGACACCCTGTATAATTACAGGGCAACCCGTATTGCATTCTTGCTTCTTTGGAAATTTCCAGTTGATACTACTGATGTATTTGAGATGTGCCTAATGGATGCTTCAATATATTTTCACAGAGGAAAACCCAGCTGCAATGCAGACAGGTTCGAGCCAACGAGAGAAGGCACGATTGGCTGCATTTTTAACACAAATACTTTTTCTCATCGTATCAAACATGTAAACCTTACTGTATGTCATTTGGTGTTCAAGAAAAGAGAAAACATCTCGAAAACTTTTTTAAAGATAACTGTTTTGCTCACTAATGTATAACTCAACAACATTAGTGTAATAATTGGTGTACCACTGTGATATTTTATTTCGTTCAATCCCCCTTCAGATGACCTAAGTGTTAACCCCCCCCCTCCCCTGTCCCTTCATCACTTCCATCCCTCCATCTGATTAATCAAAATATGGTCTTTTGATCAACTCGCGTACCTTTGTGGACCCAAACCAATCTTATGTTGTAGAAAGAACTTATATGGTTTATGTATATCGTAGATTCTTTGAATTTCGCCGTCCTCTCAATCCCTAGTGTCTAGGACGATAAAAAATGAATTTGCATTAACAAGAAGATGCATAGTGACTCATATGATGAGCATTGTATTTTAAATGTATCTAGTTATGTACTGATACTGTGCTTACAAGTACAAATTTAAAATGTACCTGTGTTTTCGGTTGTTAATCCTTAGAGTAGGTAAGGATGTCTTGTAGAAGGATTTACTGAGCCGACTACACAGATATACTTGGTGCTCTTTGCATCGATGCAAATAGTACCTAAGTGATAAGTAAGACCATTGTACTGATGCAAACAACTGGATTGGTAAAATAATACATAATCTCGGTCTTCACTTTTCATATCTCACTGCTGAAACAAGTTGGTATGTTCTTACGCTACTCTAACCGCAACTCACTCATTTTATCCTCTAACTTAAATTGATGTTTCAGTGTTTTTGATTTGAAAGAGAAATTCAAAATTATCTTCCTTCTCATTTCCTTCAAGCACCTACGCAAAAAGTGTTCTCGCTGTTTCCTACTGATGTATATTTCCCGTTCACGAGACTTGTCAACCCACAATTATAAATTGTACCTATCTATTTCCTACCTAGTTTTTGAACAACAAGTACCTGTTGAACCATTTTCTTGTTGCTCCGAAAATAATTATACAAGCACATATTTTGTTTAAACAAAAAATCTGAAAGACTTTTATATTTACATCTGAACGTCAAAGCATGAACCGAAAGCACTATGAACAATAAACCATGTAACATGGTATCATGTATTTATAAAAATTATGTGTGAAGAGCAGGATAAAATTCTGTATTATGTTTACATACAGTTCAACAAACTTGATATCGATCATTAAGAATGAACCGAAACTTTGTTAATAAGCGTGCAAATGTTAGGAACTCTGCCGGAAAGATCATAAAATGAAAAATATTTAAAATTTTAAAGAACTTCTGCGTAATACCTGTTTTTGGTTCAAGTTGAGCAGAAATCGTTCAAGAAACAAAACTCAAATTTATCATTTTTGAAGTTTGGGAACAATAGAATACCCGAGACTACAGTTTTCTGAACTGGTCAAGATCTTATCATTTAGATTTAGTGGTATTTTCAACGATGCGCTTATTTCTATTGGTTTTGTCTAATTTACGAGAATTAAATTTTCAAAAGTTGTAAGGTCGACAAGGGGAAAACAAATTGTAACTCCAAATATGTACTCAAAAACGAAAGCGTTTTTCAATTTTCTTCCAGAAATTACTGATCGAATCGAATTTCCAGTATGGATCATTACTCATGGGACACCACAAATACAGCGAAACAAGTATATTTTCAGTTTGGGAAACAGTTAAATCGAGAGAAAAATCCAGAAAGCATTTATAATCATATTTTGCATATAAGGAGACCGAAGTCGCCTCATGAATGTGTAGCCTGGATTTTCGGCAATTTTTTAAAGGTCGTTGCGTCATTTTACTCGAGCATTTACCTGTTTGCTTTTATGTAAGCAACCTATGACAAATCCCTTCCTATGAGCAATCCTATAAACTGCTATAACTCGCAATTGATCACGGAATCGGGCGTAGACTCGCGCGTCTTTGGGATAAATGAATTTCGAATAACCAATATGGGAAACGACTGATAGTTGCACTAATCGGAGCTGTCAGGCTAGTCGTAGACTTAATTGATGTGAAGTTTAGTGATAAGGATCCCACCCCGTCACCAAAATTGTCTGTACAACTAATGATGCAAATCATTTTTTTAAACAATGACAATGATTTCGAACTTGGTTCTAGTAATAATTTATTTTAGTTGGACAAGTTCACAAGTTGGCGAATGATATTTTTAGGACTATCTAAAAGCCTGCAAGAGATTTCCTCCTTCGTCGAGGAAATTGAATAAACGGTTGGGAACTGTGGAGAACAACCATACTCAATCCACGGACAGAATCACAATAATAAGTTATTTATACTAATCAAAATAGGTAATCAAGGAGAATCAATTTGTTCCACGAAGTAATGATTATAGTTGATCTAATGATTAATTCATTAGATTAGAGAAGATGAAGCGCCGAGATGTAGCAGGATTTTCCACCTTAAGGGGTGGCAAGTCAGTAGGAAGCAGTGATGTGCCTGATATGTGGTCAACACTGCGAGTCTCTTCATCAGGTTCTGGAATGGATGAGTTAGTTGCCCGCTGGCAATCCTAAGGCTCTTCTCCATTTACTCGATCCCTTCCTTCGAGTATCTCTTCAACGACCATCAACATTTTCTTAGGTTCTGCTCGGACAAGGACTCAATTTGGACATTTGCAATCGAATGAACACCTTCTATCAATCTTTATCGGTACCGAGCTCTGCTTTTTTTGTCCAACCTGGTCCTTCCATGTCCTGCATAAACACTGTGCATGTCCTGGGACAAACACTTGGAATGCCTTACAGTAGCTGGATCTATGTCATTTAATGCTATCTAAGTATCTAGGGCCACAAATCACACAAGGCGATGGCCATTTGAACGAGGGGAATCATTCGATCCAAGCGCGGATGACGCCGATTGAGCTAACGATTAATTAAATCGGAGAAGCCTCGTCGCCACCAAATGTTTTAAAGAAATAGCTCAATGCTGATCGTTTCTGTATGTGATGACCGAGTTTACGAGCAGGTATTGGATTCCAAATCACTTTCTGACCATGTCTCCGTGGAACAAGATCAGATCATAATCCATGATGGTCGAGAACGTGTCTTAACAGTAAACATACGGTAGGCAACTACGTATTTAAGCTCCGGAAATTTGTACATAATGGCGACAGCCCATACATTGTTTGAAAATCTATTTTCTTACGAAGTTTAGGCAGGCATACTCAAAATCGTAGTTGCACTTCCAACGTACTCGTTAGTACAATTCATTTTTCAAGTTTTGACCCGATCGCCAAAGTCGCCCTGTAATTCGTTTGAATTCCTACTTAATCAAGACCTCGTTAAGACTCTACTTGAATTTTGGGATGCAATGCAAAAAAGTGTATATCCAACGTATTCATCTGTTATATTACTAATCAAACGACACAATTTAGTTTGATAAAACGTTTTTTGTAGACTGTTGTGGAACCACATTTTGAAGCAGGCATATGTCCAGAATCATCCTCGAATGATAATTATCCCTGTTGCCTGTAGCCTGTTGATTATGGTTGTTGTCCTGTAACAACATCAATGATTGTTGTTTGAGTCTGTAGGAAAGAAGGTCAAAAAAGAAGTTTATACCATGACCATTGTGACATTTTTCTATGAGACCTCTAAGTATTCTTGTTTCTCTAAGGGGCACATTGTTTGAAGCGTAGTTGTCTTCAGTGGTTATGAAGTTGAATTTCCGTGTGAAACCTGTAACATCAAAGTGCAATTCCACAACCCAATAATATTACAATAAAGCTAGTGGGCGTCTATTCTCGAATGACATTATTATCGTTAAATACAGTATAATCGATGATCTGCTCAGCAAATGTATCTCATGTTTTTAAAAATTTGTATAACTTGATCATTACTGCTAGTCCAACCATAAATCTACTTCTTCGAAAGAGACAAAAAGTCTTCAGATAATCCACTTTTGCTGAATGCTGGTAATTGTCAAAGACATGATGAATTTAATTATAAGATACCTTCCTAAAAACAATTATCATGAACATGCAAGGTGAATGAGATTGGCCGTTACTCATGTCACAGATTTTTTTGCTTTCTCTATCGTCAATAAAGTAAATTAAGTAAATAGCTGTTTACCGTTAAACATTCAACTCTAGTGGAATATCAACAAATAAAAACAAAGACATTTAACGTCAGAGATGTGTGTTACAGTGTTGCAAACTAGCAACTTCCAAATTCATCAAGCCAATTTGAAAATAATGTGCTCAGTCATTTTCCGGATCAGACATCTTGAGCCAAACTTGAGAGAAACAAATTAAACTGAGCATTGAACTGGACTTGATTATGATACTTCGTCTGTACTTCATGAAGCTTCTTCAAAATATCCTGAGAATGTCTGAAATATAATTCAAAGCTGTACATTTTCATAATTCACCATGATAATTTTATTGGAAATTTAATTTATGATGATTATATGAACCGAGAAATTCTAAATAACTCAGCTGTGTCAAAGTGAATAGGAAGATTCAGCATATCCATAACCGCCACGTTTTATTTTAATAATTTCATGAATAGGTAATTCTCTAAGAACAAGTAGATCAACCCTCGATCGCTTATAAAAAGTTGAGTGATCAGTATTCTGAGATTTGGACGTTCAAATAATGAATGAATAAACTATTCAATGGGGATTGTGCATGAATTCTTTATTTTTTTTCTACTCTCCCATTATCAATATCTAAAATGTAACTGATACCAACAAAACAAAAATATCACGAAGAAAAAAATGCGCAGTTTGGCCAGTCGCAGTGAATTTTATCGTCACTGTTTAGATGTTCAGTTTACACGATAAATTTATTGCTATCATTCCTATAAGAGGGGAAAATTTATTTGTAATACACAATACTTATAGTTTAATGCCTTTCAGAAGGATGGACGGCGATTCAATGATATTCATGCAAATAACACTGTCAAGGAAGCTCTTCTGCTCTGTTCAATAGGGTGCACTCCCTGCTTACTTGAGTGATGTTTCCCCGTCCAACTAAAGTATGTTTTTCAAATGCCCTTGTTTTCCTTAAATTTTATAAATTTTCTGGAAGCGATGTCAGGCGGCTGAGTACTGTTTTCCTTATTCTATCAGCACTATTTTCAGAAAAATAAAAATGAAAATATCATGCAAATTCCCCATTGTTTAAAAAATATTTTTTCACTGATACTAATTGAACATATTTTGTCCCTAGTAAGCTACTTGTGTTGAACAAATTTGACATTTTTTACACCTATCACTGAACCTATCAATTCGAAACTTCCTTCAAGATATGGGCTAACAACACATTCAACGTTTTGTAAAAGACTTTAGATTTTATCTGTTGACTATTCCACGAATAGAAGTATATTTCCAATAATTTTGTCACTGAGATCAGTTCAGTTCTAAGACATCAAAATTAAGGGAAGCTGAAAAATAATTCAAAATTACTTCTTGTAGAAACTGCTGTTGCAAGCTACATTTTATGGATTCAGTGATTAAATTCACTTAGCCTAGTGAAAAAAAAAATCTGAGTAAAAGGTTAAAGAAACCTATCATACCGACGTGTGATATCAGTTCAAACTCGCCTAAACTCAGACGAAGTGGTTCAAAACAAAGTGGTTTTCCTTATCTTGTCTACACATTACTTTCGTAACACGTGAAAGTGGCGGATGCTTGAATCAAAGAATACTCATGTCTGAGATGAAACAAACCTGACTATTTTCTTCTTGTTGTATGATCGTTTTCCTTTATTTTTCTTTGTTTTCCTATCAACCTGCACAACAGAAAACGAGCATTAAAAATATTTTACAGAGGACCAAAATATCAAACTATTTGATCCAATTTTCAGTTTAGGTTAAAATAGAAAATTAATCAGGATGGATTTCATTGTCATGAACGCAGGAATCGATTAATATGAAAACCATTTTCCAACCGTACCTAACTAATGTGTGCATGTATTAATGACAAAAATATATTCATAGGTTTCATAGGTAGAATGTACCTTCCGTTTTACCAGTTTTAGACCTTGGCATCTGTTGTAAAATGTTCATGAAACGCAAAAAATGTACTGTACATAATATATTTTATACCTAATAATCGTACGTTTTATTTCAATTCCCTGAATCCAACTTTTATCTAGCGCGGTTATGGTCTACGTGAACAGAATCATGATTCTATGATTATTGATCCTCTCCCAGAATTGACTTTCTTCTGCTATTCTACGCTATGATTTGTACGATTTCAATCTGGCTTCTCCAAATCCAATTCCATCAGTCAATTAATGAGACTGGATGAAATCGCAAGATCTGTCGTCTCTGTAGCCTTGACAAACGCTGGTTAAATTACACTGCAAGAACTGAGTTGGAGGTCGGAGTAGAACCTCAGCTGTTGAGACAGTGGCCGTATCTTGTGCCACTCATTTCAGGCCGTCTACCAGGATTTTAGTGGTTCCTGCGGAACTGTCCTCTGCTATTACTCCGTCAACTACTCGATCTTTTTGACCTGAATGTGTGGTGATGCACGATGATCGACTAAACCAAAGGGTTTGTTTTTGTTTTATTGAACAACATTCAATACCACCAACACAGTTTCCAATGTTGCTTTTGTTGGCCGAATAATTACTCATGGACACAGCAGATCCAAGGAATCACTATTTGCACTACAATAGTGTTGTGCCATTCATATCTGAATAATGTTGAATGGATCTTGGCTTGTGCATGGGAAAAAATACAGGCCAGCCATCCTCCCAATCAAACCCCTCCCTCTTCAGTTCCTAGAACCGTAAAATAGTGGTGACTCTTCAGATGAATACCACTATGAATCTTACATATTGCCCTTCTGCAGTGGATTGAACTTCATTCATTTCTAGATTGACTAAAATGTCGTTCAGCCATGTTTCATTATACACTCAACTTTACAAGCTCACAAATGTAATGCGGAAGTGTAAATGTCTACATCCTCTGATATGCTTTCTGCTGTCATTCTCGAGAATTCCGCTGGCAGCAGAACCTTATAAGGAGGCAGGCTACGGGAGAGAAGTAATCTCTAAGATCGTTGTGCCAGTGATGGCCGTATAGATCTTCTTCCTTAATGTGGATTAAACAGGTTTACGAAAAGAGGTCAATTTCAAGGATACTGAATCAGTATTACTGAATCTGTGACCACCCGTTTTCCGGTCTCGTCCAAGTTTTCAAGGTGTGGGCAGTTTTTTTTCCAAGGTCGTTAAAAACTTGATTCCAAGGAAATCTCGTAGGAACTCCAGGAGTCAGCAATGCAACTTGATAAATTCGTTACGATTTAAAGATGATTTTATTCATCAGGAACAATTTGAAGACCACCTGTGTCCGGGAACAAAATCTCACTATTTTTAGTCCAAAAACGATTTTGTATGACCGTATCGGGTATGAGTGGCGTATGGTTTGTCCCTTTGAAGGCGGTGACAACAGTCTCTCATCACATTGCAGTTTCAGAAGCCTTGGCAAGTTGTTTCCTGTCCTTGTTTCTTGAAGCATGTCATTCACTAGGTCTGAGTAATTGTCACACTTGTGATTTCCCAGGAAATTATCGACTACAACAACTAATGAATTACGCGCTTTGTTCTCGTCTTAGTCCACGTTTTCAGCAAACCTACAGTCTTTTATGAGGGTTCTGATTTGAGAACCATGAAAAATCCCTTGCGGCAACTTCTTTGTGCTCATCCCTTGCGCCAACTTGTTTGTGCTCATCGCTGGAAATTTACTTTCCAGAACTTGAAACAAGTTTTCTGGGAATATGATGAAAAATAATTGTTGGTCTCTTCGAAGGGAGAAGCAGCCGCCATTTGTAGCCGAAAGGCTCATCAACATCGTTTTGAACTAAAAGTGGTCACATTTTGCTTTTTTTTTTCAAATTGTTCCTGATGAATAGAATCATTTTTGAACCGCAATAGAGTTATCGAGTTGCATTGCTGACTCCTGGATTTCATATTCTATGATATGGCCAAAACGGGGAAAAAACTTTGGAAAATCCCATCTCCCTCATTATGGAAAAGTACAGCTTCGCGGTTGGTCTTATTCAACGCAAAAACAATCTAACTGCAACACTTTGTTAGAATCAAAATTTACCATAGCTTTTACGCTGGAACGTGACATTATCCATCCGCCTTAGGGTTGTGCGCAGATACAAAATTGTGGTGCATGCCCAGCGTGGGTGTGACGGTTGAAAAAGCCTTTAGAATTGTCAACCTCTACAGGAACCGGTTTACGGGACTCCGAATCGAACCCAATGAGCGCCAGTAAATAAGTATAATCCAAGCCAGTGTAAACACATATGAGTATCCCTGAGATAGTACTATTGGACCAACTAGATCTGTATGAATGTGCCAAAAGCGATCATCAAATGGCTGAAATTGCTCTATACCGCTATGGGTACGCTTCTGTACCTTGTATCTTTGACATTCAGCGATGTTTGAACCCACTCCTTAAAATCCTTAGCCGTGGAGGGCCAGGCAAATGTTTGACGGAGTGATGTACAGATTGCTATTACCAGGATGCGATAAGCTGTGTACTGAATTAAAAGCTTGACTGAAACCGGGAAGAATATACGGTCGTGATTCATGAGCAATATACATATACTGAAGCGTAGCAAGTTTTTATCTTCGGAATCTGAGAATGAATCTATGATCCTTGTTTTGATTGATTCATATTTATTCTGTGCTGATCATTGACAAGACAGCATCATTCGTCAATCATTCGGGAAAGGATGCTGTAATCAGTTGATGCCACAATGCAGTCAAATCGATCTTGATCGTGGCCCAGGTTTTTCATGCGGAATTGAGCCTCACATTTCTCATACCATATATCCACGTTTCCCTCCGAAATGGTGGTGAAAAGAAGTTTATGGTGCTGATGTTCTCTCTTCTTTGAACATCTTCCCTCGGAACAAGGACTGGTACTTAATCGTTCATCCATCCATGTGCAAAGAGAAATCGTGTCGTGAGTGACCAGAAATGCGTTGCCGTAGTACAAGGAATAATTCAGAAAATGAATTATTGGTATGTGAACGGGAACTGAACGTTCATTGAAAACGCAACTTTCAAAGTAAACAAATTACCAGTTGTCAAAATTTTCTCAGCCAGTATCGTTCATACACAGTTTTGGAGTAAATTTCTTGATGATAAATATCTTCTACGACGATTTTAAAGTAAATAGTTAGGCCCACTTCTCCAAAATTGATATCAAGAACAGTAGCGGAGCGGACCCATATCAATCCTATTTCACGCCTTCAGTTGGAAGGCCCGCTTTACACCAAAGAGTAGCAAACTTGCAGATGCCTAGCATTGAAGGCGCTAGCTGCTTTACTTCTTTTCCCTAAGTAACGAGGTACGTATTCGTATATTTATATCATTTTTCAGTTCATGGGTTTCGAGGATTGTCATTTTTTATACAATTTCCATTAGTTATTTCCAAAATTGTTCTGTATTTAAATATGAACTAATACCATTACTATTAATATAAAGGGAAGGAGGTATGTCAACATCGCCCATGTGAACCCATCAAGCAGACTAAATGATATTGGCTCATTAACTGTTTAATGATAGTACCTACCATCTTTATTATACGCACGTTTAACGTTTAGCCTCATCCAGTCGCTACCTCTCCAACTTAAAACTTAATTGATTTGTTAACTCATAAACCTCGATCCTTTGCGAATTGGTCATGCAGCCCGATACCTGTTGAAAGAGTGGGATGATTCGACCTAATGAACTTTTAGCGGGTGCTCCAGTCATTTTTGAATTTCCAAATTAACAGATGTTTTAGTTCCAAGTTTCGTTAAACATTGTTTACAACGGAGGCTTGTTGACAACAAGTTCGGCCGATTTCTTGAATTGACAATTTCTGCTTTACAGTATTGATATTGCTTCCGAGTCTACCAAGGTAGCGGAAGCATTGTTTTCACTTTCGGAATGTGACATTTTTTTTGTCTCCAATCAAAATTTCCACTCGCATTTTACGTTTTAGACCTTTCTGAACGATTTTGGTTCCGTGTCTGTCTGTGTGTCTGTCAGCAAATCCTTGTTACGGGCAAAACTACACGAAGTTATAGTCCGATTTTGATGAAATTTTCAGGAATTGTGCGGGTTGGGGTGTAGATGGTCCCCTATAGGTTTCATTACCCCTGGAACAATAGTAGCCTCTGCGCATGCGCGAAATGTGAAATCCTTGTTACGCACATAACTCCGGGAGTTATTGACCAATTTCGATGAAATTTTCAGGGATTGTTCGGTTTGATGTGTAGATGATCCCCTATAAGTTTCATGAGCCCCGGATCAATAGTAGCCTCTGCGCATCCGCAAACGTGAAATCCTTGTTACACGCATAACTCCAGGAGTTCATGACTGATTTCGATGAAATTTTCAGGGGTTGTTCGGACTGATGTAAAGATGGTCCTCGTGAGTAATAAAGAGAAAATAAAGTTTTAGCCTCAAACATACCTACCTTTATTTTCTCAAGTTATGTTCCTGCATAACAATAAATTTACCCTAATTCAATATTTGCTTCGCCTAATTGAACGAAGTTCTTTAGTCAATAATAATTTTCAATGATCTATACAGTCATGTTATGGATACGAGGAAGCTATGAGCCACGCCCACTTGGCAGACGTTTTTTTTATATTCTATAATTCCGAAATATATTTGCCCTATTTCATTACCAAATTGGAGTCTGATCTATTAGATATTTACTGTTGTGATCCTCATATTACGCTCAATGTTTTAATTAGGACCTCGATTCCGATTGACTTGAGACACTCCCTTATTTCTTCGTTTTTATTTTTTCCAAGTTCGACTCTGTCCTAACCTACTCGTGTACATATTTTAGATTTAGCACTGGTCAGCTGAAGGTCCAATAGATGTTGCCTATTGCTCGAGACACGTCCCACTATTTTACAAATTGAGATCGGAATTACATGTTTTCTCACCAATAACGCTAACGAATTCAGTGTGTCGTAGTTTTGAGGAGCAGTTCACAGAATCCGAGGTGAAGCAACTCCGGAAACTACTGAGTGAGGTTCAACTCGGTGGTAAGCGTGCTACTACCGGCCGGCTAAGTGACGCTAGTTTACACGATCGCTATAAAGACTACCATCACAAGCTAGATCGATTTTAGGCTGATGATTTAGCTAAAATAGCAACCATGGATGTTAAATTTACGAGATCACTCAATATCACACAATATTGATCCGCAATAATATGGCTGCGCCAGTCACCTTTCTCATTTTCCACTCGATAGTACAATCGAACAATTATCAGACATATTGAACCCCATTTTGCATTGGCTTTGAAACTCTAAATACGATGGCAGGCAACCGATTCGGCAACCTTTTAAATCCACAACGAGTCCAGAACGTTATAGGAAATCAGCACCAACATCAACAACTGTAAATGACCATCGAAACGAACTTCTAAGACCAAAATCATTCTCCAAAAGTATGGACAGTCGAACCATTAGCAGTAAGTTATTAGTAGTAATAGAAATTAATTTGTAACATTCTGAAAATATTTCCCACTTATACCGTAATGAACGAAAATGGATAGATTGTACGTTTTCGCTTACACAGTAAAAACTGTCAGTTTCGGTCTGATTCAGTGACTAGGTCTCATAGACATGAGCTCCTGTTTGGCGGGTTTCGCTTTTTCAGCCTACATTAGTACATAATGTCATACGATGGTTTTAAAATTTATATGAGATGGCTGAACCGCCCTTCCGTGACAACCCACAATATTTGAGTGATATCGGATTTCTATAACGAGGAAAAATTATACCAGCTCAATTTTACGTTTGCTCATGCTGAAGTGAATAATTAATTTGTGCACAATAATACTCCAGGGGACCATCCATATCCTAAACTGCACATTTCTCGAAAATTTCATCATAACCTGAATTCCAATTCGTGGAATGGGCTTCAGAGCGCACGGGGGCCTCAAGTAACGGTATAGTTTTTGAGGTGTTGCAGACAGTGGATCGTTTTTACCACGCCAGTCGTGGAAAAATGAGAGCCTGTATCATGTAGTGCTGCGGCCCACGGACTCATGTTGACTGTATTCTACCTCATGATGCGGTTGCCAAGCAGATAGAAGATGCTTTGTGATCCAGTGGCTGGCACGGGGTAAAGAAGAGGCTACACCATCTGCCGAGAGACAGGAGCAAGAAGCTAGATACCATTTCCATTGAGAGTGATTGGTCTACCATAATCCTGCATGCCCAAGGTGTCAATGGCAGTGTGAATATGCAGCAGATGTGGAGGGCTAAAATAAGTGAATATGATAGGAATTACCTGAGGTAAGCGATGTCTGAGCTAAAAGGAGTGGAGCCTAACAGTATCAAGGTCATGGCACATAGTGTGGTGCGGAAAAAGTGCCACAGAGCTTCTCGAATTGGGTACCTCGGCAGGAGAACCAATGTTCATTTTAGAGGGGTACTTCCATTCATCCCCCACTCCCTCCTTCATCTTCCCCATCTTCGTAAATCCCTATGGTCTGTGTTGGGTAAACCTGAACGTCCTCCCCACTTTTAGTTTATTTATTTGTTTTGTGCTTCCTCCACCTCAGAGGGAGTTTAAAGAACAAAATGTGTGTCTACAGATTCTTATAACAAGCGCAATTCCTACAGTTTCGGTCCAATTTTGATGAAATGTTCACGGAATGTGTGGGTTAGCGTGTAGAATGCACCCCATGAGTAGCGTAGCTCAGAAATTATTATACCACTTTATGCATACACAACAGTAAAATCCATTCAGCATCATTTTCTCAGGTTCTAGAGGTCCAACCCCGCTCATATTTGAAGGTTGGATAGAGGAAGCCAATTTGATCGTCTCGTATCAATTTCAACTCGATCGTGTTATTATCCTATCCGCTATAGAATTGGCGCGACCGGCCCGCTATATTAGTAGGCTCACCTTTTGAAGGAGTTGATATACGCTGAAACAAGGCCTGTGGTTTTTCGTTCAGTGAACCGTCATAACAATCTCGTACTCACGTCTTTTGAGATTTTGTAAAACAATTCACTCTAGACTGATGTTACCTATACGAGAAAGCTGTGTGCCCCACACAACTTGGTATACGTTTTTTCATCTTAAGCCATCAGCTCACTCATGGCCATAATGACCAGATATCAGGTATGTATCTTGATATACTGTCATTATGCTTAATATATCGAGCAACTTACTACATGCGTTTATAAGTGGCATGTTTGTTTCCATTTGGCAATTTATCCTGCAGACCTGAACATATTGCCATCCGTAGCCGTACTATTAAAGCCATGAGACGCTCAGTAGCCATTGCAGGAGCGAGGCAATG